>PVIH01000525.1:9342-142252 GCA_004025045.1 Sigmodon hispidus | reverse complement strand
TATTTATTTTCTTAATAACTTCTGCCCTGATTTGGATTATATGTACTCTCACTGAAGTTTTAATTTGCATTTCTTTGGTAGCTAGTTAAACTGAATATCTTTTTATATGTTCACTGGCCATTGTTATTTCATTGTGGAGAATCATTTGTTCATTTAATTAGCCCCTTTATCATCGATCATAATTTTTTACTTCTTGTCATGTAGTATTCTGAGGTCTTTATATATCCTAGATATTAATCCTCTAACAAATATATAACTAGAAAAGATTTTCTTACATTTGGTGGGCTGTCTCTTCACATAATTAATGATGGATTATACTACCCAGAGCTTTTAATTTCATAAGTTCCCATCCATCAGTTGTTATCATCATTACCAGAGCAAGTGGAATCCCATTCAGAAAGGGCCTGTTTATGCCTTATCTTGCAACACTATTCCTCTAATGGAGTAAAAGTTTTTCTTCTTGTGTGTAGGACCTTTGATGTGTTTGGAGTTGACTTTTACACAGGAAAACTAGAAATCCAGCCTTGTTTCTCTGCATGTTGATATCTGGTTTCCCTAGCACCATTTTTAAAAAATAATCTTTTCTCTCATGTATGATCTTGGCATCTTCATTAAAAGCCAAGTGACTAACACTTGACACTTTATCTGGCTCCTTTCTTCATGTTAGAACATTCTTCCTCCAATATATAGACTGTTGGAGGGTGAAAGAAGTTGGTATCACTCATAATGTGGGAAATTCATTCAGTTAAAACAGGAAAGAATGTGGAGCCTTGGGGCTGGGATGTAGGTCAGTTGGGAGAGTGTTTACCTACCATGCATGAGGCTCCAAGTTTGATTCCCAGCATCACATTAACTACATGTAGTAGTTCACGCACACAATCTAAGCACTAAAGAGTAGAAAATGACAAATTCCTCAATGTTTACGAAAAGGAGTAAAGAATACTTTGAGGTTTAGAAGTAGGTGTAGGATGTAGCATCTTGAAAAGACACAGACTATTCAGGAGACAAAAACTGGTGACATCAGGCAATGGGGGCTCAAAGCTTTAACCCTAGTCCTCAGAAGGCAGAAGCAGGCAGATGTCTCAATTTGAGACTATCCCGGTCTGCATAGTGAGTTCTAGGCCAGCAAGGTCTACACAGTGAAACTCTGTCTCAACCAAACTAACAAACAAAAAGCTGATGGTTTCTCCTTGTAACCCAGAGCACGGCAGAATGAAGCAAGGAAATGACCATGAGTTCAAGGCCAGCCTCGACTACAGTGTATCTCAAAATAAGAACAATACATTTAGATAGAAATGCTGTGATGTAAAAGACCAACAAATAAAAGAGAAATATAAGTTTGAAACTTGAGAAAGAATTCAGTGACAGAAATACAATTTTGAAATACCACAGACCATAGCAGTTGAAGTCCAGAGGCTTGAAGTAACCTAAAGGAATCAAGAGAGGAAATGTTGAAGGGGTAAATCTATAGGAGGGAAAGTTTATGAAGAGCCACTAAGGAGATAAAAGAGTTGAAAGAGCAAAGAAGAGAACTAAAATTCAACTTGTTCTTTTTTTTTTTTTTTTAAACTTTATTTATTTACTTATTTATTTGCCTTGGTGTTTGCCTGGAACTGGAACTACAGACAGTTGTTAGCTGCCATGTGGGTGCTGGGAATCGAACCCGGGTCCTCTGGAAGAGCAGACGGTGCTCTTAACCGCTGAGCCATCTCTCCAGCCCCTCAACTTGTTCTTAAAAAGCAAGGGAACAGAGAATTGAGGAAGTGACAGATGGTTGGGGACATGGCCTTCAGGTAAGTATTATTTAATCTGTCAGTCACCAGGCTCTCAGTGCAAAGATGAGAGAATCGACAGAGTTCCAAAGGCCAAAGATTTAGTATTGAGTAAGAAACAAAAGGCAAAGACAATAGAAAGTTTGTTAACCTTGATTATGAATAGAATGGAAGACAACATTACATCCTCTTATGTGATTTTTGTTTTTCCTTTGCAGCTGTCAATACACTTTCTTTGTTCTGAATACTTAGTGGGTTTTTTTATTAATATTTAAAATTTATTTACATACCAACTAAAGTTTTCCCATCCTCCTCTCCTTCCGTTCCCTCCCCTCCCACCTCCATTCCTACACTATACTTAGTGTTTTGTAGGGTCCCCCTGACCAATTGAACAATCCTAAGTGAAGGGTTGAAGATTGATAAAAGTCAAGAGACAGAAGACAGAAATGGGCAAGGCTCTTAGTCTATACGGTAGCAGCTCCAAGTTTATCTTTCTCAGGGCCTTTTTAAAAAAAAAAATTATTTATTTATTTGCCTTGGTGTTTTGCCTGGAACTGGAACTACAGACAGTTGTTAGCTGCCATGTGGGTGCTGGGAATCGAACCGGGGTCCTCTGGAAGAGAAAACAGTGCTCTCAACCGCTGAGCCATCTCTCCAGCCCCTCTCAGGGCCTTTTTATACAGAAGCAAGGAGGCAAAAAGACCTCCTCATCTCAAGGACACCAGGGTTAAGGAACAGACAAGTGTAAACACCTTCTTAATTCTCAAAACATCTAGTATCATGCCTTATATACAGCAAGCAAAACATCCTGTTATACAGTCTTGGGGACTAAAACTTCTGATAACCATGCCTTTGGACAAAAGTCCTATTGTATAGCCTTTCAGAGTAAAACAAGCTCAGACTCTCTGATCTTGAGTCAAGATGGAATCAAGCCACAAGCTGGAGTCACTTTGGGCTCCCACAAGGTTTTAACTATGATATGTGTGCTATGAGAATGTTATTTTCTGGCCTTGCCTATTTGATATTCTAAATGTGCTTCATGTACCTGTGTGAAATGTTTTTCCTTAGTTTGGGGCAATTTTCTTCTATGATTCTGTTGAAGATCTCTCTTATCTATTTTTATAAATGAAAGTTTGTTCTTTTTATGAAATCCCACATTTCCTATATATCCCTTTACTGTGTTTTAATTTTTTCATATTCTTTTATTTTGTATAGATGCTCTACTTTATTTATGAGTCCTGATAATTTATTTTTTCCTTGATTCATTCTCTTTATAAGGCTTTCATTTGGACTTTCTAGTTGGGCTATTGGGTTTTTCTATTCAATTTTCATTTCTGCTTATGTCTTCTCCAATGTGTCTTTCTCTTTACTGAATTATATTTTCTTTTTTTAAAGGTTTATTTATTTATTATATATACAAGGTTCTTCCTGCATGTATGCAGATCTAATTACAGATGGTTGTAAGCAACCATATGGTTCCTGGGACTTGAACTCAGGACCTCTGGAAGAGCAGCCAGTGCTCTTAACTTCTGAGCCATCTCTCCAGGAATTCCATTTTCAGAATCTGATTATCTTTATCATGTTGATTGATTGGCCTTATGTTTATGTTTTCTTTACATCACTTGGAAAGAATGCATGATAGTTTTCTCTTTAAGTTCACTGAGCTGTTCCTTTAAATTCCTTGAGTTATTTGATAAAATTTGTGATTTTCTTTTAGGGTTTGTGTCCTTGAGTTCTGCTAGGTAATTCTCATCAACAGACATTTCTATAGGACAGAGGGGCTTAAAGGTGAGATACAGTCTTGATCTTTCATATTGTTGGTATTTTTTGATGAGATCTGGTCATGTGGGCTGCTTCCCCACCCCACCCCACCCCCCCGCCCCGTTCTGTGTCTGATACAGAGAGCAAGTTTAGGCAGAAGAGTGTGTGCATGGCTTTGGTTATACCTAGAAGTTGAATAACCCTTATGTGGAATGAAGCCCCCAAGCTTAGAGTTTGGGGGTTGAGGATGTTGGAAGGAGGGAAAGACCAGATGGACTTTGCTGGCTAAATCCTAGAGAAGAATATGTAGGATTTGCCTGGGTGAGAATGTTGGGTATGGCTTGGAAGGGGCCTGTAGTTTGGGATCAGGGAAGGGATCTCAGAAGAAACCTAGAGATTGGCAGCACAAGCAGGGGTGGGGTGGTCAGACTAAGCTAGGATACTGGACTTGGTACCCAGCCTAGGTATGGGAGGGGAGGGTGATTGGAAGGGAGGAATAGGTGGATGAAGCCAGCTAGACCCTAGAGAAAGAATGTACAGGATCTGGCTGGGTAAGAGGTAGATATGGAAAGAAAGCATACATGTAATTTGGAGAGAGAGAGAGAGAGAGAGAATATAAAAGAGGGCAAGGACCTCAAGGTCAGCTTGGTTGTTTTATAACAACTTCAAGGCTAGCAATAAGACAATCTCCTAAAAACAAAGCCAAATGAACAAAATGAGAAAAACCAAAACCCAAAGCAATTCTTATGCTTTTTATTACTGCTACAAAATATATAAACTCAATCAGTTTCAAAAATGAAGGGCCTATTTTGTTCCACAGTTTCTGGCATTTCAGTCCATCAGCATGCCCTCTGCTCTTGAGCCTGTGGTGAACAAGGTATCATGATGTAGGAAACTGTTCCTCTTAGAGCATCTGCCAACAAAGACAGGAAGACCCTAAGGTCTGATCGGCACTTAAGAACATACCACCAATGACCTAACTTCCTCCCGTGAGACTCCACCTCTTGAAGTTTCTGCCCTTTCTTAAAAGCACGATGTACTGGAGAACACTTGAGGCCTTGTGAGGCATTCCAGATATAAACTATAGCCCCACATTTCTTGAAAACAAGAGGAAGGAGAATGAAAGTGATTGAAGGTTCCTTGCCTGCTAACTTCCATTTTTCCTCACTAACATCTTACAAAAAGGTCAAGCTGGTGTTCAGTGAATAAACATCATGAGTATAGTATGATTAGTTAAGGTAAGGGCTGAGTGTTCCACCAGCACAAAGTAGATAAGAGAAGTATTTATCAAATGGGAAGGCCATTATTAGATCATTCAGTGGTATTATAAACACTCTATACCACTCAAACACAAGAAAAATACCTTTTATTGTTTGTTTTTCAATTTGAATAAGCATTAAACATCCATGTTACAGGTGTCCAGGATAAAATTATATTCAAATTTTGGGGGTTTTCTCTTGAAGTTTGGTTAGGTAGCATAGTCATATGGAGTCTCATTTTTCATAAGACAAACACATTTTGGAGTAGCATGCATAGCAGCGAAACTATTGGTCAAATAATTTATTCCTCCAGTTTTCACATGAGCCTGAGTTCATACTTTTTCTGAGGTGTGGCTGGTGTTTCTCAATGAAGTTTTGTAGGGCACTGTGGGTGTTTATATTTTGAAAAGTAAAAACTTGTATCAATAATAATAATTTCCTCTCCTACTGCTATAAAAGTCCCCCTGATATGCCTCCTGACCCAGGTTCTCTGTTTGATGACTAACCAGGGAGATTTACCCATGCTCTGTAAAAACCCTGCAGAGCCAAGACATTTGGAAATCAACATGAAAGGACTAAGGCATTTCTACTTTATTTCTGTCTTTTGCTGAAACAAGGATCATTTTCCAGTGCGCAGGAACAACATCCTCACTAATATTGCAGAGAGAGAGAAAGAACAGGTTGTGGGTTTGAAGCATGCTGGGGGCAGGGTTCTCCTATGCCCTTGCCTTCCCAGGCATCTCTCCCATGAGGTTGCCCAAGTCCCACATAGTCTCATTTCCCTCTTGCTGATGAGGACACTGTAATGAGTCACCTCCCTTTATGAGTCACCTTTAAAAAGAGGAAAGCCCCAGAGAAGAAATTATCTTTAGAACATAATAAATTAGTGGATCAAATTAGCCTGTTGGCTATGGAGATTTAGAGTGAGAACAATTAAGGACAGAAAACAAGAGGACCAAAATGTTTCCACTCTAGATGAACCAATGAAGATCCATCCTGGATGGCAAGCTCCCCAAGGTGGAGCATCCCTGAGTCATCAGCAGGGATGGAAGTGCTCACTTGGTCCTTAACTGCCAAGGGATTCAGTGGCTTATAGATTAGACCCATTCCTGAAGAAACATTTAAGGAGGTCATCTAACTAGAGCCTACCAGACTGCTCCACAAATAAAACTCTAGTCTACTGACTGGACCCACCCACCACACATACACTCCAGTGGTTGGCTCTCCTTCAGTAAGAGTGAGAGGAGACTACCAGGTGGACAGTTAAACCTGATTACTTAGACCTCTGTGACATCCAGTCTGGGATGCTGTGATAATACTGCTCCAAACGCACAAGGCCTAAGAGCTTAGGAGTTCCAGGGTTGTGATTAGCTAAGACTCACAGTGAACATTTTGATTTCTTTAATTAATGGAATTATTCAGCTCAATTTTCCAATTGTTTCTTAACTAAATGCAAATGCAGAGAAATCAGAAGCTTACAAATATATTCATCTACCCATCCCTTTCATGCTTTGCTTAATGTTTTTGGTTATTTTTTGAAATCAAAAGTGTACTAACAAACAAACAAACAAACAAATGAAATACATGGAATGACTATTACATTCTTCAAACTTTATTTCCTTACTTAATTCTCTCCAACACCAGTTGGTTTAGTTATTCACATATTTAGATGAGATAAAGGATGTCATTGAGGTTACTTAACTCATCCAAAGACACAGAATTAAGAATCTAATGAGGCTCTTTTCAAAACATAGATTCTATATTACATATATTCTATCTTACTCTTTGAATTACAAAATAGATACTTTTCACAAACCCCACCCCCAGCATTTAATGCTGAAATTTGAATGTAGCTGTATAATCCAGGAATATTCCCAGGCACAGTAGGGTTCTTACTAAGTATCTCCTATTAAATAAAAAATTCCATTCACAGAACAAAGTTCAACAGGTTGAAATGTGGGAAGCCATTCTAAAATTTTAAGTGCTAGATAGCAAAATGGAGTTTTATAAGTTAGATAAAAAGGCTCAAAGGCAAAAATGGATTTAAATTGAATGCTCACTCTCGTATGTTTCCAGTAAGGCTGCCCATGCACACCTGACTAGGATGTTTGAAGTGATAATCACCTGACATAGAAACCACCCCTGTTCCTATCACCATTGCAAATGTCCATATATTCCAGTGTTTAACTAAACTGATAGTGAGATTCCCTTGAAACATAGTGTCAGACTAACTATTACTCATATAATCATTATTTTTTAATCTATTCTTGGTACTGAACAAGATAACAAGTAGGTCATAAATTTCCTTAAGTTGGAGTGAAAGAAAAAAAACATAGGTTGCATCCCACACAATTTGAAAACAGTCTTAAGTGACATTGAAAACAAATAAATATTTAAGAATCAAGTTGACTATTTTTTTTCTGTGTTGTTTTGTCTTGTTTATACCCACCTTATGAGTGGTATCGTTTCATTTAAAAAATTGGGAAATATTACAGTGATAGGTGTGATCTGAGACCAGCAGCTAGTGGACTGGTTGAGACACCACGCTTCTGAGCCAGGGAAAAACAGACCTTGGTCAGTGCCAAGGGAAATTATGCTATAGGATGTGACACACCAGCCCATAGGAGTTGAGGACAAGGGATCTCTGATAGCAGCAAAGTACACAAAGTTTGCAGTTTTGTTTTGGAATCCTTGGGGGAGGAGCATAGTAATTTTTAACCACTAGAAAAAAGCCACTTGGAGCACAGTTATCACTGACTGGAGTCTTCAGGGTTTCAGAGATCGGACCAAGTCGAGGGACCCTAAATGTGTGACTCTTCCCATAAGAAGAATGGCTCAGCGGTTAAGAGCACCTTCTGCTCTTCCAGAGGACCCTGGTTCAATTCCCAGCACCCACATGGCAGCTAACAACTGTCTGTAGTTCTAGTTCCACGCAAACACCAAGGCAAATAAATAAATAAAATAAAGTTTTTTTTTTTAAAAAAAAGAAGAAACAAAGGGAGGTGAATCATGAAATATTTGATGTTTGACCACTTCTCCAGCAGATGTAGGACTACAGAAACATGCTGCAAGTCAAGCATTACTCCAGGACTTTAGAGAACCCTAGAGGAGTCTCTAATGACAGCCATTGCCCGCCCTAACTCTCTAGTCATTTATGAATAGCTTACACACCTTCCATTTTTAGAGTCATAAAAAGACAGAGCTCAGAATCTAGCTACTCCCCATGGACCTTGGTAAATACCTGGCCCAGAAGAGAAAGTAAACTTTGTCCATCAGCTCTTGACCCTTTCTGAGCATTAACCATCCTTTTTGGCAAAGCTGGTTTCCAAGTACATCCCAGAGCCTGATATTTCAAAATTCTGAACACACATCAAAATAACTGTGTTGTTCTTTAACCATTTTTGAGTTAGTATCTTGGGAAATTCTTTTCCATGGTTACATATCTGATTTTATAATAGACATCAATAGGGAAATGGGATTTGTTTTTACAGAAATTTGCTTTATAGCCAAATTTACTAGCGTGCATTTCATAAAGTGAGAAATGAATTTATGTATGTGATAGCTATCATCTCTACATGTGCCTGTCTCTCTGGGGTCTTCTTCCTGCATTATCTGACATGAGAGAACTGACTGTGAGGAGAACATGGTCAATTCAGCAAATCCGCTAGATTGTGCATGGGAAAGCACAAGATAACTGCATGACCATCTTGCAGAACCCTAAGAGGTAGAATGTATCACGCCATCCCCTCTTGTCCCCACTTCCCACTTAAAAACTAAAGCAAACTAATGAAAGAAATAGTAGTCTCAGAATGCTGTTCTCAGCCTCATGAATCGTAAGACAAAGCTTTAGCAAAGTTATTTGATTTTTTTATGGGATCTCAAAATTAGGAGTTATGCCAGGAATACTATGAATTTTTTTATGCCCCTACCCCAACCTCCTGTATTTTCTTTATCCATGAAACAGCATTGCTGGCTGTTCCATCCAACAACGTGCTGACTGTTCTCTCTCCACACTTAGGCCCACTTTGCTCTTAACTATTTCATTTCAGTATTGCCTTTTTTACCCACCAGATCCAAAGCAGATTCCTGACTTCCATGGTCTCAGAGGTTGGCTTCTCACAAATGGTCCCTAAAGTCTGTGATATAGTTCTTACCAAGCTTTCTTTCAGGTTAGAGCAATGTTTGTGGCAAACTACAGACATAAAACCACATACTTGGTGTGTGCCTTCTCACGTCAAGTGGAAGGGAGACAGGACTGAGATAGATTAAGCATCCACACCGGTTCCCGAAGTAAAGCTGCCACCACCACCATGTAAGAGTCAGGATAGAGACCCAAAGCACAGGAGTCTCTCTGAGCTTCAGAGTATTCACTTTGCTAACAATCAATAATTGTTATAATTAAAATTGATAGCTGCGAATCACATGACAAAGGGGTGCTGCCAGAATACTGATTGTGTCTTTGGCTTGGAAAGATAGGCAGCAGAGTGGAACACTTATTTTCCAATTTGCTTTTAGCTGTGTGCAAATTGCTTTAGCTGTATCCAGCTGATTTAGACCTTGCCTGGAGGTGCTCTAGATTAATTGGGAGCCACACATTCATTGCTTACAGAATGGACTCTGTAATTGGTGAAATTTGTTAGTGCCAGTTATAAAATAACTACATAGTTCTACATTTAGTGGTCCGTTCGTTACTCTTTCCATAAGAGAGGCCACAGGAGGCAATTAGAAGGACTCTGATGATTAAGATGGGCTTTCCCACAAGGGCTCAAAGGAACGTGTCTACAATTTTAGCCCAGCAAACAATGTGAATATGATATTGATTTTTTTTTCAAAAGTTGAAAAAGTACTTGCGTACATAGAGGAATTTTTCCATCTTTTCTGTGACTGAAAGTTACATAAGAGATTCAGTTTTGTTAGATGGTGAGCAGGTTTTTAACCACGCTTCTTTGTTCTCTCTCAGCCTAGATGGATTATATAGAACAAGGAGTCTTTCTTACTTACTGTGAATAAAAGCAATAAGAACAATCCCAAGGCTGCAGTTGTGTGTCCTGCACTTTGTAGTTTGTCTTCACTCTTGTGCCACAGGCTTGCCTGCCAGGGACATCGGGTGAAGCCAAGTGGACATTTAAGTTATTTTTGTCAGGAAGGTTTTGCCCCCCCCAAGAGCAATATGTAGAAGGCCAACAATAAAACAAAAGCTATAATGTCAAGTAAGCAAAATAAAGGATACGTCTCTTTTCTGATAAGAGTCTCTGAAAGTGTGTTATAGGCAGATATGGTGGTTCATACTGATAAACCTACCACTTGAGAGACTGAGACAGAAGTCTAGATGACAGAGTGAGAATTTGTCTCAAAACCAAAATAAAACAACAACAATAAAACACAACCCCAAGTATCCTAAAAGACAGACAAAAATCAAAGAAGTCAATTACATCCCTCGGATCCTCTTGGTGTGTTGCAGTGCACACCAAAGTGTGCAGAGGTCATTCACTCTCTGTCCCCATAATGATGGAAAACCACAAGTGTGCACAGAACAGAAATATCTAAAAAAAAAATTCTGCCACTCCAATAAGAACTATAATTAATATTTATGTAAATAAACAAAAAGATGTAGGGAAGGGACTCTGGTTCTAGTCACTGGAAACAGCAGGAAGAATTGGAGCTGAACAAAGCTCAATTTGGTGGCTCAAATTTGGTCCTGCCTGGACTCCCCCATTTCTTACTTCTGTTTATTCCTGGTAGCTTTACACACCCCCACACAACAATTAAACCTATGGAAGGGCCCATCAGCCAGCAATTCAATTAGATCTCTCCAACAACATCTCTGAGAAGGCAGAGCTTTAGTCCCAATGTTCCAGCAAGTTCTAGACATAAGTATCAAAGACTCACAGTGAGTAATTTGCATACTTCTGAACCAGCTTCTGAGGTCATGAGTACAGAGTGTGTTTATTAGCCACATCTGCGTCTGTGCCCATCAGGAACACACATAAAGTTTCTTCCCTATCTGACCTGCACTGACCATGAATGATGGGAGGCCCCTCTCTCATAGGAACACTGGGAAACAGGGAGGCCTTCGAAGGACTACTGAGGTAGACACCAAATGAAGAATGGGTGCTAGGCAAAAATAATAGCAAATGACTGCCACATATAAGCTACACGATAAACTATTAGTAAAAATTTTTAATCTTGTATATTCAATGCAAACTTTAGAATCCAATTAAATCTAAAGACTGTTGCTTCTAGAAAATTGCCTATTTGATCACAGCCTGGTAAAGGCTGCCTACTGTTTCATAAAGGTCCACACATCCCTAGAGCTCCATTGCTAACATGGAGAGCAGAGAGTCTTTATGAACTGAAAGATCATCCCAAGAGGATGAGGAAATGATTCAGTAGACAAAGGTACTGAATGCAAGCTACAAGACAGGAGTTCAGATCTCAGGCTCCCAGAAATGAGAGGATCTAGATACACAGTCTAGAAGCTCCCTGTCCAGTCAGCCTAGCTGAAAGAGAACACTCCAGCTTCAATGAGAGACCCTGCCTCAAAATACAAGATGAAGAAATAGAGGTGAACCCCTGAAGTTGCTCTATGGGGCTCACACACTTACCCAATCTCACTGTAAGTGCAACAATTTTCGGTTTACTTTTCATCACATACTTTCCCCCTAATTATTTTTTTCTTAAATGGAGTTAAGGTGAGGCTTAATAAATACATTTTAATGTAAGCATTAGACTGAGGCTTAAGAGAAAGAGGCATTCAGAGGAAAGTAAGACACCCTACCTGAGAGCATGGATGCGGACTTGTCACAGATGCATCATCTCTCCAAGTCATTCTGAGGATGGGGACTTACGTGCTTCTGTGTCATCACTGAGCTCTACAAACAGAAACTGTGCCAATTTCTATTTTGTCCAAATGATATATGGTCCACAGTCAACTTTTGTAGCAGAGGACTAAATAGAGGCCTTGTGAGTGATGCCCATTCTTTATTTGGCACAAGAAAATGAGTATTCTGAGCCACAACTTCATGCAGAGTATAATTTAAGTGCTTAGATTGAAGATACAGTTAGCAAATATCAAATTTGCTTTGATCTTCCAACTTTGTATTGGAATATATGTGATCACTAAGGAGGAAAATTGATGCATAATAAAGCAACTTCTTTTATGGTTAGGATCAGAGGACATGCTGAGACTTTAAAGGTTTTGCTCAAGAAAAAGTATTTCAGACCATTTATCTTGGAAATGTTCATTTGAATGTATTTAAATTAAAAATTATTCTTGTGATTTCAAAAAAGTTAACTTCGTAAAAAGAGAAAAGTACTTTTGTAACTCTGCTGGTAAGGTAACTCAGCTGGTGAGATATCTCAGCGGGTAAGGGTGCTTGCTAGAAAGCCTAATTACCTGAATTTAAACCCCATACCCTATGTAGTACAAAGAGAGAACTGAGTTCTGCGTGGCACAGACATTCTGGGATATCTGTGTGTGTGTGTGTGTGTGTGTGTGTGTGTGTGTGTGTGTGTTTGTGTGTTTTGGTCTGGCTATATAGTTCATGCTTACCACTGCTTACCATCCTCCTTCTCACACCATTCATACAATAAATAAATAAGTAAATGCTAAAACTAACTTTTATAAGAGATAGAGAAAGAAAGAAAAGACACAACCCTAGATATTAACAAAAGAAAAGATCAAAGGCATGAGTTTATATATCATACAACTTCTCATACATACATAAAGGAAGATTGTGCTGTCAACCACATATTTTCAATAAAAGAGTCAGAAAGAAAAGGAAAGTGTCATTTCTTCTATTTTGACTCAGTTCCATATGCTTCTGCAATAAAAACAGGTTGAGTAATTGAAACAAGATAAGATATGAGAATAAGAATTTATGGAATAAACAAACAGAAAATCTGGTTTAAAATATCATTTTTCTTTTTATCACCAGCCAAGTGACAAAATATCACCATCCAGCCAGGAGTATAAAAAAATAGCCATATAATTTATATGTTAAGAATTGCTAAATACCAGTGTGTCTACCCAGGAAGATGTTTCAACATGGACCCAAATTGATGTTATTCCTGTGTCTGGGGAAAGAAAATATGTTTGACCCCCACCACATAAGCAGTTTTTATAAAATTGGTAAGTATTGAAACCGTTTCAGAAACCCGGAGGCTGGGGCTGCAGCCATGTATGCAGCAGGGGATTCCCCTGACCATCAATGGCAGAGCTACATGGAGAAGAATGGTAACCCATGAATCAAGTTGCCTGGCAGGTTTCCAAAGACTTTGCTGCATCTGATTATATACTGTGCCCTGATGAGAGCAACCTGGGAGATTAGAATAGAAAAGTCAATGAAACTAAATAGTCAAAGGAACTCCATTTCTGAAGATGACTCCAACTTTGAACTGGAGCAACAGCAGAAGCGTCTCTGGTGCTGCAAGGCCTCCCTAGGGAAGACACACTCATTGGTCCTGTGGGCCACCATCCAGCGACTCATAAATGCCCCTAAAGTAGCACTGGAAGGACCTTTGAGTGACTTACTAAACCTATGATTTTGCCTTGACTACTTCCCGTTCATAGCCAAAGGTGGTGATGATTCTTAGTCCTAAGCCCCACCTGTCTTCAGGTGAATGACTGTTTATCTTAAAAGTGAGTGTAGGTGGGAATTAGTTGTGTAAGCAGAACAGAAATGTTTGAGTCAGACAGCTCAAGGCAGATAAACATCCTTGGACTAATTGAAGTACTCACTTTCCCCTAATTACTTAATAGTGCAATAAGCAAATATGGAACAAAATAGAACATGATAAAGAATGACCTATGAACAGAGGTCAGTCTCTGAGCCCAGCAAGACATGGATAGTTTGATCTACCTGGAGCGGGCCTGACCAGCATCCGGTAGTGTTCTATGCTTTTTTACTTTAAATTCTGTGTCCTGGGCTTTGTAGTCACAGAACCCAGGCCACATCCATCCTTTGTTTTATCCAAGAAGACTCTTAGCTCATACACACTCAGGGTGTAAACTTGCATATTTAAAAGATAGGAAAGGCTGGATATGGTAGTGTATGCCTTCAGTCCAAGCACAGGGAAGGGTGAGCAGGAGGATCATGAGTTCCAGGCCAGCCTGAACTACTTAGGAAGAATCTACCTTAAAACCAAAAATGATACTAAAAGATAGCAGCCATAGAGAAATTAATAGTTTTGTTTTTCAATTTTTTTCTCTAGTTTTCTCAGCTTATTTATATTTGAGATACATCATCTCTAAAAATGTATTGATTATCCAAAAAGAGCACCTGCATGTATTCTGTCTGTGATCAGTAGAGAAATGTTTGTTTACATGTATATGCAATATCATTGTCATAAACTGACTTTGAAGTGAAAAGGTGGTAGATCCACAAAGAAATGTTATTTGCTGATTTTCACCCCAAGGATTATTCAGCCAGCTTTCTGACACAGTTCAGGCCCATCTTCCCAGGGGTGTCAGCTCCTAGCAGGACACACCTTCCCACAGCCATCATTAATCAAGAGAACACCCAGCAGACATGCCCAGTCTATTTGGTGGAGGCAGTTCCTTAACAGAGGTTCGTTCTTTTTAGTTTGTATCAAGTAAAAAACTAACCAGCTCAGAAGGAGTTACTTCAAATAATCAGTAATAAACTTTCCTTAGGTAAATGAGACATGTCCACAGATGCAAAGACTGGGGGTGTGGCTCAGTCAAAAAGGTCTTGCTGAGCCTTCGAGAGTGGGACATTTGGGGACAATTAAGTCAGAATAATCTACACTAAAACATACTCTAATAAATTTATAGAAATTAAAGAATAAATAATCATCTATATTGTAAAAAATGATCCAGTCATATAAAATAAGATTGTTTTTAAAGTATGGAAAATGTTTTTCTTGTACCTTAAAATGTAATTAACTGAAAACTAAGAACTGTAAGAAAACAGAAAGGCTGTCTTTGTTTCTCTGACTTATTCTGTCTGGCTTTGTGAAACAAGGTCTCACTATGTAGCTCTGGCTGGCCTTGAGCTTCAAACTCACAAACATTCACCTGCCTCTGGCTCCTAAGTGCTAGAATTGAAAACCTGTATGCCACTACATCTAGGAGGGCCTGAATTTGCCTTCTAGCATTCATGTCAAAAACTAGATATGCCAGGTATGATGTTGCATACCTAGGCAGATCTCTATTAATTTGAGGCTAAACTAGTCTACATAGTAAGTTTCAAGACAGCAGGGCTACATAGAGAAACTGTCTCAACTAAACAAAACAGAAAAGCTAGGTATGACCAAATGTAGTTGTAATCTCATCTCTAGCAGGGCCAAGGGAGGACCTGGAACTTACTGGCCACCAGCTTACCAGAAAAATGTTTTCAGTTTTGAGTTCCAGGTTCAGGGGGACCCTATCTTATGGCAATTAAGTATTGATGGAGGATGAAGATATCTGATGGCTCCTTCCCACCTAATTGGGCAGATAGGAATGGGCACATTAAATACATAGACACACAGACAGACAGACAGACAGACACACTAAATACATATATATGTATATATAAATTTAGTTTAATTTATGTATGTATATATTATATATATGTACATAAACAAAATTTGTAATAAGATAGGAAATACAAGAATATAAAAGCATGGACTTTACATGGACAAAACAAGTAGGTTGTAGACGTGTAATTGGCGTATAAAGGTGACAAGGAAAAGATGACATTGAACTTTGAGGAAGGAGCGGACACAGAGAAGGAAGATCATAGAAAGTAATTTATCACTAAAACAGCATGGACCAGAGAAGACCGGCAGCCTTTCTGTGAGGTGACCTTTGGATGAAGTACACTTTGCTTGAGGTAATTCTCTGTTTTTCTTTCATAGTGCTGGGTGTTGAGCTGGGGCCTCATGCATTCTAAGAATTCATTCTACTGCTGAACTGAAGCCCCTCTTGAGGTAGTCTATCTTTAACACAAGCAGAAGAATGTCTACATAATATCTACATAAAAATACAAAGTGTTTGCACAAAGTATGAACTTTGCAACTATCGGAGAAATTATGTTTATAAAAACAAATAAAAATCACAACAAAATACTAAAGCAGAACAGAAATAAACATCTTTCAGAGCCATGAACAAAACTGGATTAAATTTCATTCAAAGAATTCAATTTTCAGATTGGAGTTCTAAGAAACTTATCTCTCTGACCTGCATAGAGTCAACATCCAGACAAAGATGGATAGAGATACTACAGGCCAAACAAAATACCAAAATGCCACCTAGCTTCTATTTCCATAGGAAAATGGGTGAATGTCTAGATGGAAAAATGGAGCATTCTCTGTGAGAGCTAGCTTAAAGGCACTTCTGAGTCCTGCTCAAGTCACATACTATAGTCCGGGTGAGACAAGGCAAGAAGAAAGACGAAAGCCCGTGGACCACTGCGGGTACTACCAAACTCCCTCTTCCATGTCTTGCTAAACATCTGAGCCCTGTGTGTTTTCTGCCCCTAAGAACCGTTTCACATCATACACCATGATGAGGACACTGGATCCTCCTAGCTCCCAATGTAAGTGAGGATCTCTTTTCATCATTTCAAAGCAGAGTAAGACATATATTAAAAGAACTTGACATAGATGTCTCCACACCACCCAATTTTAAACTGTGGGCTATAAAGTACCATATGAAGGTACTTACTCTGTTACTAATGAAAACATCTGTTTTTTGTGACCCCTAACACTTGATTACTTTTGATTTGAGTCATGTACTCATAAAGTCTGTAAAGTAATTCACATCCTGCTATCCCCAAAATAAAATATCATCATTAATAGAAAGGAACAAGCTTTGTAATGTGTATTTTAAATGACTAACACTGTGAAAAGTTGTTGAGTTGATAGATAATCTCCCTTCACTGAACACATGCTAAATTAATTAAATGAAGATTAATTAGGTAGAAAGTGATTTTAAAGAAGATGGTGAGGTTACAACATGCCACATATTATTAGTGGGAAAATGTCAGGTTTTTAGAGTGATTCTTGTCTATCAAATTAAAAGAACCAAATGGTTCACAATTATGTTCATTAACAATAGAAGTTTATCTCTTCTCCAGGCACTTTCTCTACTTTTTTACTCATCATAAATAGTTATCATGAATAATTTGAGACATTCTCCTTCTAGATTTTTCTATCAAATACAAATATCCTGCACAAACATACATGTTCACTTATAAATTCAAATATGTAACACTTGGACAAACATATCAATATATATTTATCTATTTAGAGAATGAGATTTTTATTCTTGTACCCTATACAAAAAAATTCAGAAGATTCAGTTACTAACAATATATTGTGACTGTCATGCCATGTGAATTTATGGAGACTGTTCATTTTTTCCAACACAGCATTTTGTGCTGTACATAGCTAGGCCCCACTGATGAATATCTGAGTAGCTTTCCACAGTTTAAAAATGAATATTTCTTTACAATGTCTTTATGTAGTGAGAATGGTTGTCCAAAAAAGACTTTGTATAGTTACATAATTTCTGAAGATTTATTTTTAATTTTGTATATATAAACATACATTGTGTGTGTGTGTGTGTGTGTTTGTCTATATGTAAGTATGTGCATGTGAGTGCAGGTGCCCAAAGAAGCCAGAGAGGCACTGGAGTTCCTGGACCTAGAGTTATAGGCAGTTGTGAGCCATCGGACATGGGTACTAAACTCAGTACTCTGCAAAATAGTGCCTGCTCTTGAGAGATGAGCCATTTTCTAACCCCTACACTTATATATTTTTTGACATAGTACAAAATGTGTCTCTAAAATATTTCTCACTAACAAAGAATCTTGACCCACATGGTCACCAAAACTTAGCCTTTATCATATTGCTATATGAGAAATAACCTGGTGTCCTTATTATCTACCCTCTGACCACCATTCTATTTATATTTTCTTCAGTTATTGCAATTCCTTTTCTGTTTGCTAATTGTCACAGTTTAGACTGTGAGGGTTTGGGTTTAGTACTTTTATTTTTATTTTTTAGACAGTCACTGTAGCCTTGGCTGGCCTGGAACTTGTTATACAGTCCAGGCTGATCTTTAACTTACAGAGATCCATCTGCCTCTATCCCCAGAGTGCTGGCATTAAAGCCACGAGTCACCATTTTTAGCTAGGTTAAACATTTAGCAAAATAACTTTATAAAATTTTGCCCTTTGCCTAAGAAACACCCTAAAAATATTTTCTCCAGTCTTTAGTTTATTTACTATTAGACTTTCTTTATGACATTATTTCACAAATGCAACTTATTTTTTTTAACAATGTGACTAACTCATCCATAGTTTTAATGGCTTCTGAATCTCATGCCTTGCATAGAAGAATCACTCCAAAATAATATAGATAAACACATCCATGTCTGCTTCTATTACTTTGGTCTTTTGCTAAAAGCTTGATTCATCTAGAATTCATTTTGTTGTAAAAAAAAATTGCAGCACTAGACTAGTTTACTTTTGTATAGCTCCCCAGTTTGGGAATATATATGTAAAGAAATAGCATAACAAATTTGCTGGTCCAACATTTTTTTAATAACAAAAACATTTATTTATTTATTTATTTATTCATTCATTCATTCATTTATTTATTTATTTATTTATTTATTTATTTATTTATTTATTTATTTATTTTGGGGTGTGTGTGTGTGTGTGTGTGTGTGTGTGTGTGTGTGTGTGTTTTATAGTATGTATGCCATGAGGTCAGAGGACATCATGGAGGAGTACATTCACCCAGGGATAAAACTCAGCAGGCTCCCTAAGCCAGGCTCCCTAAGCAGGCTCCCTAAGCTGGCTCCCTGAGCCAGCTTGATGGCCCCAGAAAACATTTTGTAATTACCTTTTTTCTTCCCAAATAGCATAAACAATATTTCAGAGTTGTCCTGCTTCATAAATGAAACTGCGATACTTTTACAAAGTAGAAAATACTTCTGTATTCTGTCCTAGCACACTGAAATTGTGGAAATGGTACACTTAAAGTATTTGCATGTCATTCAAAATCTACTCAAATGGACCCAAAGACACCAACAAAGACTAACAAGATGGGGGTCCTCACAGGAATAGGTCATGTTAATTGCAAAGACTGATAAGTTAATAAAATCAATATTGTCTCTTGATCTTAAAGGCATTAATTTATCTCCTACATTACCAATCTCCCCAGTAAAACTTCCAGGCTGGATGTCTGTTTCTAAGATTGATGGATGCCTTTGCCCACACAGAGCCTAGCCCTGTTCTTTCCATCCAGGGGAGGCTTCCTTATCTCATACTTGCTTCTTCTTGTTCTTTTACTGGCATGGCAAAATGACAATGTCTGGTAGGCAGACAAGTAAAATTAATATCCATTAACCACACTCTCATGCCCCCAGGCCAAGCCACATTCAAGTCACCTTCCGCATGACACCACTCTACACAGCCCTTGCTTCTCTCCTGGGTCCTGGGTCCTGGGTCCTGGGTCCTGAGTCCTGGGTCCTGGGTCTTGGGTCCTGGGTCCTGCTTCCTGCTTCCTGCTTCCTGCTTCCTGCTTTTCCTAAGCTCTTTCAGAAGTGTGAAGAAGACTCATCCACAGAGACAGCAGCGGCCACATTCAGAGCAAACATGGAGTCCTTTTAGCCACCCAATTTTTGAACATCAGACAATGAATGTTTCTGAATAATGAATATTCCGTTCTTCTTTGAAAGTCAACAAAAATAAATGAGATTGATGGGTGGACATTAAATGTTTTAAACAGAGATAATTAAATTATTCACCTGGGAAATATGTTAGAGGGATGATATAAGTAGAGCATAGGTGTATGAACCATGATAGAAAGGGATAGAAAAAAAATACAAGCCAACACTAAATATTCATGATACGCTAAATATACATGAAATGCATGAAGGGTTGAATATTCATTATATCCTAAATATACACAAGGGCATAAAATACTCAATATCCTTAAGGTCTTACTATAAGATGACAGCTATGCATACACAGACACCTGACACTTACCCTGAAGATGTACATAAAGCCCAGTTGCTCATCCGTCCAACACTCCAGCCATTGACCAGGCAGTTCAGTAGAGGAAGAGAATGCTGACTGAAGGCTCCTGAGCCTTCCCCACTCTCCACTCTGGTCCTGTAACTACAGTCAGTAAGAATGACTGTGCCACACAAGGGTACTTGGGAAGTGTGTTAATCTGCTTCATTTCTCTGCACTAGGTGTTGGCCAATATTACTTCAGTAGACTGGGGAACCTCTACATTTGATCTATGACTTCTCTGATTCTGGGATGGCTTGCTTGGCTGTATGTTTGAAAGGCACCAGCAAGTCAGCTCTGTGCCTCCCAGCATCTCATCCATCTCTGTCTTCTACCTGGAGCCCAGCCACTGTGGTCTCCTTGCTTTCTTTGGAACACTTTAAGCATCCTCTTCCCTCCACTGGAGATACTTCCTCCTGGCATCTATTTACACATTCTCCTTTTTCCTTCCAGTATCTCCTCCCTAAAGCCCTCTGTAAAATTACAGGATGCTGTGAAGATTATTTATTTATGATTTTTTTGTTCCTGTGAATGTGCACCTGTGTGAATTTATGTACAGCACGTGCATGCAGGAGCCCACAAAGGCCAGGAGAAGAGAGCATGGTGCCCTGGAAATAATAGTTATGAGCAGGTGTGGGCCACCATATAGATGGTTAGGAGATAAGTCAGCATTCTGTGCAAGAGCAGGAAGTGCTCTTAACTGAAGAATCACGTCTCCAGCCCCTAAATTTCATTTTTCTAACAATTCTCTAATAGTCCATTGCCAAGTAATACCTTAAAATACAGTTCTGATACTTCTCTGTGACTAAGATAGACCCAACAGTCTCATAACTCAGTTCTTCAAAACTGATTCACTTTCAGAAGCCAACCACAGTGAGGCCCTTAAACTCCTGCTGAAGCTGCCCTAACACCTGCAAGTCTGGGGTTTCCATGACCCTTGGCTCTCATGCTTACCTCTGGCTCAATAATTTACTAAAATGACTCACAGAATTTAAGAACCGTGATACTTACAACTATTATATTATCATAAATGATACATCTCAGGAAAAGACACATAAGTGGCATGAGTATTGGAAAATAAGAGAGGTTTGCAGGCCAATGGTATGAAACTGACCTTGGAGTTCCTTGAACTTTGTCCTTGAAGTTCATATTGAAATCCCATTCTTTAGACGTGACTGTAAACCATTGGCCAACGGAAACTCAATATAATACCCAGTCTTCCTCTTTAAATTACTGACCCCCTGGCCATGTCACTGATTCTCTGTTGACTAATCTCCAATCAGAGGCTCAATTCATTAGCATGAATCTAAGGATGATTGCAAATATAATTCATTACAAATTACAAATTGAGTCAGGAGGTGGAGAGAAGCATATTCTCAGAACAGGAGCCAAGAGGGAACAGTAACATGATGTCCCCATCCTCACTCATCATAAAATGAGGGCCTGATATAGAAAGAACAACGTTCTAGGTCCTGGAGAGAAGATCAGTAAAGTGGTTAAGTTCTTGCCTTCTCAGACTCGCATTTGAATGGGGGGGAGAAAAACCATAAAACCTCTATGAACAAATATAGACTATGTCAGATGATGAGGAATGACAGACCAATAAAGTAGGGCACAGAAGGGCTGAAGGATAACAGGGACATTTCTAGTTTGGGCCTGTAATTTAAAACTACGTAGTTGGCTCTTTTCCCTACACCACTCCCTTTTCTGTCCCAGGATTCCTAATGCCCCTGGAATGTCCTAAATTACAGGCATACTGACTGTGCTTGCCTAGATGATGCTGCCATCATTTCCCATGCCTGTTCTAGCCACATTTGGTTATTCAATGACAGAAAGCCATTCCACCTGCCATGGGAGTTTAGAGTGTTCGCAGAAAGCTGGGTCAGTTAGATGATGGTACAAAGTGAGCTGAAGTGTGCCTTGGAACTACCCCAAGGCTCTTCCAATTAGAGAGGCAAGGAAGCTAAATACAATAGGAGGACAATATCTCCACAGATCAGAAGTGTGTGTGCATGTGACATTCCATGATTTAAGGTTCCTGAGACATCATAACTGGCTTGCCAATTCCCATCTTGCCCTTCAATATTCTTGTAGCTTTTCAGTGGGCCTGATTTGTAAGTAAACCAGTTTGAATAGGCTTCTGCTTCTGTCTATGACTGTGGCTTGGACAAAGGATTTAGACTGCAGTCCTATAGATCTGATCCAGACTAAGAACAAATCTAGCAGCCTAGTTCTGCTTCTCCCCCTTCACTGTGCCTCTCCAGTAAGCAAGTTCATTCCATCCTGACTCACAGACTCATCAGATCCCAGCAGGCTATGCTTCTGCCCACTTTGAACTTGAACCCACTCTCTACACCTAATCATTGGAGAAAACCTCTGCCTGTGGGAATAAATCTATTTTGTTTATTTTCCTAAGGTCTGCTACTTACACCTGCCAAAACTTGACTAAGGTGTGGTGGCACTGGAGAGCCAAAAATAAACAAGAGCCCTGCCAGGTATCCAGAAGGAACAGCAGAGCCCATACAACTGTTCCCATCAAGTGGGGTGAGTTTAGACACTCCCATTCCAGGCAAAAGCCATGTTCGTATTTGCTACTGATTCATCCATGTCCACCCTTGCAAGATACAAAGTAGGTTCTTCTAGTCAACCATGGAGTGTGGTTTCACATTTTCCAGAACACCCTACTCAGCAGAGTTAGAGGACTGTCCTTGATTCCATAGGTTGCCATATTGCTACATATGGCTGCCATGAGAAGGCTGAAGCTGAAATTGTCTTGGTTCCTGGGGGAGGTGTGGCTGTGTGACACTCTTACCTCTGAGCCTAAGCTTTATTCAGAACAAAATAAGAATGTCTTGAAGAACCCACCAAGGTGTAAGATTAGCCTCAATGTCTTTCTACCTATGGGTACATTTGCCACTCTGCAGCGGCCATTAACAACTGAGCTCACAGTAGCATCAGGTCAGAGGCCTGTTGATATTCATTTTAGCTTTCCCAGAAGACAAGACAGCTTGTCACAAAGCTGTTGCCAAATCCATCTTTTACTTATACACTTTATTTCATTCTTTCTCTCTCCTTTCCCAGGGTCTCTTCTAGCCCATGCTGACCTTGAACTCAATGTGTCTGAGAATGACTCTGATTCTCTTGCATCTACTTCTTCAGGGCTTATGGATACAGGCATGCATGGCCACACACAGTTTATGAGGTTCTATTGACTAAACCTAGAACCTTATGCATGTTAGGCAAAGCCCTCTACATGCTAGGCTGCGTATCTAGATCCTTATTTGACATTTGTTTATGTCTTATCCCTGAAGGTATGAGAACATCAGGTGTACAGGTATCTGGGAATTTCTGAGGCTCTAGACTTAAGTTTCCACTGAAGTTCCAAAGTGGATACTTGTCTGCCCAGCAGGGCTTCAGATTTGCTTTTGCTTGATATTTCAGAAACATACAGATTCTAGCAGGCAAGAGGGTTGCCTATTGCTGTCTATGAATGTCTATAGGATAGTGTCTAGACTTTTTGTCTCTAGTAACCCATGGAGCATAGAAAACATGTCCTGGATAGAATCTGCCTCATGCCATTGTCCATTTCCACAGTTTAGGTGTTTGTCAACTTGACACAGACATGAGTCATTTAAGAAGAGGGAACCTCACCCGAGAAAATGCTTCCATTTGATTGGCCTCTGGGAAAGACAGTGAGGGCATTTCTTTGATTGATGATTGATGTGGGAAGGCCCAGCCCACTGTGGATAGTACCATCCCTGGGCAGGTGGTCCTGGAGTATGCACAAAAGCAAAGTGAGCAAGTGGAGCAAGGAAATGAGCAGTGTTTCTTCATGGTCTCTCTAGCTCCTCCCTCCAGGTTCTTACCTTAGTTCTTGCTTTAGCATCCCTCAAAGCACTGTGATATTCAAGCCAAACAAACACTTCCTCCCCAGTTACTTTTGATCTGGGTCTTTATCACAGCACAGAGAGCAAGCTAGACCATCCTTCTTATAAAATAAAAATTCTCCCACCAAAAGGTTCTGAGTACTAGGTGTGGTGGGTAGGCTCTAGCCCATCAGTCCAGGTCAGAGACCCCCCCAACAACTGACCATTTAGTCTTTCTTCCCCTTGTAAGGGTAGTTCATTATGTAGGAAATATAGACAAGATTGGAGAAGGGAAGCAAACTTGGGCTGTTCCTTAGTCTTCTCTACCTGAGAGGCTCCACCATGCTGAGTAGACATAGTGTGAAAGCAGAGATGGCAGGTCCCTTTTGCAAATAGACTACTCTAGAACTTCCTCCCCATAGGTCTTCCATCAGCAGCATCATTGCTTTCTGAGACCAAGGCAAGGATCTTTCTTTACCTAAAGCCTTCAGGTGCTCTAAGCCTAAAATTCTAAGTCTGAAGTTCATTCTTTCAAGGAATTGTTCTTGTTCCTGATACAGTGTGATTCTTTCCCTGCTAGTGACCTTGCTTTTCCCAGTTGGCCTGCTCCAACACATGCCTTGCCTACTGTCCATCCAACTCTTCTCCTTCTGCCTGCCTTTGTTTTTGTAGGTTCCTTTTTTGTCTCTGAAGTGAAAGCTGCTTGATTTGGGGGAAAAGAAATGTTCCTCTTCTTTCCTATAGACTATAGTTCTGAGATAACTCTATATGCAGAAGCTGGGGCTATGTGTAGAATCTTGTGTGTGTGTGTGTGTGTGTGTGAGATGTGTGATGTGTGATGTGTGAGAGATTGGTGGTAAAGACCAGGCTAGCATCTCTGTTCTCACAATAGAGTCCTAATTAACTTTGTTATGAAATAAAATAAAAGCCAGATGTGACAATTTGTGAATTACCCCTTCCTTTTCATTTGGCATCTCAGCTACCAGTGAGACTCTCAGTGAGTTCCACTTGAGCACTGTCAACTGCCTGTTACCTGCCCATTCCCCACAGATTCATACCTGTGAGAAGTAGGTTGCAGGAGAATCCATTAATCCCTTTGGTCTCCAAGCAAGATGTAGGTAAAGCAACAAAGCTCTGACTACGCTTTCCTTTAATACTAATGGAACCTTAGTTATGGTCTACAGTTCAACCACGTGAGAAGTATCTAGGGCAGATCCTACTTATCCCCAGAAGGCCTTAACAATCATTCTCATGAGTGATGGTTTAGAGATGAGCATGTGACCACACTGGGGTCAAGCAGAGATCATCAGTAAAGGTTTCTTCTTCATTGCTAAGAGACAGACAGGAAGACGGAATACTCTCCTGGGATGTTGATGATGCCTCTGGATGCGTACTCCAGTACTACTTTAAGCATAGACCACACAGAATATTTCAGAGGAGTAGAGCCAGCTGTATAAAGAACAAGAAATGTGTTGGGCCTCACCAAGCTTCTGACTTCAGACTTGGGGAGAGACAATCTCTCCTTCAGGAGAAGGCAGGTTGTTATAGTGTCTATTACAACTAAAAGCCTTCAATTCTCCAGCCACCTTGCTAGACCCAAGCTCCATCACCATGATGATCATGCTGAATGCCATCCCTGTTACATCTGTGATCCCAATCTGTGGAGAGCTGTCAGAGAAAGAACCACCTTTTGTTTCTTACTTACAGTCTGCCACTGTCTGGCCTCTAGTGCCTGGCTTTGCCTTCTGATCCTCAGGCAAGCTTTATTTGTTAGCGCATGCACAAAATATCACCACATTGTAGTGACTGAAGAGGGACAGGTTGACTCTAGTCCCTGACATAAAAATTAGGAAGAATTAGAAAAAAGAAATAAGCATATTGTGACTTCAGAAAATTTCATCTGAAAGAGATACTTTTCACTGATCAAGAAAGTTGCTAGAGAGACCACTCAGTTGTTAAAGGGCTGGTCAATCAAAAGGACCAGAATTTAGATATTTAGCACCCATAGAAATGTGGGGTGGGCATGGTGACCTGTCTACAAGTCCAACCTCGGGACACAGAGACAGGGCATTTCCAGAACAAGCTGGTCATCCAGACAGTTCATCTGTGAGGTCTAAGGTTGATTGCAAGAACTTGCCTCAGAGGAACATGCTGGCAGGAGATTCTGGCCATCAACCTCAGGCCTCACATGCACATACACATGCATGTGCACACATGTGCACATCAACTGTCGTGCATGTAGAACCACATACTTGCAGACATGCAGGGAAAAAAAGGAGAGGGAGAGAGAGAAGAAAAGGGGGAAAGCCTTAGGTTTTTTTTTTTTAAGGCTTTGGTCCTAATAAAAGCAGCTCTAATTTAAGGTTAGGAAATTCCAGTTTAAACATTTACATTGCACAAACCAATGTTTCACGTTGCTTACTTCCCTAGGCACATACAGAATATACCAGAGGAGAGATCTAGTTACAGGAAAGAAGTTTAAAGTTGCGGTTTAAACATCCTCCTTTTCTAACTTACTCACACACCCTCTGGGACCAGAAGAATGACATTGTTTGGAAATAATTAAGTACAAAGTTGAGACTCTTTGTCAGCACATAGCAATGATCTGTGTTGGACCCTATGACAGTGTGCTAGAAGCAAACCTTTCAGATTTCTCTCTTGGCCTCTGAGTGCTAAGTCCAACGCTGGCATTCTAGGCTTTTAGGTATCAGGTACACATCACAGAGTGCCCAGCATCATAAACATGATGAGGACAAACACAAATTTCCTAATAAGAACTGCAGCAGTGCCCTGAGCACACCTCTGTCCTCAAGTCCCTGATGAAGGCTGGGCCTGAGTTTAGAGTTTAGTAGTGGTTGAGGCTTGGCTCTGGCGTAGGCTTTGCCACATTCTCTCATGATTGAAAAAGCAGACTGAGCTTTCTGCTGCTGACTCTCTGAAAGAAAATCATTAGCAAAGGCAAACTGCTTTGTCCCTAATTCCCTAAGGAGTGTATGATCTGTTTTCTGACACACCAGAGCACAGACATTATGAACTCTGTTCCTTACATAGCAAGGACCTAGGCAAATGACATTTGTGTTGCGGTTTGACTGTACCCAGCAGCGCTGAGAGATGAGCCTTAAGTTGGCTGTGCTCTAGAGGATGCAGTTAATGGCCGTTCTTGAATGGATTAGTGATACAGGGATGAGTGTGGTTCTGTTCATCTCTCTCACTGGGGATGTTTTCCACCATGGAACAATGCAGCAAGATGGTCCTACAAGATACACTCCCACCATGAATGACTCCCCTGACTCAGTAAATATAGGTCAAATAATCTTGTTTAGAAACTACTCTAGCTTGTGGCATATTATCAGCAACATTAAACAAACTAAGGCAATTTGGGGGTTTTACTTTAACCTAAAATGAAAACATTTCATAATCTAAAATGCTTATGAGGTTTAAAGAAGCAGTTATATCTGACATGCTTAATATATTATCCAGTGCATGGCAAACACTATACATATTATGTTACCTACCAGTGACAGCATTCTTTGGGACAAAACCATATTACTGCACTCTTATCTAAGCAAAAGGAAAATTCTGTCGGGTATTGTGATAGACACAATAATGGCCCATGAAGGTCTGAGCCCTGGAATCTATGGATATGTTAGCTAGCATGGTAAAGGGGAATGGAGCTTGTAGATAGGAGCAGGCAAGATGCCTCAGCCAGTAAGAACCTTATCAAAACAGACCTGAATCTGATCCCTGAGGCTCACGGTAGGAGAAAACTCCCCAAAGTTGTCATCTGACCTCCACACATGGCATTGTGACATCATTCTGATTCCTTCACTCTTCAGACTGGACAAATAATTACCCAGTGGCAGTGGTGATGGGTTTGGGTTTGGGGGTGTCCTTGAAAACTGTAGGGTAGTGAGGCCATCTGTTCAGCTAGAGTAGTCTGTGGCAGAGGTGGCAGGCACAGTGCACATTGCATGTCCAATTCAGTCTGTCCCTGGGGCTGTCTACAGGGCTGCACTGAAGTCTTCCTAGCACTTATGAGGACAAACAGTGCTACTGAGATTGGCCATGTCCTCTGTGAATTCAAGTGACATCTGCACCACCTCGCAACATGCCACCCATGTGAAAGGGATTGACTACTGGTGTTTAAGCTTCAGCCCATAGTCAGAGTGGATCCTTCTCTTGGGCCTAGACCCTGCATAGGCATGAGTGATATCCACGCCTCCTACTCAGCATCATCTGAAAGACCTCAATGCCCTGTCTCTCTGTTTATGTCTACAGAGAAAGAAAAACCTCACCAAAATGTATACCATGTCTGAAAATCTTGCAAAGCTTATTATTGTAGATGACTATCTCCATAGAAAGAAAAATTCAAGTTCAAATCGAGCGAATCATTTAAGAATTGTTCATTTTTCCCTTTAACTTTCATGCTAAGAGACAATCTATTGAATGGCCAATTCAAAAGACTATTGCAAATTGATGGGCTGCAAACTAAATTCAGCCTCAGACATGTTTTTAAAATTGCAATAATTTTCAACTTGTAAAAATAATACTAATGGTTGTGCAAAAGTTTATAGCAGGGTCTTTAGGCTGCTCAGTGAGAAAGATGCTTGCCACCAAGACTGACCACCTGAGTTCAAGTGGAACCCACATGGTGAAGAAAAAAACCAACTCCTATGCAAATTGTCCTTTGGTCTCCACACATATACTGTTCTCTCTCTCTCTCTCTGTATGTGTGTCTGCAAACAAGAAATAATCTCCAGACATGTACTGTGGGTATGTATGTGAATAAGATGTAACATGCTTTGAACAACAATTCTGAACCATTCAATTCTCTTAAAAACAAAACCTATACCAAATCCATACGGTCTGGGCTACAAAATCAACTCCTCTCAAAAGAGCAAACCAAGCTGTAGATTTGATCCAACTTTATCCACTAATGAAATGACAGTTTTCATTATGTTTCTATGGTGTTACCTGGAACTGTTAATGACAGTTTTCTTATTTCTGTGTTTAGGTACATTTATACATACATGTGAGTGGGTGTGGGTGTGCAATCACCACAGTGCACCTGAGGAGTTGTGAGATAACTATCTCCGGTATTGGTCTGCCTTGGACAGCTTTCTTTCTTCTTTGAAGCAGCTATGTATAGAGGCTAGTAGCCTATGAGCTTCTGTCCACACATTTTTTTCTTACTTTCTAAAGTAACAAAGGACAAAGAACATGGGACTCTACTGTGCAGCTGGGCCTGGGGCAGGAATTATAAATTCCCTGTACTACTTGGGGATGAGAGCTTGCTGGTGAGGTTGTTTCGGCCTCATCTTGAGTAGTTCAGAACATTCCCAGATCACCCAGGCCAGTTTCCCAAACAAAGCACTCCCTGGTCCAAAAATGTAGGCAGTGCTGAGGCTGAGAACCAGGCCCTGATTTGCATAGGATTTGTTTACTTAACTATAAAGAGGATCCATGGCGGAGGAGAGCTGGCTGATGGTCAGCTTGTGGGGCTTTACTTTGGTTTCTCTCCCCCATGTTAACTGAAAGAAAATAGCATTTATGACTCAGAGGGCTACAGAAAGAGGGAATGAAATGGCTGTGGTTAGTGACACAATCATAAATGGCTTTGCCTGTCTTGTTTCTTTTTCAGAGTCAGAGAGGGACTGGACTGATCAGTAATTATCATTAAACGGCTGTTTCATCCTGTCTCAATCAGCCCTATTCATTCGGGTCATTCACAGAGCCTTGGGCTGCAACCACGTTAAGTTAGGGTCAGAGCCGGTGTGAATGGAAAAGGCCAGCCTTTTCACTCTGCATGTGTTAATGACCTGGGCTGAACATCGAAGGCAAGTTTCCATGAAAAAGCCATCTGAGAATCTAACCTAGAAATAAATGGCTCTATGTACAGTCTATTGCCTCGTTTTTTAATATTCAGCATTCAATGGGACCGCAGCTGTAAACAGCTCTTCATTCCCATTTCTTCATGAAGTTAATTTGCACTCAGCCAGCACTGCAGTCTTTTTGCATATGTACAGGACAAGCTGATATGAACAGGCCTGGAATGAATAATGTTTAGTAAAATCAATAAACCTTATTATTAGTCACTAAGGGGACTGATTTTATGTCTATAAAAGTAAAACAATTAGAAGCGTATTAATGGCAGATTCATCATAGTAATATAATGGAGAAAAGTATGCTTGTCTATGGGGAATCTTTAATTTACCATTCGGTGCTGAATATAGACTCAGCCAGGGAAATGGCACACACAATGCCAATGGGCTCTGGCCTTTGGCAATTCATGATGCGCAAAAAAACCAATGGTAACCATAAGGGGACAAATTTTCATTCTGTGATCACTGTAAACCAGTCATGAATAACGTTCCAGTAAAAATCAGGGCAGAGGAAGGCTATTCAAATGGCCTTGTGCTTTTTGGTTTTGTATCTCTTCATATTTATCGGCATTCTTGTTTAGTGAAAAATTAGACTTAAGCATGGTCTAATTCACTTATTTATCATCTATTTAGTTAGCTAAATAGGAGTTATCAGAAGCCAGATAAATATCCACACAGGATTTTATAACTGAAAGAGAGCACTGGTTTCATGCATATTACTTAAAAAAAAAAATGCACAGCCCCGAAAGTTGGGACATCTTCAGGAATACACAATATCTCTGAGTTCTCAACAGGAACATGCTGCTTTAGCTTGGGGAGGGGAGGGGGTAGGAATGAGAGATGACCTCCATTTTGTTCTAGTGTTTTGGCAGTTATAAGGTTGGTCAGGAACTGGTGTTGCAGGAAAGCCACCAAACAGACTAGAAAGGAACTATTTGAACAGAGGAAACAAAACGTACTTTTAACTATAAAAGATGACACCAAGTCTTTAAGGAATAAAAACATTTGATGTCTTGAAGACATGACAAAAATTATGTGAATGGAAGTCAAAAGAAAAATAATCTGAAATAATTAAGCGAATGATCTTCTTCTCCTCGACATTAATTAGATATGAGACCAAGTGACATATCAGGTAGCTTTGCCAAAGCAGAGGCAGTATTGGCTCTGCAGTAACCAAAATCTATTTGTGAAGGAATAAATTGTCAAGCTAAACAAGTATACCCAGACAAGTGCTGTCCACTCAAGCACTTCTTAGTGAACCAGTTAGTACAACTGTTATTAGCAGTCCAAGAAACTAGTGATTGCAATGAGCCAAGTCAAGCTCTAAGTGACATCTGTCTAGACTACTCTAATCAGCCTTATAAACTTCCACACATATTCAGCATCCTTCATTTTTTTATAGCATTTATGAGACAACCTACTACATGCTATGGGATAATGCTCTTGTACACTGTAAAAATCTGCCACTCAAATTGGTTTAATAACAGGCTGATTGGCCAGTAGCCAGGAAGTTACATGGGAAAGCCAAACTGGGAATGATGGGAAGGGGGAGGGCAAAGTCAGGGGAGAGACACGAGGCAGCAGGCAGAATATGTAAAAATGAGGTAATAAGCCATGAACCATGTGGCAAAGCATAAGCAAAAATATGGATTAATTCAAGTGTAAGGGTTGGCTACTAACAAGCCTGAGCTACTGGTTGAACATTTGTGAGTAATATCTTTGTATGTCACTCTAGTGACAACTAGCTGACATTTTGTATGTTCTACTGCCCACATGTCACAAAGCATACGTGTTTAGGCCAGGCATGGTGGTACATGCCTTTAATATGAGCATTTGGGAGGCAGAGGCAAGTAGATGGATCTCTGTGAGTTTGAAGCCAGCCTAGTCTATAGAATGAGTTCCAGAATAGGCAGGGCTACACAGAGAAACCCTGTCTCAGAGAGAGAGAGAGAGAGAGAGAGAGAGAGAACAAAAAAATGAAAACAAAAACAAAAAGAGATGTACATGTTTAGTGTACTATTCCACCTGTGGCTACCAATTTGAAGGACTATGTGTCCATGTCTAGACTTCATGTACTGCAATTATTCACATGAATTAAACATGGTGTTGGCTTGTTATACCTGTGTATCGGATACAAAAAGCTGGTGTCTGTGTCTTGTTTCCTTACATATTCACAGTACGAAAACCTCCTTTAAAAGTTAGACTTGCTCCCAACCAAAGAGAAGTAACATCAGACACACAAGAAACCATTATTTTAAAAAAAAACAAAACAAAACATTTTTAATTCTGATTGCCAAATTATTTAAGGCAGGTATAAAAAAGGAAAGCATTCAATATACATTTTACATAAAATAAACTAGATTACAGCATAAAACAAGTAACCAGGCAATGGCATTAAAGTCCTTCTCTACTAAAACTGGATAATTGTAAACATTAAAGAAAAGAAGAAAAAAAAAAAAAAAAAAAAGACTGCAGGGCTATTCAAGTAATAGAGCGATCACAGATGTCTCTGGTACGCAGGCTATTGGGTTATCTGCCATTCAAGATTATCAAAAAATGACACCTCATTATTCACAGATGCTCAATATTCCCCCATCTTAATTTTTACATTATATATACAACACAGTTTTTGTGGTTCTGGCAACCCCATGCCTTCCAAAAGTATTTATTTCCACAATAAACAAGCACAAACAGTGGCTACGGGAACATTTGACACTGATGCGACTTGAACAGGAGCCACCAATTAGACGTCTAAATTGTACCAAGTGTCATCATCACAGTCCGCCTTTCCAAGGGGCTTTATGGGACAGAGATGAAGGATATGCAAGGTTCAGGCACACTGATACAGAACATTATTTATTTACAATTTAAAAGGAAAAGAATGTAAGCAGCCCGTGGTGGCTAACACTTTCAACATGACAAATACATTTTCTTATTTCCTTTACTGAGTGGTTTGCAACTTGGCAGCAGACCCTGTGTGTGCGAGCCTGGTTACTATTACAAAAAAGTAAAGAATATATATATATGTATATATATATATATATGTATATATACAGATATGTATACGTATATATATATATAAAACAGAAGTTTAATTACAGCAACATTTGTTACTCTGTGATAAAATCTGTAATTTACAAAATGAAATGACTGGTTTTTGCCTGCCATTAAGGCATTTCAAATTAACACCATGGAACTGATGTCTATATAAAGCGCTTCCCCATGTGATCCAGTCACATGACACCGGACACTTCCGATCCTGTTATTCTCTGCAAAAGAAGAACACACCTTAGCATCGAGTTCTGTCAACATTGACAGGAAAACCTAGACAGTGACACTGAAAGGCTTCCTTTACACTTAGTTCATCTGTGGCATTTCCAGATTTATTTTTCCTTCTTTGGACAGCTTGCAGGGTAATGTTAAGCACCAGAGAACCAATGTCACTTTCAGCATTAAAATAACTCATTTCTCCATTTGCAATTTTTAAGTACAGTGAAATAGAGAGATTTTTTTTTTTAAATCTGTAATGCTGAGACTAGAACCTAGGCCCTTGGACATGCTAGTCAACTACTAAACCACTGACCTACACTCGCCCCATAAATACTGTTAACAAAGTTGCGGGGATAACCTTTCTTTAACCTAAGGATGTTACTCTCAAGAGTTTTTCCTTTTTTAAATCAATCATTTCCTTACTGATGTATATCACATTCATGGAATGGGACATGTGGAACTGAGATCTCTCGTGGAGAATACTGCTGTACTATGTTCATTTGTTACCATAAAATCAAACACAAGGCATCAAGCTTTTCATTTTCAAAGTCTATCTTTTCTTCTTTGCAACCATTAGCACATGTCTGTGAGGACACTAATTTCAGATGTTGAGAATATTTACCTTCTCTGTGCAGGAAACATTCCTGATGCAGATGCCTGGGCAGCCACCTGCTGAGAGGCAACTAGGGCAGCAGAGGTCAAGCCTACTGGGAAGAAAACACAGGACTCCATGAGGTCAGAAAAGGTAAAAGTAACCATACACAGGCCCAGTGGTAAAGGGCACAGATCCAGTAGCAGTGATTTGTCTTTTCTTAAACGGTCAGGTGAAATGCTTCACATGGCTAGGGCAGACTACAGACGACTCAGTGTAGCCAATTCCTTTCCTGAATCCTTGGTGGCTTTCTTAACAGCTGTTCAGAGGATATAGCCTTACATCTCAATGGTTCTGCGTGGTGCTAAGTGTTCCCAAATAGGAAGGTCAAGACAAATAATAGGTACCAACTGACAGAAAGCAGAAGCCAGTGCTTAAAAAACTTTTATAATGACTTCTATTGCTGTAACACTTTTCCCCAGTGACTTAGGTGTGATGCATCCCATAAAGTACATGGGATAATACAAACAAACTCGGAGAGACCTGCACTATTCTGAATTTAAAGGAAAAGTAGTCTAAATCTGTAAGACAAAGGAAGCAGAGACTGAACAGCTTCAAACAAAGAAGTATTTGAACTCCATAGAAAATGGTCCTGGGGAAATAGGCATGGTAGTGTGTGCCAATAATTCCCAAGGCAGAGTTCAAGGCCAGCTTCTGGACTAATTAATGCTATACAAGAAAGAAAAGGGGAAATGTTCAACAAGGGGGAAAATCCTGAGGAAAACATAGTAAACAAAGCAAACAAGATATTTCTCTCTTTCCATGGTTTTGATTTGGATATATTTTCTTTTACAGGGATAATTTGAGACATTATAGTAACATCCAAAAAATGAGGAGGTATTTACTCTGCTCACATATACCTCTCTACCTCTGTGATGTGTTAAAGGCAGAATTCCTTTTCATTCAGTGTTCTCATTATGCTTGATGATATGAGAGATCAATCTGTTTGCCTGCCTGCCTGCCTATCATATCATATCCATGTGCTCTTTTAACACCACAAAACAAATGAATGAAGAAGACCAATTCCTTTACATTCCCTGTATTTGGAACTGTTTCCAACATCATTTGGCTAAGTATTAGGCTATCACTGAATTGTTCCCTATCATGCAAAGATCCCATGTTGAGGCCCAGATTCCCAATTTGATCGCATTTGGATTCAAGAGCTTATGCAGAAGTGATTAAAATGAGGTCCTAAGGGCCGACTACTAATCTGATAGGCTTAAATGGTCTTCTAGGAATGGTTTCCAGAAGCCGTGCTTTCCTGTCTTGCCCTATGAAGACAGTAGGAAGCCCCTCCCCCACACTACCAGGCAAGGTCTCACCAGGCTCTCCAGCTACAACTTCCAGAACTGTGACAAAATAAAGACAGCTTCCGATGCCTTATGAGGTGACAGAGATGTGATCGTGTCATATATCGTGAATGTACTCTGTTATGTCTCTCTGATGTGAAAATGTCACATCAGTGAAGGGATAGGAAGTACTGTTCAGTTCAGAAATGAAATGTTAGTCGTGGTCATGCTGATAACTTGCATGGGAAAAAGGCAATTAAAAAGAATTGGAGCTATCAGAATAAATGATTCTACCAAAGCAACCTACCATGGCTCTATTTTCACTACAATTTCCCCCAAAGTACCTACATTGTTTTATTTGGTACCCCAGACACTGGCTGCCACCCGTAGGTGGTGAGATAACATCTCGCAGTAACAATTATTAAGTGGTAGCCACTTCAAATCTCAACTGAATACAAACAGCCTTAGGCGTGTCTCTCAGGAATAAGTGTCAGGAATATTCTCATAGCTCGTGCTAGTCAAAAGTTCAATATTATCATTTTAATGGTTAGACAGAGCAGAATGGGACCAATGTGATGAGCTGCTGACCTTGAAAAGGGTCATATTGACCAGGGATGAGAGGGTAGCCCATGCCAACATGGGTGTGGTGGTGAGTGTGCAGGTGCCGCTGTCCAAAGGGGGAGTGGCGATCCCTGTCCCGCTCTGCCTCTCGCTCCCGCTCCGAGGAAGCTTTCTCCACGGGCTGAAAAGAGAAATGCCCTCCTTTAATTTGCCTACATACAGACATCAGAAGTACCAAAGCGCCTTCCCCCTACAGCATGATACCTCATTAAGGTCATTGAGTAGATACAGACTTAAAACCATATGCCAGTGGAAGACATGCATATGTTCTAATAGAACTAAGCTCAAAATCTAGTCTCAACAATAACAACAAAATATACCCTTTGTGTTGCTACAAAAGTACACACCCCAATTCAAATTGAGACAATAATATACAATACTTGACTACACAGCACACATATTTTAATTGCTTCTTACTTCTCCTTTCTGACTATATTCTTGGGCACTACTTCTGTAATTCAGCTAGCCTGGATCAAAAATGTTATGAAGAAAATTGGCACACTAAAAATATTAAGACTTGTTTAATCCTCATTCATTATTTACTAAATAGTAAATACAAGCACTCTTACAAAGCACTTCCCTTATATTAGACACTTGGAGGTAATCGGGGAAATAAGTGAAAATACAAGAATGAATTATTTTATAAAGGGAAATGGGATCTTCAGATTTGGTGCTTCCCAGGAGGTTCAGGAACCAATCCCCTGCACATTGTGGGAAGGGAAGGGAATGGGGAACAGACTTGATAAGAAACCACTGTCCTGCCCACATTCCAGATTCTTCATTTCTCAGAAGTCATCAGAAATTTCAGCTCTTCTACACCAGAGAAGGTTAAGGACTGTGTCCAAGTCCATCTCTCCCTTTACCTTAGCTTTCTATCCTGCTCTAGCATGTCTCACCAGGACACAGGCTGTGGATGTACTGGAAGGAGGAATTAGAAAAAAGGAATCATACATGGATCACCTTTTTTAGTTTCTCTGTAGTGGTTGTATCAAATCGTAAACACTCTGTTGTAATGATTTCCCCCTTTTCTTTCCTAACTAGGAACCAACACTTTTCTTTGGTTTCTTGAAACACTATTTAGGACCAGCCGCTGTCATTTTGCTGGAAGGTCCTCTTTCACCAAGACATTTTATTGTATTACTTCTATGGAATGACAGGGACAGTATAATGCATGAGGCCACTATGCAGCAGATGCTGCTTTATTCCCCAGCCAAGTGACTTGGGCTTGCATATGAGCTCAACATTGCACATGACTCAAATTAATGTCTGAATAAAATTAATTGTCACTGTGTGTCATGGACCTTCTCAGCATTGTTACACCTGAGCAGAATTCCGACTATGAATATGGCCATATGAATACACAGGGTGACAAAATAATCTGAAACTTTTGTCTACTGAGGTTAGGCTAGTAAAGAGGACAGGGGTAACATCTGTCTGGTCACCTTTATTTTTGCACATACTTATACACATGAGTTTCTTTTTCCATCAACCACTGTCACGCAACTGTGGGCTACATTTGCTACTATATTAACAGGAAGCAAGTCTTTCAATTTGTACAAGAAAACTTTGATTTTTGAAAGCTGTTTCCGAAGAAAACATTTGTTTATTAGTTTTTAATTTGTACTTTTGCTGTTGGTTTTTCAGTCTAGAGATGTCACCTGGGCACATGATAGGTAAAGCTCTACCACTGAGCTGCAACTCCCATTCTTAAAAAAAATATTTTGTGAAAGCTCAGCTTGTCTAACAGGTCAACAGCTAGTAGCCTCTGAAGAACTTTATTACAAGGGTGGTATAACATAGTCCTCTGGCACTTCCTTTCCTAATGTTTTTAACAACAAACATCTTCCACAAGAAGTCACAATAAATTTAAATTTCCCCCTGACACACCTCCTCCTGGGAAAGCAAAGAACACCATCCTTTTGCAACAGAAAAGCTCCTCACTCTCACAAAGGCTTCAATGACATTTTTCCCTTCTGTGTGACCACATCTCATATTTCAGCATTCCATCCTTTATGTATCGGAATAGAACAGCATCCTGAAATCCCAGCTGGGTTCCTAAACCATTTCTTCTTCAAGACAGTTCTGTTGCTTGTCCGTCCCCCCCCACCCCAACATGGCCTTTTCACTAGCAACAAAAGGAGACTTACAGCAGGGGACTTGCTGCGGTATTGGCTGGCGTGATGCTGGAGCAGGTCCAGGGCTTTGGCCTCACTGGCTGTTTTTGTGTTGATGCTGGGGCTAGTATTGACTTTTTCTGCCTCTTCTCTCCCAGACATCTTCCCATAAACAGGATAATGAAATCCTGGAGAGAGATAGGCCCCTGCAGATAAACAACAAATGTCACATCATGTTACAGGCTACATCTTAAAAACAAAAATCAGCTGGATTACGTGAGCTTTGGGTACGAGTCAGACATATTAAAATAAGGGGTTACATTAAGAACGGGCTACATCATTGTTTATCTGTGTCTAGGTTCCCTGATTTTCTTCTCTGGTTAATTCATCCTGATGAACGGAGGATGTAAACAGAATTGAGCTTACAGCTACTTCATCCATTTATGTGTCCACTTAAGTGAACAAAACAGTAACTATAATGATTATGACAGTAAGTGCTTAGAATATTTCCACAGGCAATAAAGTATCTGTCAGTCTAAACGGCTACAGTAAGCCATCAGAAACTATGGAAGCCAGAGCCTGAGGACTCTTGACATTTCATTACGAAATATAAAAATCTCACATTAAATCAGTTTCATCTTTGAGACTTTAAGTAGCATTAAAAACAAGCAAAACAAATGCCATTCCCACAGATTCTAATTCATCTGCAGTTGCTAATAACTATCATTTGAACACAGCCTCTTCCCTCCAAGGTAGTGAGAACCCACAACACGTACCAGGGTAACTGTGCATTAAGACAGGAGAAACAGCCCGGTATGCAGGGTGGCTGGGGTCATACATCTGTGGGTAGGGATAAGCATGCAAGTACTGTATGTATGATTGATGCTGACTCATGGGTGAGGACACAGCCACTCTTGTTCCCCGAGAGTCCTTCCAGTTCACCGGAGTCTTTCGGTCATCATTCTTTAGCTTGTTTTCTTCCACAGATTGAGAATCAGGGCGCTTGGCCTCTTTGGGCTCCTCCTTGATATTCGTTAATGACACAGGAAGGCTGGGCGCACCACTCTCTTTGTTTGGTGTCTTCCTGGGACTATCCTCTTTTAATTTCTTTTCTCTGTCAAGTTCTTCTGACTTTTGTTGATCTAGATACTTGGGCTGGTAGACATAATGATGCCACGTCCTTGAATCTGGATCCTGGTTTTAAAATAAAGATCAGTCTTAAAATGTCATTGTTTACAAAGTACACCCATTCATTTACACGACAGCTCTACTTACTATTATTTCAGACTGGGTTAACATGTGTGATTCTTCCTACTCTGGTTAAGTAATAATGCCTGAGGTAGGCTTTATCATTAGTCCTTATGCCACAGGCTAGAACAAATGCTCTTAAAGTTCAGCCAATATCAAGGTCACATGGCAGCTGGGTTGAAGAGCTGGGACCTTATATAATATCCTGAGACATATTTAATCTTTGCTTTCATTTTTCTATTTCACAGAGGTGAATGGGATTTCAAAAATTCTACCTCAAGCTAATAGTAGAAAATTTAAGAAATTACTACAGTTATTAACATCAATTAGAAGGAAAAAAAGTTCTTGGTATGCTAAATCATTTTTTCATTGACTACTGCTAAGGCTTGTATGCTGGCTCGCTTCTCATTAATATGCTACCATCTTTTTTTTTTTTTTTTTTTAACTTTATTCTATTTGCCTTAGTGTTTGCCTGGAACTGGGAACTAGAACTACAGACAGTTGTGAGCTGCCATGCGGGTGCTGGGAATTGAACCCCGGTCCTCTGGAAGAGCAGTTACTGTTCTTAACCACTGAGCCATCTCTCCAGCCCTGCTAATTTTAAAACCAAAAATATCAAATGAATTGCACATATTGTGATTTATTAAAAGACAAGCACATTGATAAGCCCTCCCAAATTGTCTTGTTCTCCTGGAATCTTGGAAAACAAGAGCCTGATTTAGAGTTATGGAGGGCATTGAAGGCCCTGATGACTCTGCACATTCAGGGTGTAAACCCCCCTGGGGCTCAAGTCTTGAACGTGAATTTAAAGTTGGTCCTCGGTCCCAACTTTGGCCGGAAATGTACTTAGCAGTAAGGACTCTTGTTCTGACTCACTAGGGAACAAGCACAGGGAGTTAAGTTGGGGTGTTGGTGCTGGGGAATACCAGAATTGATGCTTGTAAGGAGGGAGGAGACAGCATCACATATACAGGGTTTCATGGTGACTGCACTTCACGTGTTCTGAGGCTGACGGAAAGAGATTCTGAGACCTATCACCTGCCATTCCCGACCCCTGAAAGCCCAAACCCACAGCCAAAGAGTTCTACTTTGGGTTCAAAACAGAACATAAAACAGAAATCTTGGCATCTGCGACCCTGTGCTATCTGGTGCACCAACTTCATTAAATCATGAATTGGGGAAGTGGGAACTCAGTGACCCTGGCTTAAAAATCTTACAAGACACTGACAGAAATTGATATATAAAAAGAGCGAGTGCTTTAGAGGAGGGATTTAAAATTTTAGACTTTGAGAGATTTCAGAGGCCCTTTAGTGAAATGTCTTCACCTTGAGCTAATGAAGAAATCAAGAGTTCTTCTCATCAGAGAGTTACATGCTTAGGAAACCCACACAGGGCACACGCCCAGAGTTCCTTCACACGCTAAGACAGGAAAACAGTGGGTAATGTACACTTTAGAGTTATATAGCAACTCTCAAGCATCTTTAAGGTTATTTTTCAAGAGAAGAGGAAGAAACCCTGCTGATACTTTTCTCCCAATCTAAGATGTCTAGCATGATTAAGCCCAGGACATTTGTGTTGCCACTCCGACTGCTCCCTGTCTGTTGGGGCCACACTCCACAATCTTACTTGTTTAAATCTCGAGGTTGGGTCTACACCTGTCTGCTTCATAGAGTCCATGACAGACTTCATTTCTACAGCCTCCTTAATAAGCTGGTGATTTTCCATCTGCTTAGCTTTGAAGCTGTCGGCCTGAAGCTGCTGCTGGTGACTGGAGAGAAGCTGTGATTTACCTGTCTCCTCAGTTTTATTAGGCACTGAAGGCCCTAGTTTAGAATGGTTTTTGTTAGGCTCCGGAGTGGAGGGAGCTTTTGAGATTGTGGCCGATGGCATGTTTTTCTGTTTATTGTCTTCCTTGCCCAGTTCTTTCAAGGAGAGTTCAGCCTTCCTTTCACAGTCTCCCCGCCCACACTGAGCCAATTTCTGCTCTGCCAGCCTCTGGTCCTCATAATACTTTTCATATTGCTGTCTGTAGGCCGGGCTGGTGGCCATCAGTGATTTCTGGTCCATATAGAGCCCGTAGGCATATTGGCCATAATAAAGTGACTGAGCCAGGGCAGGATGTCGTTGTGTGATGACGGACTGGTGCTGAGGCTGCAGGGATGTAGAATTGTGGTCCACTTTCTTAGCATCTAACTGCTCTGCCTTATCTTTCTTCTCTGCATCTTCCTCTGACTCCTTCTTGATCTTCATGCCCTGTGTGCTCCCACCATTGCCAGCTGTGGGGGCACCAACCTGTCCAGGGTGCATGTAACTTGGAGAATAATAAGGCTCGTAGCCATGGTAATAGGGAGAATGGGACTCTTTTAGTTGAGATGACTGTGCTGAAGATGAAGAATGCCCTTTCATGACGCCATCTTTATTAGAAATGATATCTGATGGCGAACTGGCCTTTGACCTCATGCCCTCTGATCTGCTGTCAGAACCACCATCATCAGCAGCATCTGATATGTCCGAATAGGCTGGGCTGCTAGTCTTAGCTGCTGAACTCTCAGCCCCATTCTGTGTCAGCACGTGCAGGGGGACCATGGGTGCCTGCCCATTCACCAGGGTGCTGCATTCCATCCGAGAGGCACTCCCAATGGAAGGGCTGGGAGCATTGTCTGTGAACGTGTAAACTTTATCAGCCTCGGCTTTGATACTGGCCATGCGGCTCTCCTGAGACTCAGACAGTCCATTTGCCAGTCCTTCACTCTTACTGAGATGGTCCTTTAAAAAATGTCCAGCCAAATCCTTGCCAGCCACCTTGGCGTCCTCCAGCTTCGCCAGTTTAGCATCCATTTTGGGACCCCCCGCCTCCTTCCCTTCTTTCTCCTTTAACTTCCGCTTCTCCTTTTTCTTTTTGTCTTTCAGTGACACCAGAGCTGGGTTCACGGTGATGGGCTCCCCCATAATGGTGGGCTTTGGTTGGATTGGTTTCAATGGAGGGCTCTTTGGTGTAGCCTGGACCACAGTGGTCGTGAGGGAGGGCAGTCCAGGTATGGTCCCCGTGGTGGTGGATGTGAAGGCTGTAGTTGGTATAGCAATTAGCTGTGGGGGTGTAGGGGCTGGAGCGGGGGCAATGGGCCGAGCACTTTTCAGTTTAGAGAGGTTTTTGTCCATTTTGCAATTGTTTGCTTTTTTGCCCTTTTCTTTATCCCCCAAACTTTTTTTGTCAATCAGTCCTTCTGCTTCCAGTTTGGGCATTTCAGTAGCTAAACTGCCATCGGCTGCTGAACAGCTATCTATAGTAGCTGTCATGTTGGAAATGACCGGAAGGTTGTTCAGTTCATTGTTAAGGCCCTTCTTTTTGCCAGAATTCTTCCCAGTTTTTGAACCTATAATAGAACCGGGGCCATTGCTCATAAGTTCTCTCTTTCCCTTGGGTGTCCCAGAGGTGTTCCCAGCCCCGGGGGATGCAGGCGCCTTCACCTGGTCATATGCTGACACATTTGTGCCTGGCTCACTGCATTCGAGGGCCACATTACTCAAGGCTTCCTCACAGTCCGAGATCTTGTCCTCACTGTCAGGCTCAAATTCTAGCTTGTTTTCTGGGTCTAAGTGTGCGTGCGCCTGGTGGTACCTCAGGCCATTTATGTGCTTGTATTTTTTGTTGCAGTTTGGGTGGGGACAATCGATTAACACCGGAGATGAGCAGCCTTGGTCCAAAAATGTAGTCTCTGGTTTTCCTTGAGGAGTGGTAGGGGTGCTTCTGGAATTGGTGCGGACCCGTTTCCCAGGTTTACTGTCCTCAGAGCTGGAGTTCAGATCCAGTTCCATCGGCGGCTTGTTCTTCCTCTTGTTGGTAGAGGAAGGGCTGGCTTTGATGTCTTCTACAGCACAGTTTGGGGGTGTCCTTCGTCCACTGGCATTGAGGCTGCCACGCCTCCCTTTCCCATTGGCCCCCCCTCTGTTCTTGCTCTGCACTCTGGACTCTGTGAAGCTGACCTCGGAGCCGGGGGCAGCCGCCGTAGACCTTGCTCTCTTCCCTCTGCCCCGGCCCCCTCGCATTTCCAGGTCGCTTGTCGGTGATTCACAAAACCTAGGGAAGCAAGTAATGGGTGTCATAATGAGCATCTCCACAAGAGCCAGGTGAGATCACAGGGACCCAGGGGAGCACAGAACAGCCACACCACCTTGGCGACTTGAGGGTGGGGGTGCAGCCAAGGGAAGGGACGACATTCTATTTTTGCACTGGTTACATCGGCTCAAGACCAGGCTACCAAATGGATTATGTTCACCCACAGAGAAGCAAAGGAAAGTAGCTAAAAGAGCTGGCTTTCAATCAGTTCAAATTCCCAGTTTGAAAAAGAGAAGCAGCAACAAAGGAACGAAGAGGCAAGAAATCTGATAGAAAGGAGAGCCAATCCTTTACTGGCTCAGGCCTAAATGGCTCATTTCTCCTTGGTCTGGCTTCAATTACAGGAAGAGTTTTATATATTATTCATTTCTTTCTATAGTTTCTTTGCAGAAACGGGAAGGAGGGAGCAGGGGAAAGAGCAAGAAAAAAAAAAAAAAAAAAAAAAAGGCACCCACCTAGGAGGGGCCCAGTCATGCTTGGTGCAGTCTAGTAGGGTGCCCACATATGTTTTGTTCCTCCACGTGACATTGACCACTAGGACACCTGTAGGGGAGAGGGGATGTTAAAGGGGAGCACATTTAACACCTATTACTTTATTTCCACTTCATTTATTGTTATTATTTTTACCAGCAAAGTTCTATTCTCACACGGCTTTTCAAAAGCTGTGGTTTGCATCCTTCCCCTTTCTGGTTTCAGCGACCTCAAGTTAAAACCCACAGGAAGTGTGTGTGTGTGTGTGTGTGTGTGTGTGTGTGCATGTGCGCACGTGTGCATGTGCACATGCATGCACATTTGCAAATGTGGTACAAAAGGGTGAGAGTGTGTGAGGGTGTGATCAAGATATTGCTGACAGAAGGAAATGGTTTTTGCCATGTCCTGCTGTAAAACAGCAACATTCACCTCTTAATTTTTCTATTATTACACATAATTGCTTTCGTTTGGCAGGCTGCCAACGTAAACCAAGCCTGAGTTACCAATGCTTAAGCCAGAGGGCTATGGAAAGAAAGCTGGTCTCTAATCCAACACTATACAACAATGGTAACTTTTATTATTATTAAGAAAAGGAACTATTTGCAGATATGTAAAAATAGGCGCAGCGGAAAAGGCAGAGCCTTGGGGCAGCTGTGATTTCTTCTTCTTGACCCTCTCCTCGTTGACTGTGCGAGGCAGCAGTCAACCTCGGAAAGGGCTCGGCTTCATTGTTCAGTCTTGTCTCAGAGGCTCTTAAAATAGCTCTCTTAAGAAAATAAGTGTGCACAACACATTTGCTCTTGGGGTTATCACCAGTCAACTTTGGTAAGCATTTGCTATAGAGGATTACAGGAGAACACTCAAAACCAGCACACGTGTTTCCTTCCAGCCATCCTCCAAGGCTCTGCAGGCACTTTAATCCAGCACCGAATCCCTGAATTACGTAACTTAAGTGTGCTTAGGATGCCAGATATCACAGAGGAGCAACATATAACACCCTGCTTGTTTCTCAGGAGGATGAGTGACATTTTAAGAAATGGAAAAAATAAATCATGTTCTTAAAGCATATTTGTAAAGAAGCTAGATTCTGAGACTTATACAAGCATAAGGTAAATAAATGAAATGTTTAAATGAGCCTTTGTTTCGGTTAGTGCCTATCCTTCTACCCTCAGAGACCATTCCTCTAAGAGGAACTGGGTGGCTTGCTCAATTCTTTCACCTACCATTTTGGGAACCTCACAAAGCAAGACTCTTTTTACTGAAGAACCTTTAAATGGCAGGTAAAATAATCTGAATGGTTGGAATTCAAGTTCTGGGTAAGGGAGATTTTTCTCTCAAAAGGAGATTTTAAAATTGTTTCCCATATGGTCCGGGCTGCTATTAGTTTCGTGACAGCTGAATCCGCTCACTATGAATTCCATCTACTATTGTAGCAGTCATCTAGTCGGGGAAGAAAGGCTAAAAAGAATTGCAAGCATTGCCTAAAATCATGCTTGGTTCCATTTGATTGCCCCATTGGGAGAGGAGAGGATAGTTTTTAACCATTGAGTATGAAAAATCCCATTGTGATGAGAATCAATAGCAATTAGGCATTTGGTCAAAAATTGCACAAGACAGAACAATCGGAATGGATTCTTTATGAACACATCCCACATCCCTTCAGGAAAGAGGGATGGGGCGTGGAGGAGAGGAGCAAACCGAGCTGGCTTTCTTTCTCATCATCTGCTCTCTGGGGCACTGTGTGTGGTGTCAGAGACCTCTGCAGCTGCTTAGAATTCTTTAGCATGTCAGCTATATTTACAGTGCAGGAATGTATCTGTATTGCCAGAAGGTTACTGCATTTTAGCTTCAGAGGCAATAGGCTGAAATCACTGCGTTCCAGAGTCCCTGATGTAGCACAAATGTATAATTAAAATTGCTTGAAAGGAAACATGAAAGAAACAACAAACCCTCCATTCTTGCAGTAATAAAATTAAAAACAGGAAAAGTCTGCACAGACACTTAACATTTGTCTGCAGTGAAAGGCTTTTGTTACTGCTTCTCCCCTAAGGGTTTCGCATTTCCAGCAAACGCAGGCCGCTGATTGGCTAAAGCCTGCTGTGAACGCTCGAGTCTGATTGGCTGGCCCGATGCGGCTGGCCAGAGCAGGAGGAAGAATGTTCCCTGCCACGGGAGAGCTGAAGGGTCGCCAGAGCCCCCACCAAGGCTCTGAAGTTGGAAGCAGCCCCCATCCCCAGGATCCCCACCACAGGGCTGCACGCAGCCAACAGGCCAGCCTATACAGCACCCTCACAGCCAAATCTGTGGGCTCAAGACAGGTGAGGGTAACTGGGCCAAAAAGAAGGAAAAGAACCCAACACAAGCTATCAATAACAACACAGTGGTTATCTTGGGCTACAGGTTAAAACGGTCACAAAGGAAATGCAGTTGCTACTTCCACACGAAAAAACAGTTCACATCTGCTAGTGCTTAGAAACCACGTGGGTCATGCTGTTGAAAAAAAATCTTAAAGAAAAGCCCACTTGCAACTTCAGGAAACCTAAATAAGTCACTCTTATTTTTCTAGAAGCACTCTGAATTTAAAATGCTGGAAACAAATGCTCCACTTCCAGAGAAAACCTTTTCTTTTTTTAATCCTTTAAAAACAAAGCAAAACTGAACAAAACAAAACAAAACAAAAAACAGTCTCCTCACGCAGTGCTAATTAGATTCGTAGGCCTGTGGTGGTCTACCTTTTCCTGTGCAGGCCTCTTCCCAAGGCCCTAGTAGATAAGTCTGTTGGGATTCAGTGAATACAGACCCTCAGTTGATGCTCTGCGTGGGAGGAGAGGTTAAGGGATCTTCACCTATGAACTGCAACGTACTGGTTTTTGTAGGAGGCCCATGTTTAGAAAACATGCATAGCAAAGGGCCAAGTAGGAGGTTTAGCTCTGAAATGTCCAAATTGCTGAGAATGGCGTTACAGGCCTCTCTTTCCAGCAGAGGTAGGTAAATCTCTGTGAGCTGGAGGCCAGCCTGGTCTGGGCCAGCTGTGGGCTGTATGGTGAGACCCTCTCTCAATGAAGTCAATAACTTTTTCTAATTATTTTGATGAAATTATAAATTTCAAATGTCTTGTAACCCAAGGCTATATAAAACATGACTTACTAATGGCATAATGAATGATATAAATCAGATGAAAGTACAGATTTAGATTTTATTACCCCAGATTTAAAGTTGTGTTTCTCTCTAAATAAATCAGACATAAACATATATTAGTTCCCTGAAGGTTTGTCTGTTCAAGCACACTTATTCTCCTGAATCCCTCGCCTGTGAGAGAGGAGCAGAGTCTCTCTGTGCAAACCCTTTTATGTTTATAAGTACAAGAATCTCATAATAAAGGGTTTATTGACTTTCCCTTTTTTCATCAAGGCTATTTGAAAAATACCTAAGGTATATTATTATTAATTCTAAGCAAATAGAAAAAAAAATGTACAAGGATGAACTGGGAAGCTCACCTGTATGGTTTTCTTCATATTGTTAACACTTTGTCCCAGATACTGGCACACACACACACACACACACACATACACACACACACACGCACACTGAGACTTTATAAAGATCCATGCTCTGTTTCCTACTAAGGCCCATCAAGCATTGTGTATGTCCACTGGGTCATTATCAAGTACTTATTTGCTGCTACTGAATCAATCTTTGTTGGAAATTCTGTTCAGCTTCTGTGCTTCAAGGGCCTACAATCTTACAATCAGGATATCCGTGCATCACAGTCTAAAAATAGAAGCATGGTTTTGCATATTACCTGTACTTACAGAGTGAGCTCTATGCTAGACTAGATCAATCTCTATGCTAAATTAGATCCTGGGTGTGATGCTCTTGCTTCCCTGCTCTGTCTTCATGCCTGCTCAGAAGAATGTCTTATACAAACTCATACAAATGATCCTAAACCTGACCTCATATCCTTGGATCAGACACATTCACGCCAGGAATCTGGATTAGTTAATGTGGAAAGTTAGAAATGCTGATACAAAGAGAAGTCTAAACATCTATTTGTTAGCTCACAGGACCAGGATGGGCAAGATGCTCAAAGATGTAATAGCTAAGAGATAAACGTACCTAGTGCTGGCACAACACTGTGGGGTGTGTGTGTGAACAAGTACACATATACACATGTCTTAGCAGCAGCAGAGGACTGACTCTATTAACACCCACTCAAGGGCTACTTGGCTACTATCCAGTCATCTTGTTGAAAAAATTATTCCTGTTTTACACCAAAAATTTGTCTATGAGTAACCAGTTAATGTTTCTGCCTTCTGAGACTCCAAAGAATCACCCCACCCACCCCTCACCCAAAGGCCTCGTCTCCTGGCAGAGCAGTATCAAATATTCATTGTTTCTTCTCCAGCTTACGCTCTTTTGTCTTTCAGCCCCAAACAAGCAACTTTAGCTGTTCTACATGTCACACTTTAAAACAAACATTTATTACATTCTCTTTGTTTGAGTGTGTGAGTCTTGTGTTTATTGGTGCATGCCTATCTGTGAGCTTCCATAGATGACACATATTTGAGGGCCTACAATCTTAGAGAAAACCTTTTGCGAAGTCAGTTCTCCCCTCCTGCCATGCAGGTCTGACACATCAAACTCACAAGGCCAGGCTCCTTTTACTCACTCTGCCATCTCGCTGACCCTCACTCCACACTCTCCCAAAGAAGGCATGAGTACCTATCTTCAAGGAGAGTTGAAGTTCCTAATAAATGGGGACAAACTCCTGTGATAGCACCTGCCATTTACAGACACATCATGTTACCCTCCAGATCCACTCTCTTCTGGGTCACCCACTGGACTCAAAGCCATTTCCTTCAGGATGATGCTCACCAGCATCTATGGTATTCCCTTTTTCCCTGGTTTATGGCTGGATACTGTCTGTCACTGATTACATTCTACTAAAGGAATGTGTGAAAGCGCACAGCCTGTATGAACTGCTAAGATACATTCTTCTAGTCTGCTCTCCTTTCTGTTGGCTGGAATACAAAAAGACTGAAGTGACCTTAAAAGCTACGAGCCCAAGGTGACAAAGTGTCCCTCCTGTGGAAACCTGAATCACAGATACTTTTCTGCTTACTAGGAATGCCCAGTCCTAAGGTGAGAATGTCACACTATGTTTGAACGTGGCTGAGGATGTGTATCATATCCTGATAGGGTGGGTGCTCCATTAACATCTCCCTCCACTCATGTGCATGTTGAATTAGTCTCTTCTAGCACCTTTGCATTTCGTGCAGTATCTGCAAACACAGCCCTAGGAAGCACCACACCTCAAGTAAAAGTTCACTGAATGCTTTGGATCCAGCAGGACTCTCAACAGAGCCCCCTCTTTTTTTGTTTTTTAGATTTTACCATATTTTTTTAAAAATAAGTGCAATCTCTTTAGTTTATAGATAATAACTTTTTCTGCTCCAAAGGTTATATATACAGCTTAGAAGTTGCTATTTCTTGTATTTGTGAAGCTGCTTCCTGAAGAAGTGGAGAAATTCTGTCTAAGGAAAAGAGCCTCATCCTTAAAACCAAGAGCATTGCCAAGCATTGCAAGTGCCAAATATGGAATCACATAGTTTTTCAGTCTCTTCAGACTGCCACATCTGGATGGACTTGGTGTGCACTCGGGCAGAAAACACAAATCTCATCCTAATAAAACCAAATTATGACCCGTTTCTGCTCTAACCCCTTCCCCTATGGTTACACTTCCTTTCCTTCCAGAAGAAACACAGGTGTTATCCAAGGTTGTCCTGTGTAACTACTGCATGGGGTGGGGTTTCTCAGGATTCCTTTGTGCTGAACTCCTTTGCAAACAGTTCCTTGGTTTTATTCTACTCACTGAGTGACATCCTTGTGCTGTTTTCTAAGATAAAGCTGATGGTGTAGTGTCTTTATTCATGGGTCTGACTCCAGACAGCTTTACCTTCAACTAGATTCTCTTTCAGAAGCCAAAGTTTATAATTATCTGAGAAGGTCTTAAGTTTACAACTAAGTTTGTCCATAAAATACCTGCCAGCCAAAGAGCAAAATGGCTTTCCTATTGTCTACACCCAGAATGTATGGTGCAGCAGGGCAAGAAAAGTCAATGTTGTCACATGACCATGAAACGGATTTTTTTTTTTTTTTTTTTTTAAAGGAGTCCTACCGCTGGGCTGAATGTCTAAAGAGTCACTTTAACCACATCCTGTAATCAAACCATCTGGAACACAGTTCTGCGATTAGTCACCCTGAACATTGGGCTTTATCTGAACAAATAATGCATGGCAATGGCTCTTGCGAGATAGGGCAGGGCTGACAAAAGGAAGCATAATGTGATACTTTATGCCCTAGTGTGCCGCCACCCCAGTCATAAACCCAAGAGACACACTGTCCAGGCGTTAAAGTACTACCTTGTGAAAGCAGAGGTAGCTTAACCATTAAAAAACAGAAGGGCTAGGGTTTGCTGGTCTCAGTAGGTCTCTATTGGTGGCTGGAATATGTTGGCATCTATGTGCCTTTGTAAACTGTAACCTCGATGTGACAATCCAGCATTTAGTTTGGGTGCTATTTCCAGGGAATAAGCAGGGTTCATTCATGGCAGAGTAGTTGGGGCTGTCTGCCAGGGGTTAATGTGGACATCTAGACATCTAGAGAATTGAGTTCCTACAAACACTGCGATATGTAAGAAGAAAAAACCCCAACCAATATCTAAAAGCAAAGACTGGGTCTTGCTCTAATCTACTTTGTGAAAGATTATGCAGTCTCCCACCTGTTGTTTTTTTTTTTTTTTAATTCCCCCCTCAGTATTTGAGCATCTATATACAATCTGTGTAGTTCTTTTTGTTGTTTTAATCTGGAAAGATTATCCTTCTGCAAATACACCCAATAAGTCTTTAAGAGTACGCACACACACAAACACAGAAAGAGAGAGAAAGAGCAAAAGAAGCCTTGTTTCCCCATGGGCCTCATGGTTTAATACACAAAAGAACACAGGACCATTTCCATCACTGCCACCTCGCCGGCAGCCTTTGTTCTGAGGCCTGATGAGCTGTATTGATTTGGGAAAATCATTGAGCTTCTTGGAAAACTCGACTCTCACTTACTCACTGCCATCTATTTTTCTCCCAGGAAGACAGGTGGTCAATATCCAGCTGGCTGGTCAGCTAAAGGAAGCTCTTGCTGGTTTTCTTTCTCTTGCTTCCCTGGTAACCACATCCTCCCTCATGTCTATGAATTATAAGGGCCTGTTAAGAAGTCCACTGGTGAGCAGAAGTGAGGCTTTTGTCAGGTATCACCAGAAACACTAAAAGGCTGCCCTGGGAATTTGCTGCCAATAAGGACAGGGGCAAAATGTCCTCTGTCCGAAACTCATCCATGTAGAAGTACATCACAACAGCCTACAATCACACCTTCTAAGAAACAGCAGGCCAGGGATAGGAGGTGTGGTGGCACTTGACTGCAAACCTAGTACTCAGGAGATAGTAGCCAGAAAATCAAGAGTTCAAGACCCACCTAAAATGCATGATGTGTTCAAGGCCAGCCTGTGGCACAAGAAAGTGTGGGAAATAAAATTGTTTCCTAACAGGTTGTTACAGGTAAATTCCTGTTGGTTGCGGAAAGAGATGCTTTACTTCTTATCAGTAGCCAGGACCTACATTGTACAAGCTAGTTTCCTACTTACAAAATGTCATAGGTTTTATAATAGGTCTCATATGTAATGAAAAGCATTATGAAAGAAATGTCACACGGAGATCTTTAAAAAGCATTTTGAAGCATGAACAGCAGCGAAAGCATTTGTTTTTATTGTAAGCAGACATAGACATCCTAATGGCTTTAGAAGATAGTCTCTCTACACAAGCAACATTCACATCACCACCTCTATGTACCCATATTGCTAGCAAGTTCCTTCAACAGTCTCTGCTAACCTGTTCAAAGTCCCTACTTGGGAACAAGCTGGAAAGTAAGTCTGAGATGACAGTGCCAGAAAAGAGAAAAGAACATCTCTTGAGGTAGCTTCTACAGGGCAGCAAGCCAGAGACACTTCACTGGGCACCATGCCAATCCCTGCAGGCCACCGCCCACCAAGGCTCAATCAACACACAGAGGCAAGGAAGGGCAAAGAGACACAGGGGACATGGGGGTGGAGGGAGTCTTCCAGGACAAACATTGGGAGTAATCTAAATGCATAAACAGAACAAGCAAATGCCACACCACTCGAACATTGTGTCTCTATATATTTGTATAAAGAGGCTTCATTTCTGGCTTACTGAGTGAGCTTTCCAGTAAGTGACTGCTTCTCTGGAGGCTTGCCACTGTGGAGCTCAATGCCACTCTGACTTCCGAGGCCTAATTCTGCACTTGGATTTTCCAGGCACTCTGGTTTATGTAAAATCTGAGTTTCCACGATGGCATCCAATATAGCCTTGCCTTTGAGGCCTCATTAGAGAAAAATGGCTTCTCATCTTCCCATCCCTCCCCCACAGGAAGTCGCAAATCCACTTCCGCCCTGACCCCCTCAACCTGGACTTTTGAGGAGGTAAATGTATTTTATAAATGTTTGTTGAGTCAGGCTTATACAATTACCTCCTAGGAGCTACTCTTTGTAGAAAAGAGTATTATTTCAGGACACAGCTACATACAAGTGGCCCTGGACAGACACAGCACATGGCCATGGGCTCCCAGAGTGAGATGGACAGACCCTGGCAGAGCCACCAAAGACAGGCAACTGAAACAAGGCGCCCATCACAGTTCCCATCATTCTCTTCACTTCATTTGACCCGTTTGCATCAACAACTCCACCGTATCCAAGCTCCCCATGTTGTTCTGACTTCAACCAACGAAGGCAAAAACAGTTACTGAATCAAAAAGGCTTGTCCAGGTCATTCCCCATTGAAAGACAGTCCTCAATACTCAAAATAGGAAATTGCAGAGTGCTGTCTGTGAATATGAGTCTTGTGACAGGCAGCTTTCTCATTTTTCTGGATCAGGTGCTTCGGGGTAGGGGCTTCAGGGAAAGTCAAAGTAATTCTAAAGAATGGACAGAGCATGTAAGAGGTTAGAATGAAAACCTCATGGCATTAGAGGAGGCAAGGAATAAAGAAAGAAGAAGGAAGTGGTCTTTTAGACACCCATCAGGACCAGGTTAGGCTCTGGTTTTGCACTTTCTGATTTAAACGTTATTGAATTGCTTGTCAAAATATGTGGACCACAATTCTACATTATGGGACTGTGTTTTAAAAGAAAATTTTTATCAGCCACGGTCCTGAGTTATAAGGAAACAGTGGGAACCAATTGACAATTATGCTCCACATCAAAAGGCTGCTACTGATCCGTATATCTCGCTGGGACTGAAGAGCCAGGCTTCCTATAAATTAGGATGCTTTATTTAAAGTCAGAGCGCTTATTTGCTTTTGTGCCAGCTCTGGGTCCTTTTCATCTGCAGCCCGCCAGGCTCAGGAGAGCACAGATTCCTACAGCTCTGCTGCCCACCAGCTGTGTCCTCTGTAAATCATAAAGCCTCTGAAGGAGCCATTCTTTACAAAGGCCAACAGCATTTGCTGGAGATGATCGCTCAGCTATTATTCCACTCGCCAAAATTTAAAATAGCAATTTACAACAACAGCTCAAACTGGGAACTACTGCCCTGACCTGCTGTTTGTGTGTGTGTGTGTGTGTGTGTGTGTGTGTGTGTGTGAGAGAGAGAGAGAGAGAGAGAGAGAGAGAGAGAGAGAGAGAGAAAGGAAGCAAAGGACAGGATGTCAGAAAAATTGGACTCAGCACCCCTTTGACGAAGGGATGCACCTTGATGTAGGGTTATGCCTATTCCTGTTCCCAGCTGCAGTGGGCATATCCCACATTCAGCAGCTGGATCACTCTAGTAATGGAGTCACACTTTATGGCTCAGACTCAGAAAGGAGTGCAGGGAGCTGAAGGTGTGCATTTCAAGGGTGACCTGCAGTGAATTCTAAAGATTAGGCTGAAAGAAAGAATGCTAACCAGGAGGACTGTCCAAATGCAGCCCTTCCCCATTCCCAGTCCCCTCTGGAGCTCACCTATACTTTCCTGAGCCTCCGTTTCACACTATCAATCAGATTCAGCACAAGCACTGTCATGTGATTACCATATCTTTTAAATTCGCCCTTAACTCAGTGCACAGCTGAAAAGTGGGAGGTGATGTTCAAATGGAAGAGCTCCCCACTCAGAAGGCTAGCCTTCCTGCATGCCTTCCAGGTGAAGCAAATGTAAGGGCCAGGCTTCTGTCTGTACCTATTAGCCTGAGCAGGCCACAGATGTGACTTATCTAGGTTTCAGAATCTTAAGGGCTGCAAATTCCAACCTTGAGAACCTTTTATTGCTTCTATATACACACTGCTAATCTCAACCAACAGGGACTTATCTCTCCTCACAAACACAATCATTCTTTAAAGCCAATGTTTCCTTGTCTGACGCTCAACCACAACTTGAAATCCCAGAAGCCACTCCTCTGAACTATTTTTAAGGTAAAGACAGTTCATTTAAGGTCTCAAGAGCGCCTCATTTTCTTGACCTTACAAACATTCCCAGTTCAGTGAGGACAAGCAAAGAGACCCCAGGACCTGGTTTTTAGGGTGCAACCCCTGGCTCTGAGCCAGCAGTACCTTAAAAATACCAACTCATCTTTCAAGTTCCCATTGGAGAAACCAGTTCTCTTGACAATGGTCAAGAGGTCCCTTTGCACCCTCCCCCACTCACATTCCAAAGTTCTTATCTTTCAGGGAGGGAAGTTTCTTTCTTTTTCTTTTCTTTTTTTTAAGGCCCTGTGGAGTTACAAGGATTTCAATAGCCTGCTTAGAGACCAGCTCTTTTCTGTAAACAAAGCTAATGAAGTGTGACTAACAGTTCTTTCCAGTGCAGGGCGAAGGTAAAGGGGCCTTTGTTAGCACTTACTGGGGCAAACTGTCGTTTTCTTGCTGGAGGAGAACAGAACTTAGCTGGTTATTGATTGACTCGCCTTGCTCCCTGTATGATTACGCTTTTGTAAGGACATGGTGGTACACCATACTCACGCATGGTCATGCACAACCACGAAGGCTAACTCTGGTCTCTGCAAACAGACAGGACTTTCAGGCATCTATCCAAAATCTCATTACCCTTTGAGCCAAGGCATTGTCCCAAACCTCGGTGTGCCTGACATCCTGTGTTGCCATTGCCCTGAACCTTCAGAACTTGTACCGTCAGGACTTTGCCCAAGTTCACTCCGAACTGTTTCAAAGTCTTTCTAATTTTAGCTGCCATGGTCGTTACATTCTAGAGGGGAGTCTGGCTTATAATATCAGTAAAATTGCTGACTCTTCCTATACTCATTTGATGGATTCTGAAACTCCAGAAATCAGACCTCACATTGCCAACTGCTAAAGAAATACTGGACAATGACTTTTAAAAGTCTCCTTTTAAATTCATACTTCTCCTAGGTGTTATCAAACACACCCAACAATGCTGGGCAGAAAGACTTGAAGTTCTTTAATACTTTTACAGAAGGAGGAAGGGATTCATTCAAGTCAAAAACCTGCTTTCCTTGCAAATCTAAGTACAAATTTCTGTATAAATTATTGACTGCACTTTGGCCTCATCAGAAACATTAGCCCCACAGGCTGATAAGTTCTGACCCCAGGTGGCACATCAAACCTTCTCAGAAGAGACAGAAACATTAGTCCTTCGCACAGAGGACTAGGGCATGTGAGCCAATCAATCAAGCTCTCTGACAATTTTTACAGCCTTTGAGCATTAGGCTCCAGTCAATTCCCAAGACTCCTATGGCTCACATTATTCTCATCTACTCTGGTCTGATGAAGTTAGGGTTAAGTCCAAGGCTTCAGCGAGAAAGAAAGGCTATTGTTAGTAACTCAGTCTTTATTGACTCTGACCTGCAGGGCAACCAACTTGAAGTCTTTTCCAGAAAGTAATGCACTGTTAATTGGTGCTCATCACTGGGATGTGCTTTACACACCTCTTCACACTGAAAGGCCTGACTAAACATTTTAAATGTCTTCCCAAGTTCTCTTGTACTTTTATCAAAACTGAACACACACACAGACATACTACAGACACAAAGACACAAGCATGCATACACAGAGGCATTCTCACACACACACACACACAGAGAGAGAGAGAGAGAGAGAGAGAGAGAGAGAGAGAGAGAGAGAGAGAGAGAGAGAGAGAAATCTGATTTCTATCCCAGATTGCAAACAGAGGCTGTCTGTTGTCTAGGCAGAGCTAACCCTGAAAGCTGGCATAAGAAGCAATAGATAAGGGGTTTATTTTTGTTTGTTTGTTTTCATAACAAATAGCTGTGGGGTTAGCACACAGGACAGGAAAATGCCTGGTGGAGGAATGAGGTGCAGACCTATTATTTCCTTCTGATGTCTTTTGCTTACAATAACTAAAGATGTTTTTAGTAGAAACTAGGAGCTGTATTTATGAGCAGCTAGCAGCAGAGAGATGGCCTCGGGGTGAAGAGAACAAGATGCCACTCGGCTTTGTTTGAATCCAAGCTCTCTAAAGCTGTTGCAGAATTATTGGTCCAAAGGCTTCCTGGCTTTCTTTGAAAGAAAAAGCAAGCAAGCTATTATCTCTGCTGCTCTGGGAGAGGGGAGGTAAGCAAGTGGTTGATGGAAGGTAATCACCAGAGGGTCTTGCCAGGCCCATTTCTCACTGCACCCTGACAGGCCTACTTCTTCTGCATCCTGGCCTGGCCCAGCAGGCCTGTTAACCACTATTCTTAGACCCTGGCAGGCCTTTCACAACCCTACCAAACACCTTTTGTTATAGAAAAGTGGTAAAATCAAGGCAGAAATAAAATGTTGACATGTTGGAAATTAGTATTTTGGAATACTGAGTAGCTAACACTTTTAAATGACTAAATCAAGTTTTAAATGAGGTTTTTTTTTTGGGGGGGGTGGGATGGGGCACAAAAGCTGTTGACATTTAGCCAAAAGATCTGTTTCGGTTAGTGTATTCCAGGGTAGAGAGCCATACACATGAATTTGCATACATTTTTCCAAGCAAGTAAAGATTTCCCCAGAAAGCCCCTGTACACTGCCATGTGAAGGGCTGCTCTGTGTATGTACTGGGAAGTCATGGGCACATAACAGGTTCCTAACCTGAGCTTTCAGAAAAAGGGATGGAGAACAGTGAGGTCCTGCTTTTTCTGTGGAGCCACTGAGTCCCATTTAACTTGAACACTAGAGAAAATGAGATCAAGAAAAACTCAAATTTGCAACAAATCTTTGTCTTTAAATGGCAGTCTTGCACCTGTAGCTTCAATGTGTTTTTTTTATAAATCCTTATGTACATTTACCCACTGCCAAGGCAGAATAAGCTTATAAACCATGGGTCCCCAAACTCCAAATATATTTTGTGAAGAGTTCAAAATGAGAATGACTGTGTAGCCTGTTCTCACATGGGAAGCTTTCCCAAAATGTCCTTTTCCAGCTGGTTGGTGCTTGCTAATGCCTTTAATCCCAGCAGAAGCAGGTAGAACTCTGTGAGCTTGAGACCAGCCTGGTTTATATAGTGAGTTCCAGGACAGGCTCCAAAGCTACATAAAGAAACCTGTTTTGAAAAACAAACAAGCAAACAAAAAATCCTTTTTGGCTTTATTTTATTTCGTTTTTGGAGTCCAGAAGTTAGGAAAACAACCAGTAGTTGCCTGAAAAAAGTCATCTCTTGGGATCTTCAAGACTGCTTTTAGGATAGACCCCTCTTTTTTACATATAGGGACAGAGCAATTGCATAAAACAACTGTATATATATATCCTCTTGTATTCTTATGGTGCCTAAACAAAACAAAAGTTATGTAAATAGGTGTGATGTGATAGCTAATATCTTGGTTGTCAATCTGACACACTTAAGAGAAGGAAACCCCACTTGAAGAATGACTCCATCAGACTGGCCTGTGAGGAGCCTGTCTCCTGGGGCATTTTCTTGGGTGCTAATGAACATAGTTGGGAGCAGTCCACTGTGGGTGGCACTGTTCCTAGGTAGTGAGTGGGCCTTGGCTCTGTAAGAAAGCTAGCTCATTAGTGGACTTTAAGCAAAAACATTATTTCATTGAAAGATGATGGGTGAATAAAATGATTTAAAACACAAACAAACAAACAAAAGAAAGCTAGCTGAATGTAAGCTTGGAAGCAAGAAGTACTCCTTCATTGTCTCCGTTTCAGTTGCAACCTCCAGTTTCCTGTTTGTGTCCTCTCTGTCCTGACTCCCCTTGAAGATGGACTGTAATGTAGAAGTAGAAGCTAAATAAACCCTTTGCCCTCTGAAGCTGCTTTGGATCATGGTGTTTGTCACAGCTACAAGAAGCAAATTAGAACAGGGCTAGTGACATTTTCTATGCACAGTTGGTTGGATCTGAGGATCTGGAACCTCAAGCCTGTGTGGTAAGAATTTGGTCAATGGACAGATCTCCCCAAAGCCAAGCTCTTGATTTTAGACCTCTTCAGATCCAGAAATAATAATAATAATAATATATTATATATAATAAAATATTTCTGGGGAAAGTTTTCTGTGCATATATTGCCAATTCCCAGGCATTCTATTGTAGCTGCACAAACCATCCCAAGACAGATCTAAACATGTCACTAAAAATGGAAACCCACAGAAAAATTGAACAGTAGATTTTTCTTCCTGAATCTTGATAAGAGTCAAACTTAGGGTGAGGGTTATTCACTGAAGCATCAAAAAGCCAACTTAAAATTAATGAAGTGACACTATCTTACATATCAGGTGATTAACGTTTGTGTCATAGTGGCCGGGGTAGGGATGAGAGATAGATGGGAGACAAATACAAAGAACGTTGGCAGGGAATCTGCCATGCGTGAATCACGAGCCTCAGTATTTTCACACAGATCATCTCTTTTGTTTTTTGTAGAGCTTGTGGACTAGGTTCCCTAATTATTATCTTACTAATGAGAAAATTAACTCTAAAGGGGCTTAACTGATGCCCCCGGTTAGAAAGTGAGAGACAGGAACACAAACTGACTTCTGATGTACTGCTCCCATGAGTAGAAACATGGTTTAATAGCACAGAAACTGCATGAGCATGGATGGAGATCCCCTCTGGGTAAGCAAGTATGCCTTCATGATGACCTGAGGTGCGCCAGAAACACCCGCTGCAGATCCACAAACCTCAACTCTAGAATTGGTGGCATCACCTAAGAAGCTTGAAAGTGACCACAGTGGTGACATATGCACAGCCCTAAAAGCAACAAATGCAACAGAGCAAGGCTTTCCCTCTGCAGCTCCCACACCAGGCCACAAGGTTTATGCTTACTGTGGCATTCCAGCGGTTCCCACATTCATTTCTTGTATCATAAAGTTTCTTGTCAGAGAAAATGGTGCCTAGAGAAAGCACCATTTCCCTTCTATATCTATGTTTAGCTACTGGGGGGTTATTTAAAACCCATAGTATGTGATTCTAGAACTCACTGTGGACTAAAGAAAGTTCTAACATCTTCCAAGGTGGGCTATCTTTCAAAGGAATGAAAATTCACAGGCCAGACATCTCTTTCTGCAGAAGCTCTTACATTGTATTGGTTATTAGTGTGTGCCTACCTTGATCAGCTCCTGATGCCATTGCTTTATCCATACCATTGACCACTTTCAGGCTTGGATTTAGTTTCTACCAGTATCTTTAGCTGTCTCATACTTCAAGGTGCCTTAATCTTTTCTAGGACTCAGTTCTTTCAAATTAACTCTTTGTTTCTATCTTGGGCCTGGAGAACTATGACCCACCTTGCCTGGCTGATCTTTAGAATTCAAGTTCAGGAGCCTGAACTCTAGAAAGCCTTTTCTCAAATCCCTCACCATTCCTGGGGTATTCCTACCAAAGCAGTTCCCTGAGACTCAGGATACCGACGACACTCACCAGCCACCAACACTGTTGGGTGTTGGCAAAGAGTGAGCATTCATGAAGGCAGAAATGGTGAAAGCTTCTCACCCACAAAGTTCTCAGCTGCTGCTGCTCTGTGTGCCTTTGCACATAATGCTTCCCATTTGCCAAACAATCTTATAGTACAGACTGAAATCACTTGGTTTTATCCTTTTTTTCTTCTTCTTTTAAAATAGAATTTCTGGGGAGTGAGCAATCTCACAAGTTAAAGAAGCCAGGAACTTTCCTCTGGGATTTCAAAAGGCATTTGCTTTGCTTTCTTTTTTAAATATCTCAAAAGCAATTGATGAGGCACATTTGCCATTCATCTGATGGAGAGGCTCTAAGCACAGATCATAACCCGCCCAGGCAGAGACGATCCAGACTGTTGGCCTCCCAGACAACTTGGAATTTAATGAACAGTCATATCCAACAAATCTGATCCCAATAGCCCGTCACTGGTTATTCTCCCAGACTTGGAGCCCCAAAGAGAGATCTGTCATTGCTTAAATAAATTTTACAGATGTAATAGATAAAGGCAATAAAGAAACCAGAGCTTTACCTAAAACAAAGCTGACGGAGCAGAAAGCTCCCTCTCCATAATGGGCATGTGCGTTTATGCCTACTAGGCTGCATGTGTGTACCAAAGAGAAAGACACAATGAAGGTTAGAAAGCGTGAAATGCCAGCCTTCTTTGCCTTTCAGGGAACGTAAATTTTATTTGCTGGATGTAAATATTCAAAAGCTGTGTTTTCCACATCTGTATGGGATCATCAGAAATTGATTTCAAGGAGACACAAAATTATTCAGCTTGTTGCTTGGCAATGTGAAGCTGGCAGATCACATGTTCACATGCACCCACACTGAACAACTGGGAATGTTTTCCTGTTGTGACCAGTGTCGTCCCAGAGGGCTTTGCGTGCCCTAGGTGAGTGTCCTTCTGCCAGATAAGCGTGAACACAGGTATAGCTTGTCTCAATCAAGTGCCTATGACCTATAGAAGGTGTTCCTTTCACAGTCTGCCTCCGGGGAACCTTAAACCTCTTATGCTCTATATAATTCAAACACAATAGTTTTGTTTTAAATGACAGGTGGCCAACTTTTTTTAGAAATCATGTACCTGGCCCCATCATAGGGAACAGACATAGATAAGAATTAGTATTAATATTCTTGTCCACATGATATATAAAAAAAATATTAAGTTAGGTTTGCTCTACAGGTATGTGAGTACACTTGTTATAGTGAGCGTGTTTAGTTTGTTTAGAAAATCATGGCCTCTAATATTTAATCAGCTAATTAATTAAACTAATCTAATTGTATAGGGATGCATATTGAAAAATAGACAGATAAAACCCTGCATTCCAGGCATGTGTTACACAGAACTGAAAACAAGCATTTTAAAAATGAAACCTGTCCTTTTAAAAGAACATGGCCATCCTAACAGTCCAGTGCAAACCTGATCAATGCTGTCCGGCCCTCTTTGCAGAAATGTAAATTCCATTTACTTAATCCAATTCAAGCTCAAAATCAACTGCCTGATCCTGACCTGTTGGTGGATTTGGAGTCAACCGAATACAATCATCTCTCCATGGACTGTGTTTGGAACCCCAGTCCCCTCATGAAAGTAATAAACTCATACCTGTGTACTTGGAACTTGTGATAGCAGGGTACATGGGAGGAGCTTAAGGAATCTTTACAGAGCAATTAGCTGTCAAGTGTGTCCTCAATCACTGTTTCTTGCAATTCACAGTTTACCACTACCCAAAGAAAAGCTCTAAGGGAACAATCAGAGAAGAACTGACTGGATCGCAGGCATAAGCACTGTTCCCTACATGTCTGCTCCTGTGTCCTCCTGATCACGGCTTCTCTTTCTCATCACCTCTGTTGGATACATACATAACATTACCACCTGTGCTAGTCACTGTACCAGGGCCTGAAAATCTGAGGAAATCTGAATATACGGAACACACTGGCTGCCTAGTGACAAACTCCTTTGGCTGCTCCTCGAACGATCATTATGTACACCACTGGAAGATACTTTTGTTTATTTAATTTAATGGAGTGCATAAAGTGCTGACTGTGTGTTAAGCACTTTTCAAAGATCTCCTATGTATTAATTGACTTAATCCCACTAACAATCTAAAAGGGAGAGTCTTCCTAAAATAAATAAACAAACAAAGACCTAAAACATCTTCCAGCACAAAGCATCTTGGGGATCTTTTTGAAAAGGAAGCACCTTAAGGGCCCAGAGAGATGAAACAATTGCTCTTGGGTTTCCAGACTAATGATGAAAACAGAACTGAAATCAGGACACTAACCACTAGGCCATCTATCCCCCATGTTCTTCTCTTCCAGGAAGCCTTTGTCTTGGCATGGCTGTCAAGTATAGACACCTATCTATAGCTCTTAGTATTTCCTTTTAAAGCCTAGGCCTGGCCCACAGCTAGAGCCCTCAGGAATTCTGCTCTACTGAGGTTAGCACATGGTGGCAGAAAACTGCTCTGGAGAGCAGGAGAATCAAGAAGAGTTTTCTGTTAGCACAGTGCTGGTCAAGCACAAGGCTCCAGACACAATCTCCAGCAGCGCATAAGCCAGACAGAGTGGTGCACACCTATAGACTCACCACTTGGATGATGGAAGCAGGAGTTCAAAGTCATCTTCAGCAATATATCAGATTCAGAGTCAGCCTGGCTATATGAGAATCTCTCTCTTTCAAAAAAAAAAAAAAAATCTTTTCAGAAAGAAAGAAAAGACTAGACAAATTCACAGGGTAGGACTAAAGTCCTATGGTGGGAGACACAGGAGTCTTCACTTAATAAATCCTTGGCCCAATTAGCAAGAAAACTAAAAGTAAAGGTGGCTGGGTCATATGGCATATAAAGTGATTAGAAAGAAAAGCCCAGAGATTATTCATTGCACTGGACACACGATAAAATTCAGCTTGTGTGAAGTCATATTTAGAACTCCAAGAAACAAGCAAAGAACAGAGGAAGCAACACTGGACTTGGTGAATGACCGTGACCATGGGCACTCCAGGACAGGACTTAAAGAGGACAGACAGCCTGTTGTACAACTGTTCTGACCCTCAAAGTTGCAGTAGGAAGCAGAGTTTATCTGACTCTTGACCAGGAGACTCTTGGCTGCTTTTACTTTATTTTACCACAGCATCCACAAAGTAGCTACTGATGCCTGCTAGGTAGAGGTCGCATCCTCTGGGATGCACTTTGCATATGTTGCAACAACAGAAGTAGAGTTGTTCTCAGAATGGTGATAAGCCAGCCTGCAACTACTCTGAAGGCCTAGGACAATGTGAAGCTCGTGATGGCCAAGACAAATGAAGAGTGTCAGTGCATGTGGATACTATGGATTCCAAGGCTCTATCTAGCTTTCTCTATGTGGTAATAATCATGATTCAAGTTCTATGCTGGACTACATGAACTATGAGGAATAGAACTCTCTGATCCTGAGTGGTGTATTTGTATATTAGCTCTAGGCATATTGCATATTTCCCCCAAATCCTCCAAGTGCTAAACAATCCTCTTGGGTGCTTTTTGAAAGATACTAATTGCTAGCCCTACCCACAAGGATCTAAGGTTAGATTCACCAACCTAAGGGTCTTTAAAGAAAAACATATATCATATAAAATAAAATAACCGTAAGAGACCTAAATGTTTTCAGGAAACAAAAAAAGAAAAAAAAAATGAGGAGCCATGAATTTGATGAGTTCCTTTCCCATCCTTTCAAGATGAGGCTGAAATTGCATTTTGCTATTCCTTTGTGGAAAGTTACTTAGGCCTTTTAACAGAAGCTGAGGACTTTTGACAGGTGTGTTAGCATGGCAACTTCACTTGATTTCGGGAAAGACTTATTCTACCATCCACACGAATATCTTCTGGCAAGAGGCAGAATACCAACAATGGCTCCTCACAGTTGATGGCAGAGCCCCAGCCATTCTTTCCTTCATGGACAGGAATTTGGAATGTTTCAAAATATTAATATAACCTTACTTATGAAAACCAAGTTGCAGCAAATCTTAAATTGCAGGAACTGTCTAGTCTATTCCCAAGCAATTTTGAGTGGAATGTATCTATAGTGTGTCTATTTTCTTCAGACCGCTTACATATACACGTATGATCATGTCAGTGTATGTGGAGTGTGCATGCACACCAGTGTATGCCAAGCCATGGAAGGATGTCCTATGTCCTGCTCTGTCATTCTCCACACTATTCTCATGAGAGAGGATCTCTGACTGAACATGGAGCTAAGCTTATAGCCAAGCAAGCCGCAGTGAGCCTTCTGGTTCAGCCTTTCAGTGCTGGAGTTTCATGAATGTTTCCAAATGTAAACAGATTTTTTTTCCTTATTTGTTTATTGTGTATGTATGTGGGTAGGTGAACTCCTGCCCCAGAATACATGTGAAGGTCTGAGGATAATTTGTGGAGGGGTTTCTCTCCTTCTGCTCTGCTGATCCTAAGGGCTGAATACAGGCCCTTAGGTTTTATGGCAAAGACCTTTACCCAACTAAATAATCTCCCTGCCCCCATGCCCAGCTCTTCTATACAGTCGTTAAGGATATGATCTCAGGTCTTTGTCCTTTCGCAGTAAACATCCATAGCTATTGAACCATTTCCCAAGCCCCAATGCCTAAAATACTAACATCTTACTGCGCTGTTGCAATCGCCATACAACTGGACAAGTCACAGTGCATGATAAACTAGCCCGAAGACAAAATGACTAGCACTGCTTGCTTTCCAGGCTCACTCTGGACATGGCACCTCTGCTGAATGCCTATGTGGGAAGATGAAGTGCCCCACGGTTACACCATGCACACTACTCAGCTGCTTGGGAACCTGTGAACCAGAACCCTTTTGCAACACTTATCAAAGACCTTTACTTTTAAAAGCGCAGAAAAGAATAGGAAAAACTTGCCTTTTCTACCCGGTTCCACCACAAAAACCTCTTGTGAGCACTTCAGAAAAGACTACTCAGCAGAGACATGTCACATGAACAGTCACTAAGTCAGGCTTCCAAGTGCTCTCCAGAAAGCCATGTTCAGTCAATGCATGTCCAATGCTGCCATAGTTACTCTTAAATAGAAAACTTTCTGGCCCTCCCCTTCTCCTCTGGAAATTTGGTAACCATAGACTGTGCATCCCGCTGGGACTTGATATGTAGAGCTGTATTCTACCTGCTATTAAGCTGCTGATAGCAGTGTTTCTGTTGCAATTTATGAGCAATGTCAGCTGAAGGCAGAGAGTATTGTACACACTATATTTTCCCAGCTGGAGATCTCCGTGAATGGAAAGCAAAAACATGAATACACATGCCCTGCCGGCTTGAGGGAATAAAAAGGCAGGGGAAAAAAACTGCAGGCTAAAATCAGGTGGGTGGTCTTGATTATAAACCAAGTAGATAATAAACTATTCAAAGGAAGTGCCAGCTAAATGATCAGGAAATACATGCATCAAATGAGAAAAGGTCCAGAAAAGTCTTTCTCTATTTGTACTTTACCAGCCTAGTTCCTAGATGTGCCAAGACTCATCTTCCTCCTTGGTGTTTTAAATAGCTCACCGTGGCCAAAGGTTACTTGAAACCACAAAAACAATACCCACTCTAGATTAAGTTCCCACGAGCTACCTCATCAGACAACGACGGTGGTGCAGCCAATCTCTATACCTCCCCCACACTCTTCCTCAAAAGGCAAATTGTTTTTAACCAGAAATATTTCACATGGAGTTTCTTTTGTGGTTAGGAAATACATGCTTTATTTTGTTCAACTGTCCATGGGCTTTAAAACAACAACAACATGAAATTCATAGAGAAACCATCATTTCTCAGAAGCCCAGTTCTACAGAGAAGGGTTCCAGTCATGAGTCACGAAACTGAAAGGCAAAATCCCTTGAAAGCCATCCTGTCCCTAAAAACTCTACTAAATATACAACAAAAATATTGCCAGGGATCCAGTTGAATTAGCTTTATTTAACTTCTAGCTGAAGAAGATGTAGAATTGCTTTGTCTGGGTAGCTGGTTTCCAATTCTGCTGTGTAATATACTTATGGAGATTTGTTTTTCTAACCATCATGCCTGATCCCTTAATAGTGTGGTTCAGTGGATCTCAGTTCCAGGTCAGCTCTTAAAAGACGTGAGTCTAATGTGTGGGCAAGACTGAAATCCACCTGCCTTCATTCTTTCTGTGGAAATGATGGATTTCTAAAAGAGCCACACAAGCAAATTTGTGTCCTTCATTACTGTAGTAGGCTGTATTGACTGTAAAAATTCCTCTAACAGGTAAATGAAAAACTCATAATGACTAGTAACAAAAAGCAAATGGATTATTTACTTTTTCCCAATGGAACATAAACATTTTAACGTGTTATCTGTCTTTTAACCCAAATTTTGGTGTTTTTGATCCAGAAGAATTTATCTCACAGTACCAACAACATAAAATAAAAATACAGAGGCTAAGAAATTTATCAAGCTCAGAGCTACACTAGGGAAAGTAATTAATTACTACTTAAATATAGCAACATGAAATTCTTTGCAGGAATATCCTTTTGATGTTAGGACTCAAATACCAAGAGGCAAAAATCTCAGATCTTAGCATTGTTCCCAGGAAGTCTACAGAAAATGAGTGTCTCCTAAAATTTCTCTCTAGAAAGAAGTGTGAACCCATTTATAATCAGAACATGATTTTTAAAAAATTATTTAGATTTATGTGCATTGGTATGAAGGTGTCAAATCTCTGGAATGATAGTTACATACAGACAGTTGTGAGCTGACATGTGGGTGCTGGGAATTGAACCCGGGTCCTCTGGGAGAGCAGCCAGTGCTCCTAACTCCTGAGCCATCTCTCCAGCCCCAGAACATGATCTTATTAGTAAGATTTTACTAAATAATTGAGGATTCTCTAAGGCATACTGGGAAGAAGCAGTACACAATGGGCAAACTACACTCCATGTGACGGAAATACTTAGTCTGGGAGACTGGCTGAGCACCTGAAATTATGTTTCTGGCGATCACCATCTACTAAAGGAAATCTTACTGGAGTGACTGACTCCCAGCAGTCCTCAGTATCAGAAGACTTCATCCTTTCAGCATTAAGCTAGGAGCTCTTACTATTCAAGATAGAATCTCCCTATTCTCCTCCCTCCCTCCCTTCTTCTTTCTTTTCTGAGACAGGGTTTAGGGTTTCTTTGTGTAGTCCTGGCTGTTCTGGAACAGGCTGGCCTTAAACTCAAGAGATCTGCCTGCCTCTGTCTCCCAAGTGCTGGGATGAAAAGTGTGTGCCACCACCTCCTAAACTTATTTTCTTAACAAACACCACGGGAACTGTTTTTACAAATGATTGGAGATTTCTTGCAAGTGATCAGAAATGCAGACGGTGCCTTACCCACTTTTTCAATTACTAAGTTAGTGGGTTAAAAATGTGGTTTACATTGTACAGGCACCTTTACGTTAGCCTTCAACCACTAGACATTTCCCTATTTTTAATTCCTTTCATATTTGCTTACACAATGTAACACATAAAATTATTCAATAAATGACAATGAATACTCTTGGTTTTTCACAATTGCTATTTGTTTGCTTCTCTTCCCTTTTTCCTCTCTCTCTCTCTCTCTCTCTCTCTCTCTCTCTCTCTCTCTCACACACGCACGCACGCACGCACGCACCGACACACATTGTATATAATCAAGGAGGTCCAAAGTTGACACCCAGTGTCTTCCCAATCCTCTGCCTCATTCTCTGTATTTGTTGAGGCCAAGTTCTACTGAAACTGAATCTCACCTATTCTGAATAACTATCCAGCTTGGTCTGAGGATTCTCATTCACCACCTTCGAAGTGCTGGCATTAAAGGGGCATGCCTGCCAAGGATATAAACGACTGTCCTCACACTTGCATGACAAGTGTTCTAAACACACACACACACACACACACACACACACACACACAGTGTATGTCTGGGTGCCTCTACAAAATAGAATACAATACAAACCAGACAACTCCAAATTAAAAAAAGACAACAGAAGAGAGAGAAGGGAGACCCCCTCAAATATAATGAGTCTTTTCATTAATTCTGGCTTTAATTACCTGTGATAGCTGCACTCCTTAGAAGACAACTAAGAATTTGCCATATTCCTATGACCAATCACTTATCTCAAAATAGGCTGTTTATTTCAAGGATTTACGTTGCATGTAGTTTATGATCATTTAACTACAAAAAGAAAGCAATCATAATTGTTCCCTGAAATGGCATAATTGACACCCTTTGCTGCTTTTCTACATTCTCCCCTAAATATCAAAGTCTTTAATCTTAATTGTTCAAAAGGGTAGCATGTGTCTGCAAAGCAGGATTACACCTTTAGAAGTAAAGTAGGTAAATTATGCAATAATTTGCTCATAATCACAATAATGTAGAGAGGTCTTCCGATTTGCATTACAAGTATACAGAGAGACAGACAGACAGAAAGACACACAAAGAGGGGGGGGGATTTTTAGCATTTCTCTGGATACAGAGAAGTGTCCAGGAATATGCATAGCTGATAACATTACAAATAACCTGACAGGTGACATCAGGAAGTGAACACTATCTATATGTCTGGCACTGAAACCTGCACCTGAGTGTTAATGATTCAGAAATTGGTGTACTATATTAGGACCAGCCTGGCCTCTTTTAAATATTCCAAAACCCAACCAACTTAAACCAGAGTGTAGAGAGGGACTCAGCACCTGCAGGTTTTCATCTCTAGGTGATTTGAGAAAACAAGAACATTTATGAAGTGACATCTTAGTCTGGATGAGTAGCTGTCAACGGTGACAGTTAATCTGAGTAACACACAGGAAGTGACAGGCTGATGATAATAACTTAAAAAGGCCAGTGGGGGGAGGGGAGAACTAAGGAAGAAAAGAAGGAGAAGAAGACAACACTCCATCTCAGACTAAAGGAACACAAATATTTGGTCCAGAAGCCCAAACCAAACTTACAAAAGCATGTTTTTATGTTCCTAAAATGATCTGAATACAAAATCCAGATTGAGAGGAACGTAGTGAAGTTCAAGGTTAATAAAACACAAACAATTTATTACATTTAGCCAAACATACTTTCTTTGCAAAGCAGTAGACAGTGCCTTGCCAAATACAATATATTTAAAAAACAAAATAGCTTCTCTTGTGGTGGAAACTGAGCTCATATGTCAGGTAAGTAATATACTAAGGGCAAAACAACAAGAGAATAGTACAAATACTCTTCCAACAAAGGCGATCTTTATAGAACTCAGAATATCTTAAGTGTTAAAAGAAAATAAAAGTGTTTCCATCTCATGTTGGCTAAGGGCATAAGGCATCTAAATGTGTGTCTAAATTCTGGTTGAAAATATCTGAGATTCACTTGGAAGGAAGGGTTTGAAAGAAAGAGTCCCCCAGAGCCTTCAAACTTGACCCTGTCTTTTCTCTTTGAAGAATGTTTTTTTTCCTTCAGATGAAGTCTGCAACATGTTCACCCTAAAAGACTTCAGTGACCTGAATGAACCATTGTACAGTTTACACATCAGATTTTCCATTTTTTTCAAAGCTTTATTTTTAATATATTACCATTTAATACTTTCCGAATCCTTAACCCCATTTTGTAGATTAAACAAGACCGTGGGAGTCTAATCACTTACTTGCACATCTCTTGTCCCTACCGAGGTTCATTTGGACGAGACTACAGCCATCTTTATTTAGAAATATCTTCAGTCTATATGTTACTTAGGTACCAGCAATTTCTTAAGCCTATTTCTATGTCTTGCTCTCTAGAAGGCTTAGGTAGTACAGTGAAAATGGACCACAGCCATAGGCAATAAGACAAATTATCACACTAAGGGAACAATGGCATTTTTAGGCATGATGGACCTGGAAATTAACCAGACAAGTTCTAGAAAGAAATTGGACAAAAGGCATTTTGAGGTTGGCAGACAAGGAATGCTTCATTGGAAAAGTAATAAGAGAGCCAAGAGCTGAAGGCCATGAGACAGGAATGTCATGAAATGCTAAGGACCACAGGAAGCAGAAGAAGATGCCAAATGCAAAAGGTGCCACCAAATGCCTCTGTTGACTGCCCATAGAGAAACAGGAGCAGAATTCCAGGGCACAGGTGAACAAATGTTCTGTGGACCGTGCAGAGATGGAAGTAGCCATGCTTTCTTCTTCTTTTTTTTTTTTTCCTATTTATCTTTTTCATCTTAAAATTCCACTTGATTCCCCAAGCTGTGGTCTGAGCAAATATTAATGCAATACATTTTGCACCGACAATGGCTTTCATCTGGATGGCTGCAAAGAGAAGGAAAGCCAAGTGCTGGTGTCCTTCTACTGCTGTGTAAACGCTTGCCTCCCTTTGAAGTATGCAATAAGCGATTGTTTCATAATCTGTAATACCTGAAATACTTGGTGACATATCCTCTTAGACAAACAAACCTTAAGGAAAAACAGCAGCGTACTGTTTAAAGGAGATTGGTTTGTTTAAACACAAGCTTGGAAACCAAGGAACCGCATTTGAAACAGCAAAAAACTGGCCGCAATCCAAAAGTCCATGGACACAAGAATGAAGAAATAATGAGGATGTATTCAGGCAGTCTGATAGAGCCATTGTAATGGGCTCCAGCTTAGCGTTAAGTGAAAAGAGTAAGCCAAGAAAAGACTGTGTGCAATTCTGAGGAAGAAAAGCTAAGCAGTATCTTGTATAGAGTTTAGAGGTCTGTGATAAAATAGGGAGCAAACCCTCAAATTTCAGAATACAGATAACATGATTACATGGAGAAAGAGGAAGACAAAGCCTGGAGAAGGCTCACCCTGAAGTTTGCGATATTGTAAAATTCTATGTTTACTCCTGTGTAGGAAACAGATATATGTTTACATGTTGTTCTTTATAAGTGATCCACATTAAGTAATATTTCGCATATATTCAACATTAATAAAGGATTTTAAATTCTCTAGTTAGAATCTAGATCTTAACACAAAAGAGATTCCTGTTTATTTCATACACTAAAATCCCTCTTTAAATTTTACAGATGTCCTTCTCCTCCTTACTCTATGCTTTCGTGGGCACAGTGTCAAACAAAGGGAAAACACACCTGTCCTCTGAAATGAAAAAATTAAATGCAGAATCAACTGTGAATGAAAAGATTCAGCCAAGAGAAACTCAGGTGAGTATATTCGTCTTTTGTGTTGTTCTTTGTTTTATTTGTTTGATTTTTGTTTGTTTGTTTGTTATGAGACAGGGTCTCACTAAGTAACTCTGACTGTCCTAGAATTCACTATGCTGAACAGAATGGCCTTGAACTCAGAGATCCTCCTGACTCTGCCTTTTAAGTGATGTGATTAAAGGCATGCACCACTACATCTGTGACAGAACAGTCTGTGGTGCCCTGAACTAATGGACATGTGACATAACACAGGGTATTCTAGGAACACTACAACACCATTCACTTAGAATGGTGTGTTTACAGGAAACTGAAGATTAATTTTCTCAAGGCTCATAGGAAAATACTTCCAAAGAACAATAAAAGCATTACATATCCATGCAAATCAAACTTCACAGAACTGTGGCAGGCAGCCAACCCAACTATTTCAGATCTGCTGTTCCATCTGCTTGGCCTGTTAACTGTCGGAAAATACAAGCAAATCACTTCTTCTGCAACTAATTCACAACAGGGTTCCTAAAAACCAGACTCCATGATGCAACGTTAATAAGACCAAACAGCTTATTATGATCAATAAACCAGAGCCTTCCAGCAGTTCAGAGGCAAAAGTTGGCTCAAATGCCTCTTTGGTGGACATGGGGCCCAAGTACCAGCATCCTTGCCTGGCACCACAGAAGGCTCACAGCCAGAAAATCCTCAGACATCAGGAAGCAGCTATCGGCCTTTATTTCTCTCTGCATATGAACCCAAAGGCATTCTCTTCCTGCTAGACTTTATTAGCCCCAATATGTGGTAATTAATTTACTACAGGCTCTTAATTCATAAATGGATCAAATAAAGCCTTCCATGGATTTTGGCAGCCACCCCTCACTAAATTATGGTGACTAGAAGTTGGTTCAAATGCTGCTTCTAAGTCAGCCCCTTTAGCCTGTAAAGTTCAATTAAAGAGTCCTTTGCTTATTGTGTGGGTTAAACCTTCAAAGAAGGAATTATTGGTGCATTTTCCATTGGCACAAAAGAAAGAAAAGCTGGAAATGAAGCAATTCCTAGAATGCTAATCCAGGCATTCCCCAGAAGTTGAAAACCTTCATCCTCAGCACCCAGGGCCTGTACATGGTGGAAGGGAAAGCATTGGTAACATATATAATACACTAAGATTCATCTAACTGCCAAGGAAGGTTCTAGATGAGCAAACACAAACAGAACCATCTGGTTGAGTATTGCCTTCTGTGTGCCCCTGTTTAATGTCACCTGTTGGTAAACTGACTCTAAGTTGAACTTGGGACTTAACTGACAACCAGGAAAGGCAGTCTGAACTGAAATCACCACAAGAGGACTGCTGCTTGAACCTTAAAAAGAAAAGAAAGACATGGTCTTGTGTAATTCCAGACTTTCCCTGATCTCATTATGAAACTGAAGATGATTCTGGAAACCTACTCCTCCTGCTTCTATCTCTGAAGACTGAGATTACCAGTATGCACTACCATCATGCTCAGCTCATAGGTGCTCAGGATTGAACTCAGGGTTCCAGGGATGCTATTCAAGTAATTTACCACAGCCTCAGTTCTTATGTATATGCACCAGTTCTTACAGCTGAGTCTAGCTAGGCTCAGCTACCAACCCACCCAAGGGCTGGGCCTAACTAGCATGTCAGTTGATGTATGTACATTCTCTGTTTGCTGTCTACTTCTCCCGGGCTGGTGACAGCTCTGTTGGTCGGGACCCAAAATCTTTCCCTCTGATTCTTCCCTTGCCAGCAGGTTGGAGACTGGCCTCTAGTTAGTTCTCCTTTCTGTGGCCAGGCTGTGGTTGCCCCAAGATATGAAAAAGGTGAGTGCATTTCTTTTCCAAAACTCCATTAATTCAGAAATGTTCTGTGTAACAAATCCCCGTTGTCTATCAGGGAAAGAAACCTCTTGGTCCTGCCATTCTGTAAACACGAAGCCTTCCCAGAGCCCGACAGCACACTTACATGAAGGAAGAGGGAAAGAATTCCACTGTACACCCCCCTGCCAGGGAGGCCAAGGCTCTAAATCTCCTTGAAGCTGAAAACAAATTAGCAGCTTTGCCTGCACTGACTTGGCCACGTTAAAAGTGGCTTCTCTTCACTCCAGCATTCCAAGCCTTGCTCCTCCAAGATAACACTTTTAGGGATATAAAAGCATTTCCTTCAGCTTACTGACTGTCACCTCATTGACCTGACTGATAGTACAGTAAGAACCTTGAGCTTAACACCCTACCCTACCCAACCCAATCACCTACTCTGTGCCAGCACAGACTTGAACAGAGAGAGTGGAAGCGAAGTATGGGAGGCAGGAACAGATTTCAACACCACCATCTAGGTTGGAGAATAAAGTCTTGTAATATTCACCCACTCAAACAGTACTGGGACCGAGACATTCCCATATGCTCTGCCTCAGAGACATCATATCATTCACAGTCTTTATTCTCAATGAATAAAGGAAAGTCCCCTTTGTCGCTCTATAGTGGGTAGACTAAAGCAAACAGAACCTTTTTAGACAAATAATACTTAAAAATGTAAGTAGTTGCATGTGCTGTGGGTAAGTGAACAGTTTCTCAGAGACGCACCAACAAACCCCACCCACGTGTGGTTTTCCTAGTGAACGCAAGAGTGGAACTTGGTTTTCTTCCACACATTTTCCCCTTGCAGAAAGAAAGAACTTATGAAACTTATATCTCAACTACAAGTTCATGGAAGTTCACCCAAAGAAGGAAGTAAGAGGTTTACAACAAATACTGAAAAGAGTTGTGGAGAAATAAGAAAAACATCAGTGATGTGAACAACTCTGCTTGTTAAATAAAAGTAATAAGAGCAGAGCTCTGGTCAAAATAGTGACTGGCACGGACTTGTAAGGAGGTAGACAGGGGAAGGGTTGCAGATAGCTCATACCAAAGGCCACTAGCTTGCTTTAGACAACCAATAAACAAACAACAACAAAGCAGTTTTGTGACATTAAAAGTTTCATTTCCTGTTTTAAGTTCCCAAACTTAAGAGTCTGTACGAAAATCAAACACAATGGAAGCCACATTTGTAGGAGTAAATGGGTCTAACAATCCATATTAACAGACTGATCATAACCCCACCTCATGGGAGTCTGAGGCACCAGAAACCCAAGATCTAGGCCATTTTAGGGTATGTGAAAAGGCTTCAACTTAAAACAAAACAAAATAAATAAGAAATAGCAATAATATTAAAAAAATTGGTTGCTGTATAGAAGTGGGATAACAACCCATATCAACTAAAATGATCTATCTCATGGTGGCTACCAGGAATTCTGAGCTACAGAACTATAGTATGAAGATCACCCTTACAAAAGACAGAAAGATTGAACAAAATTTCCATAATGCAGAGGAAGCATTTATTGTTTGGTTCCCTAAAATTGACAACAAGACAGATGGATGCCAGGGATGTAGAGAAAGCTTTTCTTAAGAAATTGATAAAAGTAGACTAACTTTAACAGATTATCCATAGCCCAGGAACACTAGAAACCATCCTGCTAGATTCTTTTATCCCATCATCCAGCTCCTCCAAGGTGGCTTCTTAGCAGTTTGCATCAGACCACAGACATTTGAGGAATGTCACTACTGTAAAAATGGGAAGCCCAAATCAGACACACTCAAAAAAAGAAAAAAATGAAAAATAATGCCGAGAGAAAAATAAAAAAGGAAAACCAAGTATTTTTTTGGAGAAACAAAAAAGAGTTACTCATGAATCTAAAGTGAAAGACTTAGAACAATCTGGGGTTTGGGGTTTGTTTTTGTTTTTAGCTTTTAGAAATGAAAGATGCATGAGAACAGATTTGTCAGTGAAAAGTAATGCTAAATTTGGGAAAAAATATCCTGAAATCACAAAAATACATAAATAACTGTAAGTCAGAATTCTGAGAAAGGAGGAAAAAAGAGGATATAACAGGAGGGTTCTAAATAAAAGGTCTAAAAAGGGAGTGGAATATAAATGATAGCCACTCCATTGAAGTCAGTCTTCAGTGTCTCTAAAAAAACCGATTCCAGGCAGAGGACCAAGCTTAGCCCTACAGATTTTAAAAAGACTCACGACAAAGGATGTCACAAGATATGTCAGAATGCTTTAGACAAGAACTATGAGGGCTTAGGGGACAAGGACCAAACAAAAGACCTAGAGTTGGGGTGGCATTACACATCTCCAGCACAACCCAGGGGAGCTCAGAGTAGTGAGGCACCACCTTCAAAGACCTGAGGCCCAGCCACTCCCAGTCAGCTCGTCGGCTTTTTCGTAGGCCTTCAGGATTTCATAACTTATATTCCCCATGAACACTTCTGGAAGACAGACTCCCCAAGATTGAGGGCAGAGCAACATAACAGGTAATGTTATCTTCAGCACGCTGTAAATAAGCAACTTCAAATTTCTACAGACATGAATAATGTTCTTGTCATCAGTCCAGATTGGAGCAGGTCAGAAAACTGGGAAAAACTAGTCTAATATGTAACCAGTGTGGGCTACTCAATGTCTTTCAATATAATGAGAGGCAATTTAATTCTGGCAGGATAATGCATGGTGAGCTAATGATGGGCTCAGGGAACACTAGGCAAACAAATAAAAGTCAAATATTAACTCCAGGGAGAAAGGTAGATGAACAAGAGAGGTAATCACAGCTCACTGCTATGCTGTGAGTAGTATTCCTAACCAGAATGATGTAAACATTGCCAACAAAATACTACTTGTGGTAGGAAACCTGTATAATAGTTCCTAATTCTGCACTTTCTTAACACACTCTGCTCAAAGCTATCAGGTCTAACATTAAGTTATACAAAGGATAGATTTTTTTTTTTGAGCTTTATCTATACACACATATATCATCTAGCTAGCTAGAGCTATCTATCCATATCTATTGTCTGTCTGTCTGTCTATCTGTCTGTCTGTCTGTGTTGACGGAGAAGCAAGCTGCCATGTTGTGAGCGGTTGTTCTATGGAGAGGTCCTGTTAAGGCCTTTGGCCTTGTAGCCCACAACAGATTAAAGCCTGCCAATAACCACATAAGTGAGCTCAACAGAGAGACCTTTAGGGTTCCGCCTGCCAAGTCTTCAGCTGACAGGAGCCCTGGCTACAGTTTGACAGAAACCTCAGGAGACAGCGTGGTCAGAAGCAACCAGTGAAGTTGCTTTCACATTCCACATTCCTGACCAAAGGAAACTGTGACATAATATATGCTTGTTATTCTAAGGCTCAGTGTTTTAGAATAATTTGTCAAACAGCAATAGAGAGCTCATAACTCATATTTATATTGGGAGTACGGGTGGGGTAAAATATATTTGTGTTGGAGGGGGAAAAAGAGCTTAGTCATTCTGTTTCCAAATAAGAAGTTCTGTGAAACACTCAAGTCAGAGCAAAATTCAAGAAATATTTACAATTTGAAAAAAAAAAAAGAAGGAAAATGGAAGAGTTCAGATTAATTGCCTCTAAAGAACAGAAACTTGGTAAGAGGAAAACTGGGATATGAAACTCCTTTTTTTAAACTAGCCTATAAGAAATCTGTCGCCGTGAGTGTGTGTGTGTGTGTGTGTGTGTGTGTGTGTGTGTGTTTAATTTGGATAAAAGTTAAAAATGGAGCTGCACTCATCTGTTCATGATTTTGTTAACACAACACAACACAACATCTGTGTTTCTTTCAGAGTGGTGCTTGCACAGGTCCATTAGGCCAGGGCCTTCAGGACCTGCCAATGAAACCATCTTGGCCCAGGAGAGCTTGTCAGATGAGACCTTGAGTGAGCTCTTCCTCAAAGGGAGTGAACTGTGGAACCCACCTTTCCTGTAGAGGTGCTAATGGTTTGATGCTGTGGGATTATGCTCTTGTACTTTGTAAATATTTGTCCCTCCTACTGTTTTAATAAAATGATGATTAGTCAGAAAGCAGAGAGGAGGGGCTGGAGAGATGGCTCAGTGGTTAAGAGCACCTCTGCTCTTCCAGAGGACCCGGGTTCGATTCCCAGCACCCACATGGCAGCTAACAACTGTCTGTAGTTTCAGTTCCAGGCAAACACCAAGGCAAATAAATAAGTAAATAAATAAAGTTTTAAAGAGAAAAGGTACCAAGGCAAGTGGCTAAGCAAGATAAGAATCATGGGTGGGTTTAAGAGTGAGAGTTAATAAGTAATAAGCCTGAGCCACAGACCAATCAGCTGGTAATTAATATAAGCTTCTGTGTGTTTTTTGAGGACTAAGCAGCTGTGGGACTGTGGATCCAGGCAGACCTCAGGGCTAGGTTGGGACAGAAATACCACAGTATATGGTTTGAGTAAATAAAGAGTCCTAGAAATACCAGTTTATGAAGACTCAAATCAAAACTACCCATCCAACAGGCCTTGGCACTAGCCCAGAGGGTATTGCAGTAAGATCATCCAAGTGATGTGCTCAGCATTCTCCACAGAACCCATCAACTGTGTGATGACTCTGGCATGAACACCCAAGAACACTCCTTTGCTACCAATACCAAGACTCTGTGTAGCCACAGATCATGCTCTCTAGCCCACTCCATTTCACACCCGAGAGAAGCCAGGCCCAGGGCCAAGAGAAAGCAGATGATGGTGAAAATGGAAACAGGCTGTAGCCCAGAGCAGGCATTTTCTTTCCCTATGTTTCTCGATCCGTATCTCTGTTTCTGTCGCTTTCTCTTTTCTGTGTACCTCAGGTTAGCCTTAAACTGGAAATCCTCCTGCCTCAGCCTTCTGTATGTTAGTATTACAAGTATGTGCCACGAAAGTCAGCACTGGGCTCCTGATTCCTAAACCAGTGCTGTTTTCCAGGGTTCCTTTTATTCATTGTGCCTTAATCTCCCCAAGTCCCAAAGCATGTCTGACCCACATCCTGTCACTGAGTCATGTAAAATGCATTAACTGTCAACATGAACAGGGGGGTCATGTCTACAAAGCATGCTGGGGGTGGGTTAGGGTTAGGGGGATAAGGGATTGGGGGGGAACAGGAATACATTCAAAGAATGTCACCAATCTACTCTACACACAGGTACTTATGTTAACAAGTGGGGACATAGGAATGATCTGCCCCCTAACTGGGTCATCCAATTCCAGCACCTTTGAGGGTAGGGGTGGAGGGCGGGTGGCAGGCTTTAACACTGTAGCTGTCTTAAAACTTACTCTGCACCCAGGCTGGTATCAAACTCATGGCAATCCACTGGCCTCAGCCTCCCAAACACTGAGGTTATAGGTGTGACCCTACACCTTCGTGGGCCCCTTCTTTAAAGCCAACTTATTATGCTGACCTTAAAGATGAGACAAGTCTACTACCTTGGTTTTGGTTTATTGTTTTGTTTTTTTGTTTCTTGAATTCTGTCCCCCCCCACTTGATTTAACTACCCATCTTTTCTCAAAAAGTGTGTGTCTAGCGTAATCAGAACTGAATTACTAAGGAGTCTTGAGGATTCTACCATAATATATTTTTTCCCTAAAAATGTGCTAGATGAAGAGACAGTAGAATATTACAGATGATAAAAACAAAGATTCATAAATCAAAAATGTTTTACATGTTTCCTGAGCTATGGAGTCATGCCCCTTTAGGTCTTAACACACTCAACATTTTGTGTGAAATATAAAATGTTTCTTCTGCATGGTATTTGCAGGAGCTGAAGACCTAGAATTTCCAGTCAGGTTGTCTTTGCCTTCTTAGTAGTCCCACTTAAAAAAGACCAAATTGGGGGGGGGGGGGCACTAACTAAAGAGAAAAAGGAGTTCACACTTGATGGGAGAAAAGGCTCTGGATGCCTTGGGGGCGGTTTCCATTTCACACTCCAATCACCGTGATTCTGCAACCAACAGACTAGGCTCCTGTTGCCCTTTCATTAATGACCAAAAGGAAATACAAGAGAGACTGGCATCCAACACAGAACCATAACAAGTTGGGCTGCCAGAATTCATAACTGAAGAACACAAAATCAGGCTCCTCTACAATCTCTTCTGCAAATCGGTCCTCTTGTTTTGCAAAATACACCTACAATTTTCTTCCAGTGTGCAAAGAGAACCACCTACCCCCTGCTGAAATATCTGCATCCTCCACAGACCAAATACAATGTAAAGAGTGTTTCTACTGATCACTGTGGTCAGGAGAGGCAACCCTAGAGGGAAACAGTAACTTTTCATCAGCAAACCTCAAACTGAGTTCCCAGGGACCGGGCTCAGCCCACCCACCCCGGGAACCCTGAGGTGGGCTTCTCCTGCAAGCCATCTCTAAAACCCTTGGTCTCTGTATCTCCCAATTCTCTTTTGGATTCTGTCTTGACTACACAAGTCATAAATTCCCCAAACCACTTTATTTTCTTCAGTGCAAAGTAAATAAATAAATAAATAAATAAATAAATAAATAAATACATACATACATACATACATACATAAATAAATAAAGGTAGTGATTTTAAATCAGTCAAAGACTTAACAGTTACATCTAACACATGATATGTTTCATTGAAATTTCATACCTACTGCTTGCAAGAAACTACAGGATGTGGGTGGGGAGATGGAACTGGCCCAGTTCATGCTATTTATTTCAAGAAGATATTTAATCTACAAGGTAGACATAAAATAAGATCTCCTGGAAGCTCTACACTTTGGGAATTCTTGAGTAACTACTGCGGATTTGAGGCAATCCTCTCCTGCTAAGTTAGAAAAGACTCACGTCAGTCAATATGATTTTAAGTAGTTCATAACCTTCTGTTTCTTTGTAAACCCCTTATTCTCCAAGTCCTGTTAGGTTTATTTGTTGCATTATCCATTTGAAACAAAAATAAACAAATAAAACAAAGCAAAAACCCTTGGAAAGCAGATGCATTGCCCTCCAGTCTTCCTACCAGGTAGGAAAGCTACACAGAGTATACTGTGGCTCTGGTGCTTTCTAGTAAAGTAGATTCTGAGTCTGCACTTGAGTGCTCTAGCATTTTTTGAAAGCAAGACACTTCTTATACAGTCTTATTGCTGTGGCTAACCTGGTGACAGGTTCACAGTGCTCCCAGCAAAGATGACTGATCTTGACTCTGGTTCTGCCCAGCTTGAGTATCTAACTCCCAAGTAACTGTTAGGACAAGAAATCATTCTGTTTGTGTCCAGGTAAGATATAGGTAAGTTCACAGGCTGTCTAGAGTTGGGTTTGCTTTCACATTCTGAAAAGTGACTGTGCCATTCGGGAAGCTAAGGAACATGAAGGGACGCTGCCTTTCTTGGGTCTCTTTAAACAAGTTGGCCTCCACTGCTTCCATAAAGTATGACATGTTACATATTCTCAGCTGGCTTTTTTGACCTGAGTGACTTCAAAAGTTGTCTGTCAATGTAGATGTCAAGACAACATCTACATGACAAAACACAGACTATAGATGTATGTGTAAGTCGCTAAGGAGCTGGATCCAAGCCTCCTGCCAGCCCAGGAGAACATGTGGTGCTCTCCCTCCAAGGAAAGGAAAATGGATGGCTGTTTTTATTTTTCTTGTTTTGAAGCACATAGCTGGAAAAACTACATTTGGGGTATTTTGTAAAAATATTTAGTGAATATTAAATTTAAAAAACATTTCTCTCTATAAGCCAAACTGAGCTCCCATGTATCAGCCAAAACCTTAACAGACAGCAAAGTGTTTATTTGCTTTTTTGGCAGTTTTTAAAAACTGGTTAAATTCATCTGCGTACTCACAACCAGAGAAGACCAATTACCTTCGTTAGAAATTAGAGATTCCGAAAAAACTACTGTCAGTCAATAGTTGCTTTATGTAGATGTGCTACTCTATAGGACAACTGTCTTCTCTCCAAGGCTCGGGTCCATTACTGGAAGCTCAGAAAATTGTAAGATCCAGAGTTTGGGGATGAAAAAACAGTGTCTTCTGGAAACGACAGGGCTACTGTTCTCATGAACTTTCATTTCAGCAGCTATGATTTCCTTAACCAGAACTCTTATAAGATCAAACCAGTTAACAGTCCGGCTAGGAGTGGGTAAGGGCACAGGAACATGCATCCCCTCCTTGAAGGACTGTTGACAGCTGAGGGAGAGAAGGATCAATATTCAGTATTCTTTTAGGGTGAGGCCCCTGATGGGGGATCATGGTCCATACCCATGAATCTATGGGCAGTATAAAATGGCTTTTAAGGAAAAAGGAGGGGGCTGGAGGGGGACAGAGAAGATAAAGTTGGAAGGGGTGAGTCTAGAAGACATGGGGGTGAATATGATCAAAAGTCATTATATGCATGTATGAAATTGTAAAAGAATTAACTAAAATATTATATATAAAAACAATGAGTTTTGTCATGGAAGTCTTCCATATAAAGGACATGAGGATAATTAGGTGGAGAGAGAGTTTCATGCATGTGGATTAGTTTTTCTCATTTCAGTAACAACATACCCAAAGAAAGCCACTTAACAAGAGGGATTTGTTTTTTGACTCAGAGATTCAGGGAATTTTAATTTATCACTGCAAGGAAGGCCTGACAGCATTCACAACAGTGAGCACACGTGGCCACTCACAGGAAGTAGAGCATTAAAACCATAACTGTGGGCAGGCACAGTCTTTAAAGTCCCATGCCTCATGGCTAATATCTACCAAGCTATGTCCCAAAGGTTCTGTAACTTACCCAAATGGCACCACCGTCTGAGAACCAAGTGCTTAAAGTGTGAGCTTGACAGAGAGGCATGGCACATCTAAACCTTACCAATAAGGATCTTCCCAGACCAAAGTGCTTAAGGGCACACTAAGTGTATCTGTGACACACAGACTGGGGTGCCACCTTTGTAACATCCAAAGAATGAAATGTCACAAAAGTGCCTCAGATACTTAATTGAGTCGGGAGGTTTAACTATGAAAAAAAATAAATATGAGCATGCATATGACTGCTCAATTTAGTATTCAGTTATAAGAAATCACCAAATGAGCAATCAGGGTTTTGCTTACCTCATTATACTTTTTATCCCCTCCCTCTCTTGAGTCTCCTGAATGCATGATGTCAGACCCTGCTACATACTCTGCAATTGTGCCCAGGAGCTTAATTCCTGCAATTTTCTTTGCTGAGAACAGCTATCTGGAATCTATGACATGCCTTCTCCCACATTACAGCTTATTTTCCCTTTGCCAAGGAAATACCAGCCAAGCTTCTTTTTGAACAGGTAAGCTGGAGAAGGCCAGATGGGAGTATTTTGGTTGACATTACTGTTAAAAAGAGCCCTGATAGTTTTACCTGCAAAAGGAGAAGAGATTTTGACAGGAAGCCGAGGAGGCAGGGCTTGGATGTGCCACAGAGAAATCTGTTCACTGCTTGACTATGACAAACTGCATTATAGACAGGTTATGACACACAAAGGGTTTTCTATGAATATCCTGTCCTCACTTCTTCCTGTCTCTGAAGAATCAGAACTAACAGTGAGACACTGAGATGACCAGCCTAAGTGGCTGTGATTCAGAGGAACTGGAGATGGGACTAATATTTCCCTGCTGTGAGTTTGAATCGCTGGTGTTTAAAAGTCTCTTTTGACCTTCCTTCATTTTTCTTGGAGGATACGATACTACAAATGCCATTCCAGCACAAGCAGAGGCCAAAGTCAAGCAGTTCTATGATGGAGAAAGCAAAGGCCTCCACTGAGGCAGAGCCCAATGAACCTGGACTTCAGTACCACAAGCTAGACATAGAACTTGGAACGAAATCCTGTTATTAAAATGTGGGGTAGGGTAAAAAGCACTCACATCCTTCCATCTAGGATGTGCACAGTGACTTAGTCCATTCCAAAAGGGCATTAAACCATGAGTCCTACCTAGTATATGACAAATGTTTGTTTTCACAGACTTAGCCACCAGTTTCTTGAAAATTGATGCCAGCACTGTAAGAAATTATATGAACATACAAAACAAACAAACAGCCCCCTTTATATAAAGATATACCACCCCTTCTATAAACTTATATTCATTCAAAATTTGAAAGCAATATGAATAAGCACTGAAGAAACTTTAATTAAACCAATTATAGCCATTCCACAGTGCTGTGAAAGAATTCTTTTCTATACTATAAATATATATTAATTCAATGGTTAATAAAAAAGGCTGGCAGGCCAGTAGCTAGGCAAGTAGTTAGGAGGGCAACCAAACTAAGGATGAGAGAGGAAGAAAACCATTGTAAGACGAGTAACAGACAAGCTAAGGACTGGGAGAAATTATGTGTTACCTAAAATAGTCAACAAGATCTTCAAATTCAATAGCAAGAAAAGAAAGCATGTCTTGAATGGCCCAACTATCTTAACAAAAACCCATCACAGCAGACAAACAAATGGCAAATAAGCCCAGGAAGTGCTGCCTCAACCTCCTCTGGGAAATTCACCCAAATAAGGTATTCATTCCATGAGTCAAAATCCAGAACTGGGGAACTTTAAGTGTTGGTAGATGCAGAGGGTGACAGGAGCCTGTATTCGCTGCTGGTGGGGATGGAAAAAATGGCTCAGCCACTTTGCACAGGCAATTAGATGCTGATGTTTAATGGACATGTTATTAAACATTTGTCTGAATCCATAGAAAATGTACCTAGTATATGAGTTCAACTATTCTTTTGAATGCATAGGAAAATTCTAAACCATGTGGAAAGTAAAATAGTTTACTGGGACTACACAAAACTCAAAGCTTCCTCATAGCAAAGGGTACATTTACAGGGAAGACAGGGAGTGAGATGGGTGGGAGAGGGAACTGCATCCATCAGACCAGGAAAGGAAGAACATAACAGTAGCAAAAACATCAATTTTTCACAAAATCATCAAAACACTTGAGTGTGTGTATCTACAAAACGGAGGAGCAAATGGCCAACAAGCACATGAAAAGATGCCCAACACCACTAACTATCCAGAAGTGTGACTCAAACCACAATGAGATGCCAATGATGCTTGCTAGCATGGCAGCTAGTGTATAGAAATCAAAAGACCACATTCAACCCCAGAGCATTGGAATTAGGAGCCCATGGTGAGTTCTGTACTTTTTTTTTCTTACAGTGTCAAGATATAGAAATGTCTTTTGTTGAAAGACTAGAAAATGAGATATGTATGTGCATGTGGAATATTATGCAAGTGTGAAGGAGAAGAGAATCCTATCTTGTGAGTCAGCATGTAAGAACGCTCAGAACTAATGCTAGGTGTAATAAATCTTGAGAGATGATTCTGTTCTTATGCAACATTCTACCTATAGCTAACAATCTTAAGAAGCTAAGAATGTTAAATGACACACTAGGGGTCACCTGAGGAGTGAGTATAGATTATTATATAGTTTTGTCTTTATTCCCAAATGGCCCTATACGGAGTCACCCAGAATCCATTTATGGTCATTTTATAATCAGAAAATAAAAATCATTTGAAGGGTAACAATGAATGCACAAATTATTGCATTTATGTGTTTACATTGTATGTGCAGTATGTGTGTTTGTGGTTTGGAATGCCATGAACTGAATGTGGAGGTCAGAGGACAACATTCGGGAATGAGTCATTTTACTCTGCGGTCCTGGGGATGGAACTATGGAATTTAGGATTGGAGGCAAAAGCCACTACCCTCTGGCTTATGCCACAATCCCTGAATTAATAATTTTGATTATACTTTCTTTTTGTTCTGATTAGTTGAATAATAGCAAGGTTAGAAGCTAAATTATTTTTTAATCTGAAATTGCATTAGATTTCAAAAAAATCAACAATAATGTATTTCAAGAGCTATATTTTATTGTCTAGACCTAATTTTAAAATAGCATATTCCTATCTGGAAAGCATCCCTAATCCAATTTATACAAGTATTTAACCTGTATCATTTTGTTCTGTGAATCTGTCCAACAGTCAACAAATAAGTACACTTGGAATTATGCTATGCCAGGCCTGGAGGACACTGTTAAGACCAGATAATTCACAGGTAAACAACTCTCGGGATAGTGGTGCTGGAAAGGACAGTATGTACACATCAACCCAGCTGAAGTGTCTGAAGACAATGGCCAAGCCAGCCTCCTGAACTACAAAGAAACTCTGTCTTCACACTAATAAAATAAATCATCCAGTTACCACACCACATTTACTCCCTTTGCTCTCAACATCCTGGGAAATACAGGAGAACTCTGATGGACAAATAGCAGAAATTCCAAAGGCAGGGGCGATGTGAAGAGTGTGGTCTCAAAGTCCAGGGGCAGTGAGTTCAAAGTGAGACTCGCACTCACCAGATGAACTAGTTGACACAGGTGACCTGAATCCCATCTCTATTAGTACAAAGATGGAGATGGTGAGCTTGCTTTGGTTTACATGAAATCAGTGCTTACCAAATCAACTCTTCTTCCAAACCCCACACATTTACCCATAAAACGGCAAAGAATAAAGACTAAAAATAAAAAAGTTGCTTCAAGACGAGTAAGGTCTTGAGTTTCATTTGGGTCGATAAACAGTCTTTTGAGATTCATTGTAATGATGACTCCCTACCTCTAAATGCAATGAAATACCAATGGATTGTATTCTTTCAAAGGACAGACTGCATGTTATGTGAATTATATTACAATAAAGCTATGAAAATGGTTTTAAAAAAAATCAATGAAATGCATCAATTGATGTGTTGATGGGTCAGTAGCTATTCTTTGCAAATAGTGAGATTATTTCCATCTTGTAATTATAAATGTATCTTCAATTTGAAGTCACTATAATGTCAACACTCTGGAAATGTCTTTATGAATTCTTCCATTGAGGGAGGGGAGTATGTCAGCTAAACACACACACACACACACACACACACACACACACACACACACACACACACAGTCATGCTTTCATCTTTTCTCATATCTAAGTCAAAAATTTACTTTTGAATGCTTGAAATTTGTTTTCAAATATAGAAGTTTATCTTTGAGATAAAGCAATAAAAAAGGTTTTTAAATATCTTTATAAAGTGAGTTCAAGGCTTCTGCTCCATTACTTAGCACCTAATGTCACCACAAAGGATAAATACAGACAACCAAAAATTAAACAATTGTCTAAAACCATGAGGCTGAATCTTACTTGAAAGCAGCATGTTACTTACATTGATAAGAGGGAAAGTCCCAATATTGACTCTCCAACAAAACACAGTCCCAATCCCTCATTCTATCCACAGTTTGCACATGTTAATTTACCAGAAAAGAGTTCATGCACTTCGTACCGTTCTCTTATTACAAATCTGTTTGTTTCAAGACAAGATTTCTCTGTGTAGCTCTGGCTGTCCTGGAACTCACTCTGGAGATCAGGCTGGCCTCGAACTGACAGAGATCCACCTGTCTCTGTCTCCTGAGTGATGGGATTAAAGGTGTGGTTGACTACTTGTTTGGTTTACAAATCTTTTCTGAATTTAAACATGTTGGATCAACACCATAGTCCACACCAGAAACTCTAGCTACTTAGTAAGCTGAATCACGAGGATGGCATATTCCCCGGACAATTTAGTAAGATCTCAAAAGCAAAATAAAACAACTCTGCTCTCAGAGTAAGAGAGGTAGCTGAAATGGTTTGTGTTCTGGGAAGACTTGCATTGTTTTTTGGCTTTTACTTGGGTTTTCCTTCCATGTGAATGTGCCTTCTGGAGGATACCACCTTTGCTCTGCCCTGCCACCAGTAATAGTGGCTGTCAGGGTACCTTCTGCACTCCCGTTGGCAGCCTCCTTTAAGCTGAGCAAGAAAAAGTATAGAAAAGTTCATGGCCAGTGGTACTAATTATAATTAGTAGTTCTTTCAGCCTCTCAACACCTCTGGAGTTCTGTAGAAGATCAAGGCTAGACCCTTTTTCTTACCAACATAGTAATTAAACAATTCTATTTATTTCTGACAAGCATATGAACTGATAAACCTCAACTGAGCACTGGTCACTAACTCCAGCCACCATTTATCTTAACATCCGCTGTGACCGCATGGTTATTAGTGATGGGAGAGGATAATGAAGCGTGAGAGTCAACAATGTCATTTCACGCCCCTCTGGATCACAGTCCAATTTATAACAACACAGCTCTCAATAAACAGTTTCTCAGCAAAGCACCGCACAAACTTCATGCTCCTCTGTCACAGAAAACATGGGGTAAGCCTGAATTAATGTGTAATTTCTTCTCTAATTAATCAGAAGTTTGAGAAATGTTCTGTTTTAAAATAGTGGGATCAGGAGATAATTGCAGCAGGATGCAATTGTGATGCTATAGTTTGGGTTGGCCTCAACTATGTGGGTCATTTGCTTGTTAGTGAGTTATCCTGAAACTCCTACATTACACATTTATGACTTTAGAGATCCAAGAAAAATGGAATCTAAGAGCATCTCTAGTGTTTTTTTTTTTTAAAGAGTCATTTATTTCTCCAGTTAATTACCTTTTAAAACCATCATTTCCTAAGTCTTCATTTTTGTTTTGTTTTCTCCTCTTTTCTTTTAACTTGGAAACCAAAGGCAGAGAACACCAGATGAAGAAGTTGCAATATGGCATTCTTCCCTTCAATGAGATTCTGTCTCATTGCAATCAGTCACTGTGTGGCTGGCATTCCACTGTCTCCTAGGAAATCTCCCATTGATGATCTAAGCAAGGTTTATCTGCTTGCTTGTTTGTAGACAGGGTCTCCCTGGAGCCCAAGTTGGCCTCAATCTCACATTTGTTCTGTCTCCTGTGTGCTGGAGCTACAAGTGAGATCCATTCTCTCCAGGATATATGCTACATTAACATTACTATTGGTTTCTGGACTATTTCCAAATTAATTCAGCAGAAACTACACAGAAATAAACGTATTGTGCCTGACTCGTTTGAAACTCAACAGTAAGGTGACTGCCAGCATATTAGGAAGAGTGCTATCAATCGGTGGTTCCTGAAGACTGTCCCTCAAATTCTCTGTGGGGCATTTGGATAGATGTTCAAGGATCCCACCCTCCCTGTCAGTAGCTGAACAACTATGGTCCCCTACTATACTTCAGCATCTTTGTAGGTCTTATCAACCATCAGTTAAAGCACAATTTCCAAGTCCATTTTACTCTCTTGAGACAATAAATAGATGTGACTCCCTTAAAGAGAAAAGATCAAGGAACTTGCAAAGGACCTAGTGTTCTCTCTTTTCCTCTTTACCCCTCCCCACCACCCCTCCAATCACCTTTGGAATATTAAAACACCAGTGGCAGATTATCAACCAAACCAGACCAATGCCCAAATCCATGCCAACTAAGACTGACTCAGTGCCCAGGCACCTGATAGTTCTAAAAGCCATTCATTCTTGAGTGAGTCAATGGAACAGTGCTCAAAGCTCATGCTCTGTTTCCTGTGTGTATTCAAGAGGCCAGTTTTCCTTTCTCTAAGTAGCTTTCCTCAGTTTATCACAAGGACACTGAAGGGGCTGGGAATGACAGTTTTAGGAATGGATAGTGGACACACAGGAACCAAGTCTTTCCTATCATATGTGGCTGCCCACTAAAAAAGGCCCAGTAAGAGATATAACCAAGGGGATAAAGGGCTGATTCAGAGGTCAGGAATTCAATTCCTAGCACATCCTATGCCCTACAGCTCACAACCAGCAACTTCATCTCAGGGGACCAAACCCTTTTCTGGCTTCTTCAAATACCTGTACACATGCGCACATACCCAGAGATGCACTCACATACATAAAACTAAAAAATAATTGTTGAAACCCCCACTTCAATAAAATGCAAGAGAAAACACATTCAAGACTTCTAAAGCGAAGCTCAACACATGTATTTACACACAGTGCTGAATTCTCCAACTTTCTCCCCGCAGCGCACTTTTTGAAGAGCAAATTTTCAAACAAACTCTTATACTTTAGGCATGTGTCTCCCAAATGTCACTGGCGAAATGCTATGGAAATTCTTCCAACATCTGTGAGTAATTTCGTGCAATTCATCATTACTCCTAAACATTCACCTTAAAGTACGATTGGAGTAGTGTAAGCATACATCCACATGTAGTAAGTAATGGTTTTTCTCTCCTCTTAAGCATATTCTGAAGCCAGCTAATTTTTTCCAGAAGCAACTATACTATTAACACTTTATTCCTGAGCACAACTAGGTTCTTGAACAAGTACAAATTCACTACGGGCAGTAGTGAGAGAAGACCAGCTAAAGGAAACCGATGCTAAGGAGTGCTTTTTAGAACAAGAAGTAACTAACTAAGCCAATGTCAAGTTCCAGGCTTACCATGTCTCCCACCCTTCAAGAGGGTGCTAAGAATAGGCAGCATCCCCTGGAGAATGTAATTAAGAACTGTTGAAATTCTAGGGTCTGAAAACACAGGCACATCCAACATCCACAAGTGTGAACGCACTACCAAATTAAATTTTGGAAAAACACTACTCGGTACAGTAGCAGTGGAGATATCTGACTCAACCCAGTTTATAGGCACCTGATATTTTTATAAGTGTGCGAACAAGCAGTACTTTCTTTAGTGAAACCTCATAGACAAACTATTGTATCTGGCATTGCCCATTCCTCAAAACTCTCTCTCTCTCCTCTCTGCAAAATAATTGGCTCCAAATGTCTTTGTTCTGTGTCTCTCTTTGTTTTTCCTGAAAAGTTGAGTTTAATTTTTAAATTGGTGCCAAGGCCTTAAGCACCAAGAAAGAAAAAAGTGTATGTCCGCTTCTTGAAAAATGGGTATGTATTAAATACATGTCTTAGAATCCAGGCCTTCATAAAAGTGAGTTCTTTAATTCTACATAAGTCAGAAATTTAGTTTATTCGGCAAGAATATCCCTATGAATGGCTCTGGGTCCCTACTTCAGCCACAGGGAACAGCCACGCATGCCATGTCTGGGCACATGTGAGGTAATAAGGAGATTGACCCTGGCCATGCCTTGCTCTATAGCTATGAGCTGGTGCAGAGACACCTGCAGATGGGTATCTAGGGGTGGAAACACAGAAAACCAGTTATATCAAAATCTGGAACCCACCAGGTATGGTGGTACATGCTTGGAATCCCCATAGTCAGAAGGCAGGGACAGGTGGGTCATGAGTTTAGTGCCAGCCTCCAGTACAGAGTAAAACTTTGTCTCAAAAAAGATTGTTTGTAATCAAAACGCAATTTTAAAGGATAGGGTGAAAGTGGTAAGGCTTTATATATTAACAAAACAATCATCATCAAGCTCTTTAAACACAGGGCCATAGCATCAGAAATTCACTGCCATTCATGTATTGCTTTAGCCTTTAACCACAATCTCTCAAGAGCCCAATCTCTAATATTATCCACTTTTATTAGAGGCCAAGGGTAAAAGTCAAAATTCATCAGACTTCTAGACAAACTGAAAAATAATCCAAACTGTCCCAGAAAGCCTATGGCTAATTTTATAAGAGCTACCACCCAGTGAGACTACACAGCAGGAAGCTGGTACTGTTCCACACTCGAGTAAATAAAATCATGACAAGTAATAAACCCATTAGGAAACAGGAAGACAGCACTCACTTTAACAAGTGAATTTTCCAGGAAATATCCATTGCCAGTTTATGGAAGTCTACCTTTATTTTCTCGAGATCTTTTTTTTTTTTCCCCCTTGTTAAAAATCTTTCTGTAACTAATTGGCTGGGATGTTGTTAATGTCTTGATCCCCTGCCTACAAAAAGAGGTGTCAGCCTGAACCCCTGTCCTCCACTGCTCTCCAGGAAGAACCCTAGGGAGGAAAACTGAACAAGCTGAGGGTTGCGGGGCCAGACTGGCCCTTGACCATGGAAATAGATCTTGAACGAACAGGACAAGAAAAGTTTATAGCTATCTGCCCTCACATCACCCTTCAAGCCCCATATTCTCCGAGTATTGCTAATTGGCTTTCCAGAGTGGTGACAACCCCAAAGGAAAACTTCATGGATTGGAGAAGATGAAAAAAAAGGTCAAATTAAATTTTAGGTATTATTTCTACTTAAACAAGAACTAACCCCATAGCTGCTATTTTTATTCCCTTTTACTGTATAATTTATTTTTCTTTATTATTAGCACCAGCTTCAACCTTTGATTTTAATTATTAAGAAACAGATCATACAAAAGTGCCCATATCAAGGCCTACCTAGGATACACAATGAAAACTTGTCTAAAAATAATAATAATAATAATAAATTGTTATTTTAAAGCAATATTTTATTCTAAATATTTCTTGGTGTGATTATATTATATTTTTCCTTTTACAAATTAATAGATAATGCTATCAATTATAGCAAATATTTAAAAATGTTAATAGTTCTTTGGGGGGGGAAGAGAACACATACTGTTATGGTGGAATAAATTTCACCAATATTCTGTTTTTCCTTCTTGAAACAGAAATATTTTTTTCTGCCCATCAACAAACCCTTCATAAGGGCACACCCAAGCCTCCTTGGCATACATTCTGCCTGCTTCCTTTGATTTTATATCCTCAACCTTCCCCCTTTAAAAATCCAGCTAATGATTGAGTCTCCCGTCCATTCTTGCCCCGCCTCTTCCCACAGGTGCCCAGATATGTGCGGCTGTCATTCATTTCCATTAACCTTGACCAACCTAGCTTAAGGGAGCGAGAGGTTCCCGTGCTCACTGTCTACTGCTCCTCAAGAAGGAACTAGTGTGTCCTGTCCTTCAGCTTCCTGTCCTCACCACACTTGGAGCAGGCTGCTCTTGGTCTTTGCTTCTCAGTACCTTCTGGCTCGTTAAAGATGCATGCCACTTGAAACACTCCACACACCATGTGCTGCAAGACATGGCCATCTGATATGGACCCACTATCTGCATGGCTGGTACTCTGACTTATATTCCCAATGGTGGTGATAGATGGATCCAGTTTCCTGGGGCGTGTTTCCCCGGTGACTAATGAGTTGCACTTGCCAAACGGCTGGTTGAGTTAAGTGGCAGGGAAGGTTCTGTCCGGGGACATAGAAGAAATGGCTGGCTCAACTGGCCTTAAGCCTTTAACCTTAGCATCATTAGCAACCAGTCTCAGCTACATCATGACAATCACCCTGGCTATGTGCACGGGGCACAGCTAGATTCCGAAGGTAGGAAGATACATAGAAGTCACCACAGAAACAGACAAATTGGCTGGCATATAACAAATAAAATAAACTTGAGCTCTGTCTCCTTGATTCCTTTTAGGAGAAAGTTGCTCCTGACCCCACTTTTCACAGATCCTCTGTGTTAGCCCTCAGCATAGAAGAGCATTTTTAGGCTCTGACATATCTTAAGATAAACGCAGCCAGGAACACAATTAAGCATCCTTATTTAAACCAAGTCAGAGAGCCTACAAACCACCTTTTTGTCCTCTCAAATCACAAGGGGAAGGAATCCCTCTCCCGGATGGACAGAGATATATCATGGAGAAGAGGACAGAGGGAGATAAATAAAAATAAACGGTATTTACCTTCTTCTGTTTCGTGCCACACGATCCCTTCCAAATTGACACTGGTCCCAGGTTCACAAGGCCCGAGACACTCTGGCTCGGTTACTACTCCAACTTCACACGTATTGACACCCACGGACCGAGTCCGAACCAAAAGCTGTTCCACGGGTGCTGCAATACTGGATGAAGATGGGGGAAAGTAGGAGGGCAGAATCTGAGGTGCGACACTGCTGGCAATCGGTGGCGGTGGTGCGGGCACTGTAAACAGGGGGTCAACCTGAAAGACAGACAGGCTTACTGCAGGCGTGATGCATTCCCGGAGATCTCTGTAATGCAATCTGCTTACATGGCTTCTAGAACAGATCAGCATTCTACATTCCAATTGCAATTATCACAGGCTTTGAGTGCTTTCGTGGTGTCCAAACATAAGCAGACCAGAAATGGTCAGTTTTGTGTTTTCAAGTCCAAGAAGGTGAAGAGGGAGGTATTAGCTTCCTGGTTGAGAAGCAGGCCTTCTAAATTCACCAATGGACATTTTTTTTTTTTTTTTAAGTCTCCGGAGATGTAGATGTAAATGATTTGTAAAATTAACACCATTTTCCACTCGTTCAGAAACCTCATTTTCAAAATTATAATCTACAGGAGAAATTGATAAATACTAATAAACAGCAATATCTGTGTTATTGGACATTTAAATAAAGGAGATGGACTACAATTGTTCTCAGAGCACTTTATAAACCATAATGAATTAAATCACTACTAAAATATATTAACTTACGCTGCTGAATCTATAAAATTTATAACTTGATTATACATACTAAAGCATGTAAGCTGAATATTAGCCTGTGTTAAGAACCAATGCTTAATTAAGTGTTCTAGCATGAAGTTTTAACAGGAATTCATAAAGAGGATAAATAAATGTATGTGCCTGGCATCCATACCAGCTGAGCCTCCCCACCCATAAAGAGTTCAGTGATTCACCTTACCAAAATGACTGCGAAACTCAACACTTGGTAGCCCCCCATTTCCCCTTCCCAGTCCAGAGAAGTAGATACTGAAGCCAAGTATTTGGTTATGGGTGCAAGAATTTCCCCTTTGCACCCATAGCCCCAGAAGACAGCAAAGGTGTTCTTCCCAAGTTTAGACACCTGACAGAGAAGAAAGCAAAGCCCACATATGTCTTAGACAGATTGCCAGCCTTTCACTGGGTTCACTTAACAACCATTAGATTAGATCTGCTATTGAGCATCTTTGATTTCACCTTGGAAAAGGGTCATCAGCTGTGGAAAACACTCAGAGAAACATGCCGGTGTGCTAGGACTCCAGATTACCTGTGCAGTGTGCAGGCAGGGCCTCAATTCAAGGGACAGCAAGCAACTTTGCATTCATTATCAGTCGGGTATGCAAACAGTGAATGTTAAGAAGGGTTCACAGATGGTTGACCTTGTAAAACTTGATCTCATCTGCTGTGCACATATCCCTTGCCTCATAAAATCTCTTTGCAGCCTTTTGGCTACAGACTTAATATTATTATATAGTCTTTGTTGCTTAAGGAAAAAAAGAACCTAATAAAATAAGTATTTCGATGGAGTCAGATGAGGAACTATGCCCCTTGAAGGTAGAAGCGGTCATCTGTGTGGGGTTCTGGATGAAATGACCAGAAGAAAATCTACATCTGCATCACCTGAAATGATACACTGATTTTCACTTGCCTGAGCAAACAAGATGCCAGAGAACAGCCCTCACCCTTCTGCATGTTAAAGAAATTTACCTTCCTGCTCTCCAAACTGCTGGAGAACATTTTTAACACCACACTCTTTAGTGTTCTGCCTTCTCAGTCCTAATCAGAGTCCAGAAAGAAAAGCCCCTCAGCAGGACCAAATTCCTGATGAGGTAATTTACGCCTTCCAAACTAATGCAGGGTATGAGTCAAAGATCCCCTGAATGCTTGCTCCTATAAAAAGGGGGCTGACAAATAAGGAAAGGGGGTTTTGAGGGAGGAAATTAAGACAGAGAAGGGTTTTAAAAGGGGGAAGGCCTCAATCCTAACTACAGTTTTTATGGCAGCTAAAAATCTGCGTGAGATTAGAATTACTTGACAAAATTAAAAACTATGCAATGATGCCAGGTGGTATGACGCTAACAGAACAAATAAAACAATTTTCTGGAAATAGCCTCAGGTGATAACCAGAACAAAGGCTGCTGGAGTCGATGTGCAAGAAAATGGCCAGAAACAGAGAAGCGAGGAGTCAAGAGAACAGGAGTACAGGTTCAGGAGGTGAGGACGGAATGGGCAATAAACAGGCCCTTTCTGAACACAGCCTATGTTCACATCAGGCTTCTGGCTCCAGGCCTCCTCATATTGCTAACAAATCTTATTACACATCTTAAAACACTGACTTCCCATGTTAATACAACCCCACTTATAAACAGAATTATCTATGATATAACCCATAAAATTAAATACTTATGTAAATTCCAAAAAAAAAAAAAAAACTTTCCTTTTAGAAATTTTTGTTGTAGGGTTGCTGCTGCTGCTGCTGCTGCTGCTGCTGCTGCTCCTGCTGGGGCCAGACCCAGGGCCTGGAGCAGGCTCAACCCATGCTCTATCATTAAGAGACACTGTCCAAATTTCTGAAGAATTTGGGTGTCTTGAGAGCAAAGGCCTCCAAATAAACTATCCATGGTTAAATTTATGAACACAATCCAAATATAATGATCAAGGATGAGCTAGTGATAACGTAGCAATCCAACATGTTTTCAAATAAGAAAGTGAGGGTTCAGGGTCTTTGACTATAAATACAAACTTACTCATAAAATAATAAGTCTAAAGCCCCTAACACCTAATATCTCAAATATGCAGATCTTTTATTGACAACATGAAGTGTTCTCTCACTTTTGCTATTATCCTTGCTTTCTTCCTGGAGCTCAAAACTGTCCCCAGAAGAACTGCATCTTGCTCTGCCCTGCTTTCTCCTACACTGTCCTACGAGTCTTGCAGAGGTGGGGTAGAGACCACCCATGTGGCCTACAGCAGACCCTCCTCCATAGAACTCACCAAATGGAAAGAGCGTTTTCAGGGAGGGAATTACAGCCTCTCCCAGAGTGTTTTACTTGGCAGATACACTATTTTTAAAAGCATTCCTCTTATTTACCAATACTTAAGAGCTTAGAGGAGAGTCTGAATTTCCATTAACTCAAATAATGATTGGAGACTGTGCTCCAGAGCCCACATTCCTCACATCAGCCATGCACTTGTGTGTTATTTGTGCCTTGAGCCTTCCCCTGAGACCATCATAGAACGTTCCAGCAAGATGGCCACCTAAACTAACCCTCTCAATTCTAGGGTAACTTGTGTCCTTTTTTTTTTTTTTTTTCCAAGAACAATAATCTAGCACCAGTGGGAAATTCACAAGCAAATCACCTACCCCAGGAGACTAAAACACGGGTGCAATATTCAAAGACTGTATTTTCTGCCAGGTAAAGCCCCAGTGGAAATGTCCCTCTGAAAGGGTTTCAATTCTCTTATGTGTCATGGTATTACATGCAGAGCACATGTACATACAGGAAGCAGGACCTTAAAAAATATTCCACCGTTAATTTCATATTTGGTAAGGCAGGATAATAGTCTGACTTCAATCTGGGGACTCTGCTGCTTCTATCTCCCTAGTGCTGGGATTTCAAGGCTTCACTGCCACCCCCAGCCTCAGTAGTTACACAAAAGATCAACTCCTCGGTGCCCTGATTTCTCAGGTCAGTGATCTACACTGAGGCCATAATTTCTTCACCCAATGAAGCTTGTTAATGTAAAGATTTCCACCGGCTTGCCTGCTGTGAGGCAGCAGCTTCTGAGTAGGGCAGCTGAGGCAGGTGGGATCTAGGGTTTTGTTAGCAGGAGGCAGGGTTCAAGTCCTGGCTCTTCCAGTTCATGCTCAGGTGGTGAAATATCAGGATCAGAGTCTAAGAAATGGGGGTGGTGATGCCCATCACCCCCACTTGGTTGCAAGAAAAACTGAGATAGCTCAGGCAAAGGGAATGCTCAGCACAGGGTATATATAGCTCAGTAAACACTGGCTTAAAGGGTCGGGAATCCCCCAGTAAGATATTCCAGCTCTCTAAACCATGCACACAACCTTACAAAGCTGCTTTTTATATGCTACTATATTTAACATAAATCTGTAATCCCTTCCAAATGCATGGCTAAGTGCAGTTAAAGTGTGTTAAAAATATAAGAAAAGGTGGCTTAACCCACAGAAGCTCCGCCTGGGGAAATACAGCCTCTTTCAAACACTGACACCTGGCAGCAGCCTGCTGCCACGATCCACCCCCATTTTAGAGTCTCATAGCTAGGATGAGGGCAGCCCAGAGGTCCTGATGAGCCCTGAATTACTCCAAGATCTCTCTTCTTCTAATCTCCAGTTGCCCCCTCTTCTCACATGATCTTCCCAAAAGTCACTGGCTCATCTCAAACCCCTCTAAGCCCACTTAAGAGCTACTTCTGTCTGCTGAACTCTGTGCAACCTGCTCCAAAAAGAATGAGCCCCAAGTCCTTGCACCCCGAGGCTACCAGTTGCATCAAGGGAATGGAGCATCGCTAGTTAAACAATTATAAATGGATCAAAAAGGCAAGTTCAGTTGTAGAGGTGCATTCAGGGGAAACGTGTAAAAGGCTGGACATTAATGATCAACAGTGTGGTGCAGACAATGGTCTCCAAAGTTGGAATCCTAGCCTGGCCATTCACTATGGAACCTCAGGCAAGGCACTTGATCTCTGTGTGACACTCTCTTCATCTGAAAAACCAGAAATAGAACCTAGGTAATGTGATATGGAGTCATACACACAAGCCACCTTAGTTCAGGGTGTAGGACAGAGTAACACTGGCTGAACAGGAGCTCGTCCTACCATCAATATTATTACTATCATTGTGATACATCTGAGATCTTAATGAAAGAAAATTGATGGGTGGTTTGGTCCTATGAGGCTAAAGGTTAGCTTTTCCTATACTCAAAAGCAAATCAAATGAGACAATTCTGCATAGCTTCCTAGAGGAAGAAACGTATTTCCAATCAGATGGTCGCCAATTAAAATTCGCTGGGGGCTATATAGTACTAATAACCAGCACTAAAGATCAGAACAAAAAAGTACTGGCAGTTTTATCAAGGGCTGCTTTGTCAAAGCTCTTGTCTGTTATCGTGATGGGATACTGATGCAACCTAGTAGAGACCACAACAGGAAAACAGCCATCTCCAGTTGGGGAAAGGATTTAAAAAAAAAAAAAAAAAAAAGACTCGTAAGTCTAACAGCTGGTGGTGGCAGCCTGTCAAACTGAGGAAAGTTAATGTCAAGAACAGACGCGCCGCAGTCTCTCACTGTTATTTTTGCATGATTATTCCCAGGTGTTGGTACACGCTGTGCAGTAGCCTGGCTATTTATCACTCCAGAGAGCCTAAGAGCAGGGGGGGGGGAGGGGGGCGTTGAGAGGGCGGGGGGGGGCGGGGAAGAGAAGGTTACTTACATAGATAGCAGCACTTAGTGTGTGGAATCAGAGGTGGGGGAAGGGAGGGAGCCCTCCGACTCTGCAGAGGTCTTGGCAATATTTTCTCTGTTCACCTTATTTCAAGGGCTTCCTGAGTGCTGATGAGCCAGGAAGGCTCCAAAACTGGAGTGCTGCTGGTGGTTGGTGGCTGCCTTTCATCACCAAGCATTTGACTGTGTCAGCCAGAGTCTACAGTACCAGGAAACCCAAAGCTAACACAGAGGGGTCTCCCGGGCAAGGCTGAGGGGCACTGCAGTAGGCATTCTGGACCAACAAAGACACATCCACGTGGTTCTGCTGCAAGACATAGCCAGTTGCTGCCAGGAGGAGAGACAGGAAAACCCAGGGCTGCAGACTGGAGAGCCTCCTCACTGCAAGGACCACCCCACCCCCATCCTAATTGGCCAGCCCTGGGTTACTTCTATCTGTTCTCACAAATCTCCACACCGGTCCTGTCATTAACCCCTCAATCCTGGGATTCTCACACTGCAAACCGCCAGAGGCTGGAGGAGTGGTGATGTTTCATTTTGCACACAGTCAATGTTTTGATTCTCTGAGCATGCTGGGGCATGGGTTCTTAAGGCTCACATTTTCTTCATAGCCTGGTATTTGGCTGTTTTGTTAGATTGCCCAGTCACTTCTTAATTTTAAAAGCATTAGGTAGAAGACTGCTCTGTCATAATGGGAAATCCCGGCTTTTTCGAGGCGAACAATGCATGCTGATGGCAGCAAATTTGTGCTAGGCATCTGCTTGACGTCAGTGTTTCACTAGCAGAGTGGGGTCGGTTTAAAAAACGTGCTCCTTAGACACTGATCCTCCCGCCAAAATTAATCACGCTTGAATCTCTGTCCCCTGTGAACAAACCGGAACCGCTCCAGCTCTGCCCATTATTCTTAGTTTGGCCTCTCCTAAATGTGGTAGACACTTCTGAGAGCCAGGATCAAAGCAATTTGTGCTTTGGAACTTGCAATGCTAAAAATAAAGGGGGTGGGGGGGGCGGTAGATTTCTCTGACTGTCAGTCTCCACCAATAACCAACCACTTTACAGAGGAAGAAACACGATCCCAAAGCAGAGGCAACTTATCCAGGGATCTAAAACTCGAGACCAAAGCCCTGCCTACACAGTGCTTTCAACTTGTTTGTGCAGAGTTCACATCCTGAGCTACTGTTTAACACACACAGTGTAAAGGGATTAGAATAGTTTTCCAACAGACATCACAGGCAGGATTATACTGCACACTCATTGTTTTCTTCATTTGATCTTCACAAAATTATAAGAGTAACTTTGAAGAGTCTCTGAGAGAGGGTGGTCAAGCTAGAATTTGAAGCAACCTAGGTCAACTGAAAGGATCCTCTTCTAAATGTAAAAATGAGCGTGAGATGGAGATAAACCCTCCTTCAAAAGGCATTTGTGGGCCCTTTGTGTACACAGAAAGCTACAGCTTAAAGCTCTTCCACAAATATGGTCTCTCCAGAAACCCTCCTCCTTGCCCCAAAGGCAGACAAGATGACTTAGAACCTGAGTTCAAATCCTCCAAACCCAGGAAAAAATGTTGGACACAGTTGAGGACATATCTATAAATTCAGTGGTGAAGTGGGCGGTTGCAGAGATAAGATAACTGGGGCTTTCTGAACTATCCTAGCTCAGGTTCCTTAAGAGACCTGGTGTCCAGGGAATAATGTTGGAGGTGACACAGCCCTTCAGACGGTATGCACATACCAACCCCCCCCACACACACACACAGAAAGACACACACACACAAAGAGCAGAGGATTAATTCCATAGTAGAATATCTGGTATAGCATGTATGAAAACATGGGCTCCATTCCCAGCACTGAGAGAAAGGGCCACCTGAACCTATAGCTGAGATACTGCCAAAGCCTCGCCAAGACCACGGCTCTGCTCCCGTGGGGCCAAGAAGACTGCTTTCATTTCCAGCCAAGACAAACAGAATGCTGGACACACAGAATGCCAAATCTAGGTTCTTCATAATGCTGCTTGGGGGGAAGGGTGTCACTGTCTGTCCATCAGAAATCACATCAGTAGTGGCCTGATGTGCAAGCCCATGTAGAAAATATGCTTCAACAACAGCATGACTTCAAACTTCCTTGTCTAGCTTTGGCTGTTTTCCAACCCCTATCAAAGGTATGAATTTAGAGACAGTGTAATTACACCACTCAGCCCAATGCTTTAAATTTTGTTTTGTTTTGAAGCTAAGCTAAATCTACTCTCAAAGATGCTCAATGTATAATTTCATAGGGATCTGGGTCTCAAGAACTTTTCCACCACACCCTGTCAGCTGTCACATACTTAGCCTCTCTTGTGTGTTCACTGCTGAGATACAATCTCTTCTGAAAGTGCCACTGACATTTTTCACTGCCCAGAGTGGGGGTGTGCTTTAAATAGTAGCAGTAAATGGTCGCTGTTGTCATATCGGGTTCAAAGGGGTTCTCTGATTTCCTCTCATCATATTTCCAGAGATGCTTAAAACATAAAAACAAACCACAGGGGAAGGTGGTTGCAGTCAGAGAAGGTACTAGAAAAGCCGCCTTCATTCTGGAAAGAATCCTTTTTCTGTCTCCTTGGTATACAGTTGAGTTTCCAGAAAAGCTCCACCCAAATTCCATTTCTACCAGTTAAGTTTCATTCCTTTCCTTTTATGAAGACAGCTCAGGGGTGAACACAGACGCTGTTTAGCACAGGAGCCTACAAAGGCCAACAGGTCAATTTCAACTCAGCTGAAGAAGGCATGTACTTCCAGAGTTTCTAAATTCCTGTGAAGGCAGGTTGGGCGGGTGGTAAATGGCCATGTCTCCTCTGATCCTGCCAGAGGTGGACACAATTTTTTGTGGGAGGTGGGACACAAACCAAGAAAGTCTATTTGGAGAAAATCCCCTTTTTTCTGTCCTGAAGTAAAATCCTTTTTCTTTCAGGTTAGCTGACCTCTTCTAATTACCCAGACAGAGTCCTATGAAAATGTAGGATTTGAATTATACAATCTAAGCTACTGGTGACAAATGACAAGGTCTGAGTCACATCAGGCCCTCAGGCAGTGTCTAGCAAAGGGTCAGAACTTGTTTTCCCAAAGCATTATGGGCCAACCACAGAGGTAACAATTTTGACTTTGCCTGTCCAATACCTACCAATTTTTAAGGACACATTGCAATCCATCCACATTCATTCCTAACATGCCTCTCCTGAAAGGCAGATGTGAGTCTTCTCCTTGGATTTTGAGAAATGAGGAAACACATGCAAAAGAGAAGCTGCCTGTTCAGGTCAGAAGAAAAATGGCGGGGGAGGGGAACAGGACACAACCAAACCAGAAGCCATGAATTTCCCAGTAATGTCTGTAAACACCCTCTACCAAGTTCACTATCACGTAAACGTTGTTATGTGTTTGGTATTAGGGATCACACTCACTCAGGGCTTCAAGCATATCAGGTAAGTTCTCCCCTAGCCCCATAACACAGCCTTGAAAAAAACACTTATTCTCATAAAGTTCTGTAGGAGTAAATTGCAGTTCCCAAGTTTAGGATTATTTTCCCTTCTGAGAGCAGAAGAGATTTTAAGACCTAATAGGTCTCTCTTAAGGGAACTTTTTTTTTCTAACATTTTTGAAGTATCCTCTGAGGAATTTTATCCATACAATAGCATGTAAGACAAAAGGAAATTGCTCAGCTATAGTCCTCAATGGTAATGGCACTGTGCCATTTTAAAAAATTCTCATTTGTTGTTGAAAATGTCTCACACTATAGCTTTATGCTGCCCTGGAACTCACAATGTAGCCCAGGCTAACTTCAAACTCTGCTTCCAAAGGACTGGGATAACAGTTGTGAGCTAATACACTCAGTTTTTAAAAATCAATAATAAAAAAAAAAAGAAAGTTAAAAAAATTTTTCCATAAAAAATGATTCTAAGCCATTTTACTTCAAATAAAAGCAATGGCCTGGGTGTAGTGGTACATGTCTGTCATCTCAGGACTTGGGAGGTGGAGGGGGTTGTATTGGGAGCTCACGGTCACCCTCAGTTCCATAGAGCCTGAGCTATGTGTGAACCTATTTCAGAAAAAAGGGAGGGGGAAAATGGAAGAGCTAATGAAATCCAATGCTGAGGAGAAGGCTCGCGATGAAAGATTATTATTTAGCTCCCCATGCAAGAGGTATTGAGCAACAGAATGAGTCAAAGTGTAAAGGCCTAGTTTTTGTGACAGGAGCACCATGTATTGACCCCTGCCCTCCCCTTTGTTAAGAGTTGCTAATGAAAGCTGCCTCACTGTTAGGGAAGTCATCCTCTTATCCAGTATCTTTCTGTCAGGTGCCTCTATGTGGCAAGCATTGTTCCAGGAGAGCTCAATAGTCACTGCAGAGGAGAGTCTATGCTCAGGATTCAGATGGTCAGTTAAGCCCAAGGCATTATGGGAGCATCGAGGGGGTGGGGCAGGGAGTGTGCTGAGGTGCATCTATAAGATTGTGTAGGACTTGGCCTAGAGAAGAGGTTAAGATAGATCGAACTCATCCTGAGTGCAGTAGTAGTTAAGGAACAGGCACAGGCAAGCTAAAGGACATTCAAGGATCCAGGCAAGGCTAAGAACCTAGGGGTTGCTGAGGCTAAAAAATAGGTTGGGGTTTTCTGAAGTAGAAGTGTGGGAACATCAACTGGCTTATGAGGTAAAACACTGAATGAAGGAGGGCAAGGTTGAGCAGAGAGAGAGAATATGAATGTATGTTATGGTGCCATGACAGAAGTCTGAAGAAGAGATACAGCCAAGACTCAAGAAGGTGGGAGATGAGTCTCAAGTATCCATTTCTGTTAGAAGAGAGAGTTGGTCTCTGCCCAGGGGAAACCTAGGCAGTGAGCTATTTGTGGGAAAATATTTGCTGGGTAGGCACAGGACCCAAGGGGAAATGAACTAGTCTTGAGTAATTATCAGCACATGGAAAATACAAAGCCAGTGCATGGATAGGATGCTCTCAGCGAGAACCGGAGGAGTGTAAGGAAAGAGGAAGGATCCCTTAAACACCAAGAGAGCTGAGGAAGAAGGGGAGAGCTCAATGATGATGAGGTCCCATATATCAGGGGCTAAGGACCAGGTTTAAGACAAAGCTGTTCTCAGAGGTTTGATGTTCAATACCACCAGGAACTGGCTGGAGCCTTCCCTCTGTCTCTCACCTAGCAGAAGAGCAGAGATGCTAAGCTTTTTAAAGCAGTTTCCAAAAACTTGCCTAATAGCCACAGGCCATCCCTCATGTGTGGTCCTTTCACCAACCAGGGGCCTTCTGTCTCAATCCAGGCTAAAGAGCATGACTCAATACCAGTACCCTTTGTTCCATCAATGACTCACAGTCTTTGAGAAATCCTTAAATGCCTCAACCTTTTGTGCATCACTGGCAGCCAGGAAGAAAGATAACATGACCTTTACCTCAAGAAGAGTCACAGAACCTGTGAGTAAAGTCGTTTCAAGCTTCCCTTACTAAAGGCTCCTTACTCCACCCAAGATCCCTAAGGGCATCAATCAGAGTCTCATTCGTCACAGGCTAATGTGGCTACAGTAGCATAAACTTGCCATTCTGGCTTCTGAAAACCAGAGATTGGTTTTCAACAATGATGAAAAGTGAAGAGCTTTAAAATACCTCGAAGTGGATTTATAATTAAATATTTAGTTAATGATGAGATTTGGACCAAGGGTGATACTTTTTTTCCTTCTTTAGAACCTATATTCTCCTGGGTAACAGCCTAGCTGAAAACTAAGGTAAGGGTCTTCTGATGTCATCTATAAAATGACACTTAGAAGGCTGTGACAACGATGTCACAGTAGCACTTCCAAATTTTAAAAAAAAAGAAAAAAAGATCTTTATGAATCACAACTGCAAATAACCAAAGTCAGAATCTATTTTATTGTCACACTATATCTTTTGTTTATAGAGACTCAAAAAGAAAATGGAGATGTTAACAGGACCACAGTTCTCTGGCTATTATTATTTCCAGAATACTTTTAGATATGTTTTATTTCAGAAGAGAATTTAAATTGTCATGAAAAATTACTAAGACCGGTTGGCTGGATAGTTCAGTGCTTATTGCTCTTACAGGACTCTGGTTCAGTTCCCAGCACCTTGTAACCCCAGTTCCAGGGGATCAGATACCCTTTTCCGACCACCATGGATACTGCTTGCACATGGTACACAGAGCTGGGGGAGGGGGTGTATTCTTTTAATCTCAGTAATCCAGAAGCAGTAGCAGGTAAATTTCTGTGAATTTAAAACCTGCCTTGTATATACTAAGACCCTATCTCAAACCAACAACAAAAACTCCTGGAAGTACACATATAAACAAAAGTAAATCTTAAAAGGAAAAAAGAAATTAAAAGTATCCAAGGGGGCTAGAGAGACAGCGCAGTAAGTACAGCATAAGGACCCAAGTATGGCAGCATATGCCTGTGACCCCACTGATGAGCAGCAAACACGGGGTACCTGAGGCTCCTTAGCCAGCCAGTCTAGTCAAATTGTTAGTCCGGGTTGAGTTAGAGACCCCTATCAAATTATAAGGTTGAGAAAGACACATACATGTGGGAGGGGGAGACAGACTCATTCACCCAATATTCATACCTATAACAAATAATGTCTGTTCTAAATCTTAGTCACATGCAAGCGGAAGAGATGAGATCCAAATGAGCACATGGCTACACTTTCCAGAAGGTTCCAAATGTCCAGGATTTCTTAACATATGAGTCAGATATTTTATAGAATGTGCCCTTCCAAAGATGACAGGAACTGATCAAACTCTTAGCATTCTTGTGGCCGCCAGAGTTACTCTATTCACTGCAAGAAACCCCTGCCATTTTAGCAGTAGTCTTGGCTGAATTTAAATCAAGCTGACTTGAATATTAAATCAGTCAAAAAGAACTGCTATCTTTTTAAATTAAAGAATTCATGCTTATTTGCCATAATGGCAATAAACTTCATAAAACTCATGGGTGGATTATTATTTAAAGATGGGGGAGGAAATCTTTTCAAATATTCTCATTATTTTATTTTTAAATCATAAGTCAACTCTTCTACACACACATATATTTTTATAATGAAAACTGTATCCCACACCTCTTAATGTATTTTTTTCATCTCTTACAGCTATTAAAAATCCTACTTAGCTGATTCTATATCAAAGTTAAATGAAGCATCTATTAAAATAGCTGAAGAACCATCTTCTTAAACTGAATCGTGGGTATATTCCCAGCATATTAAAATCTAATAACCTTAACCCAAATGACTTACGTTTAAATTGTTTTTGTTTAAATAAAAAATGGAATTACTCTGAACCATCAATCATGGTGAGATAAGCAGCTGAGATAAGTACCTTTGTTAATCAGCACTAACACTTATCAATAAACATTCAGTTCTTGCCGGTAGTGTTAATGTTAATTGCAGCATTAAAATTTACTAGGAAAAAGGAGGGCTCATGGCAAGCCCCTGTTCTCGGATACGGAATAATACATTGGCACCTACATAAAAACTAGGCTGGTGAGAAGGCTCAGCACTTAAGAACTTGCACTTTCAAGTTCATTTCCCAACCACCTATAATCCCAGTTTCGGGGGCCTAACACCCTCCTTTAGCACCCCATGGGCACATGTGTGTGTGTGAGAGAGACACACATAAATTTTATTAAATCTCAAAAATAAATAAAGCACTCTGAGATCTGAATGGCTTTGGTTTGGTTTGATCTGGAGTTGTATTTTGTTGAGTTGGGCTGGGGCGCACTGGATGGGGAGGGTGGGGTGATGGAATTGATTTCAGTAGCTTTGATATCACTTGATAGCGATCATTTTTAACACCTCTTTAAACTATCACAATGAGCAAATCCCTATTCTCAGTATTGTCACATGATTTTACACATGAAAAAAACAATACATTAAACAAACAAACAAAACAAAAAAAAAACACTATTTATTTGGATGAGGGAGTGCGGCATGAGCCATTCTCCAATAGAATCATCCAAATGTGGAGCCATTCAAATGTTTACATGTGAAGGTCAGAGGGCAATTTGACTTTTAACATGTGAGTCCCGGGGATCAAGGTTTTCAGGCTTTGTAGCATGTGCCTTGCTTGACTTAAATGAGCCACCTCACTGTCCCCCAAAGCTATACGTTTTAATAAAGCAATCAGTTTCTAACATACTTTAAAACCATGTAAGTTTCTTTAAAAAAAAAAAAAAAAGTTTTAAGCCTTTTCAGCCAGATATGATAACCAGAACTCGCCTCTCATCCCAAAATTAGGGAGGCAGAGACAGGAAGATGATTAGTGAAAATCCAAGGCCAACCTAGTTTTCAGGGTAAGTTTCAAGCCAACCAGGATCATATAGGAAGATACTATTTAAAAAAAAAAAAAAAAAAAAAAAAAAAACCAAGCAAAGTAAGCTCCATTCCTTACCCAGGGACAATGTCTTGGGTCTGTAATCTCAGCATTCAGGAAGCTGACACAAGAGAATAATAGTTCGAAGGCCAATCTGGGCTATTTGTGAGTTCCCGACCAGCCTAGCCAACAGATAAAATCTCAAAAAACACAAGAAAATCCATTCTAAAATACTACAATTTTGATTTAACCATTTCTTTGAAATTTAAAAGTTTGTGATCTTAAGAATTTATGACTATAAGGCGGGCATAAGTGGTGCAGATGGAAGGCAGAGGCAGGATCTGACTGTGCTCAAATTCAAGGTCAGCCAGGGCTCCAGGACTATAAAGACACCCTGGCACCCTGGATAGTTTGTACGTGTGTATACTGTATACACATATATATGTATATACAGAAACTAATGCTTTAGCAATAAGGACCTCAGAGGCTCTCTATCAACTCAAGAGAATATGCAAGATTTACAGAAAAGCAACAAAATAAGCTAAGAAATTCAGTTCTTTTGTTTTGCGCTTTTATATATGGTGGGAGTAAGCTCAGAGCCACAGGAGTTTGTGGTCAAATAAACACCTATGACTTAGAGGAAGTTCCCAGTCAAAGCCCACTGTGAACTCCATCCTGCAACCTGGAAATATAGAAAATATCACCAGAGCAGATGGAGAATCCTGGGTGTGTCTATGGCCTTGAGTGTCCCCGGTAGATGGTAAAGGGCAGCAGACAAAAGTTCTGGGGCTGTTACCTCATCTCGAAAAACCTTCCGGCTTCTTCCTCTTGGCCTTCCATGGAAGAAAGTCATACCTGACACACGGGCTCAGCACACACTGTGACTGAATGGTTACTGTAGCCTCAGAGTTCTGGTTGCCCTGCCCCAGTCACGTGTCACAATCTAAGGCAGAGGTCCACATTCTCAGAACTTCCTGTATTCTTTGTCTCTCACTCTGCCACAGGCTAACTCCACTCACCTTGAAGGATGGCAGCACTAGAGAAAATTCCATCTGCCACCCAATCTGGACATCCTTCAGGAGAGAACTGGTCATCTTTCAATGCTTATCATTCCCCCAACTGCCTCGTTAGAGAAACAAAACAAATTCACTCTCACTTGCGCGAGGGATTCTAATATTTTGTCAAACGGCAATGAAAAATAAACCTAATCTAAGCTGTCAGAGAATCATGAAATGCCCCTGGCAGTTTAGTACGGACTCTTTGAAGAAATGAAACTTCAGTTTATCAAGTGTGATTTATAAGCAACACTGATTGAGCTGGTAGATAACACTGCTGTCTAATCATTAGTACTCAGACAACAGCCATGTGAACACATCAATTATGGGCCACTGCCAAAAGCCCTTGAGATCTTGGAGATTAACAGCCAATCCTCTGTTTTACAAGCTCACATCAAAAAGAATATTAATAAGAGGAGGGCCGATGTGAAAGCTTGTCAGAGTAATTCAGCCACTAACACAAGGATTTTTTTTTTTTTTTTTTTTTTTTTTTTTTTTTTTTTTTTTTTTTTTTTTTTTTTTTTTTTTTTTTTTTTTTTTTTTTTTTTTTTTTTTTTTCATTTGCCTTCTCTGTTGAATTGGGCCCAGGAAGAATCTGGCACTGGCTACAAAGTGCAATCCTGCCAATTTCTTGGAAAATGTTTTTGCCTAACATATGGGAGCTTGTAAGGGTCTGCAAACTGCTATTTGGTGAATAGAGACAAGCAAGACTTCTTCATGTCCCTTTGTAAATGCCAGGATGACACAAATTGAATCATTATTGAATTATTTTTAAATTAGCATGCAGAGTAGAAATAGCCACTGGCTTACCTCAATAAAAAATTCTGTAAAAATCTCCTATGTATTCCATTCCTAATACCTCCTCCATCCACTGAAATTTAATTAAGAGGCACTAGTAGCACTAACCTGCACATTAATGAGTTTCTCTAAATTAACACAGTGTTTCCCATTGTCGAAGAAATCACAATGTATGCTGAGACTTCAATGTCTTCGCTCCAGCTCTCTCAGGAAAAACAGAAAGGCACTGAGATTTCTGGAATAAGAATTAAACCCGTTTTCACCACCCACATAGGTAGCATGTACAAAAGTGTGTGTCAGAGGCATAGCATTAATTTTAGCGCTATCAGTATTCAACTTGCTACCAGTGAGGGCTGCTGTATTTTTGTAAACGATCAGATTAAAGCAAACAGCTGGCAACTAATTGTTTAGTGGGGTTCCAGCAGGCTCCCTAATATATGAACAGAAGCCACCACAAAATGTGTGGCCTGGGTTTCCCTACCACTTACAGATACATTTGTTTGTGCTTGGATTTGTAAAAAGACTCTATATTTACAAAGTGTTTTCCTATTATTTCATTTGTTGTTCTTCATTTGAAAATCAGCGTGGGGTGGTGGGGAAAAACATTAGAAAAGGGGAACAAAGCAGGGGGTTCCTGTTACTTCTCTATAGGCTGGCTGTTTGGTCCCCGTAAATCACTTAATTCAAGGGCTTGTTGACAATTTTAAATGAGGGAGCAGTCTGCACTTGGGTTCACTTTGTGGATCCTAAAAAGCCCAGCTACCCCAGAAGCTCCGGTTTGTACCTGGGTGTAATTCCCCTTTGTCCTAATCCCTGAAGTCAAGACCCACAGATGTTCAATTACAGCCCTGACTTCTTAACCCAGGGAGGAGGTAACTCAGACCAGGGTGGGGCTACTTTTTCTTCACAGAGAACATTCCAGGAATTGCTTTCAGCCAGGTGTGGCTGACACCTTTAATCCCAGCACCCAGGAGGCAGGGGCAGGTGGATCTCTTGAGTTTGAGATCAGCCTGGTTTACCTGGTGAACAGGGTTAGGGTAAACCCAGACGGACAAATGTAAATATAGAAAACAAAACAAAAACAAAAGAGGATATCTTTGTAGATGCAGGGTTCTGACGTTCATTGAAAACCAGAGTTTCTTTGCGTGGATCTTACAATCTTTGAAAGTTCTCATAAAACCGACAACTTACGGCTTTCCAAGTCTTTAAAGATAATTGTAGAGGCTGCTGAATTCAAGAAACAGTCCTTAAGCAGCAAGATTAAAAATTACTGTATCAAGTTAAAAAAGAATTGATTTTTTTTTTTTTTACTTATTAGAAAAGAAATAGCCTTCTAAGTAAATAATGTCTGGAAAATGTAGGCGACTCAAGATGGCAGCTCTCCCCAGGTTTCCCTGATATATTAGAAGATTTCCCATCAATGGGCACCCTCTTTTTCAATATTTCACACTGAGGATTCTCATCTCCATCAGTTTTGCTTGAACTACCTTTTTTTGTTGGGCCTGTAATCTTTGTTTTGCTTTACAAAACAGACTACGACTGTGCAGTCCAGGCTAGCCTCTAACTTGCAAGGCTACGGAACCCTCCCCAGAGCTGGGCTTCAGGTGCAGACCACGATATACAACTAAAACCATTAAATGTTAAGAAAGGCAAAATTCAGTGGAGGCTTTCTAAGAACCACAATCATTTCTATGCAACACAGAAGCAGCAGAGTTCATTCAACTAAAACAGACACTTATCATAAGCATGCATAAATTTGATTAACTAAATTTATACTAGATAGTATTTCTTTAAAACAATGTTTAAATCGGGTATAGTGGCTCATGCCTTTAATCCCAACACTCAGGAGGTAGAAGCAGGAAGCTCTCCAGGAGATCAAGGTCAGCTCTGGAGGATAGCCAGAGCTAGTGAGACCTTGTCTTGCAAAAAGAAAATAATGATGATAATAATAATATGCTTTAAAGCATGTTAAAGTTAGTGGATAATTTAAAGGTAAAAATAAAACCACTGTTCAATTCTTTTTCAGGCAGAATCCCACTATGTAAATCTTTGGCTGATTGTAACTTGCTGTGAAGACCAGGCTGGCCTCAAACTCACAGATATCCCACTGCCTCAGCCTCCTGAATGTGGGATTACAAGCCTGCACAACCCACCCAAACCACTGTTCAGCAACAGTTTGGTTAATGGTTACAGAGGAACACAAACAAGAATGACCTTCAGATAGGGTAATGTTTCAAGTTCTTTTGTGAATTTTAGCACAGAGGAAAAAGGCTAAATTCATGTTTGTTTACCTAAGATCTCATCCCACTCCAAACATAAGGCCTGACTATTTTTATGGCTGTATATATAGGCACACATTTGGGTGTACATTGTGTGTTCCAGTGTGCAGAATGTAGTGACCTGAAGCTGATTTTGGGTCTCTACCTTAATTACTCTCCTCCTTAGATTTTAAGATAATGTCTCTCCCTAGACACAGAGCTCTCTATTTGTGCTAGACTGGCTGGCCAAGATCTCACAGAGTACCATGCAGTGCCCCAGCCCAGAATCATAGGTGCTGCTATGCATGGCTTTTTAACTGGGTGCTGACAATCTGAATTCAGGTCCGCACTTCCACATAACAAACGTTTTACTCACTGAGCCAAATCCCTAGTGCCTGCCTTTTTTTTCCTTTGCAAATATTTTTATTCCTTTGCAAATCAGGCTTGCTTTGATATAAACTTTCATATAGACATCACTTTCTTTCCTTTGAATATTTTCATTTTTTGAAGAGTTTTAGAAGGGTTTTGTGGCTAACAAAGAAACCATCAGACAAAAATCTCCCAGCACACAGGACACCATTGCAATCTGTTGTTCTTACAAAGTATAAAGTTTCTGAGAAAATCATCTCTATCTTTGGTCTTTGAAATTCAACAGACAGGCCCTACCAGACTTGGGAAGCAGATGCAGTCCAACCATTACACAATTAAATGGAATCTTTAAAGAATTAAAAATGCATGTAAATGCAAGAGAGACAAAAACCCAGATCATTTCTTTTTTTTTTTTTTAATTTTAAACACTTTTATTTATTTATTTGCCTTGGTGTTTTGCCTGGAACTGGAACTACAGACAGTTGTTAGCTGCCATGTGGGTGCTGGGAATCGAACCCGGGTCCTCTGGAAGAGCAGACGTTGCTCTTAACCACTGAGCCATCTCTCCAGCCCCAACCCAGATCATTTCTAACAGTGACTTTGCCTGAGACATCATAAGAGAAAAACAAAAGCAAAAGACCTGGACCCAGGGAGCCACACTGAAGACCCTCTGCTAGCCTGTGACTCCTGAAAAGGAGCACACAGCTCTGCAAGTACTTACAGGTATAAAATGAGTAAGAGTGTGCTCAAGGGTCCCCCAGCTCATAGGGGAAATGGTCATGCGTGGATCACAGAACAAAACGGAGAAGGTGTATATTGATCTTTATTATATTTACAGACAACAAATGTAGAAATGGGGCAGAGGATTACAGCTCTTGGGGAAATGGGAGGACATTCAGAAAATGTGGTCTCAGAAAGAAAGAAAAACAGAAACAGAAAACAAGATCCCTGAACAGTGGCCTTTGTCCACTGTCATAAAGATGTAAGAGCACAGATGACCTTCAGAAGAGGTGACCAGCACAGGTGAGAATGCTGAGGAAATCCATGCCACTGAGTGTTTGGACATTCCCTTAAATGGCAACCCTGGCCACTGTCTTACACTACTCAGCCAATGGGACCAGCAAAGCACAGCATGGGCCGTCTCCTACCTAGGCAGTTCTTTTGTGCATTTCCATTATGAGATAGATAATTACAATTTCAAATTTCCAGACTCTTATACTGATTTTTAATTTTTTAAATGATATTTAAGAATTATTTTAAGGCTGAGAAAGGGAATCTCCAGTTTGAGGCCAGCCTGAACCACACAGAAGATTCTGTAGCAAGCAGAACAAAGTAGCAATTTATTAAACACAATGAATTTGCTCAGGCCAGTCTCAAAGAGGGGGACAGGATCTTTTGCTTTTAAGTCTGTTCGTGACAAGGCCTCACTGTGTTGCCCAGGCTAGCCCTGACTTATGATTCTCCTGCCTCAGCCATCTCTGAGTGCTGTAATCAACAACCTGTGCATATATACAACATGTAGATATGTTACTAACAACGTGTGCATCAACATCCAACACGTAGTTATGTTAGACTCTCAAGGAGTGTGAAATTAGAGAGGTATTAAAAAAAAAGGCAGTCTTTTTATCATTACCCCATCAGTTTTTAATTCTGTTGTCTGTAAATATAATAATAATCAATTTTATTTGTAATGTGACAACACATGAAGTATATGTGTGTGTATATATTGTTATGTCTGAAAGTGTGTTTATTATGTGTTTGGGTGGTTATGTGTATGCATGTATGTGTTTATAAAGTGTGTGTGTTGTTAGGTGTGAGAGTGTATGTGTTTATAAAGTATGTATATGAACATCTAGAACCTAGAAAATACTCCCTCAGGAAAGAATCCTTTCTACATCAGTGTCTTCTAAGGAAGTTTCCAGCATTCTCTATAACCCTCAGGACTGGCAGTGTTCCTTGTGGAATCAGTGGGCATAATTCATACAAGATAATACCTCTATTCTTCCCATCACCACTTAGAAATGAAAATCAGAAGACCTAGGAATGGAGTCAGATCACTGAGGTCACCCTGCTCCCCATCACTACATGCCTCCTTGTACTCTCTTCATCATCCAGCTCAAGCCACTTTGGAGACTCCATAACTTCAAGCACCCAGACCCTTCCCACCTCAGGGATTTCACTCTGGGATTGGCAGTCCATCCACGGGTCTAACCTGTCTGGACTGTACTCAAGACCTAATCAAGCACAAACATATAAACTCTCCCTTCTACTGGCTCACCCTTCCCACCTGCCCTGCTAGATTTTTCCCTTATAATACACATCACCATGAAACAAATGGGTTTCTCCATGAGAAATTAGAATATTTGCTTCACAAGACAGAGACTCATCTTGTTCACTACCATGCCTTGGAGACGTAGGCATTCAAAAACTGCTTGTTCAATGAAGAAATACATAAAAGCATGAATGAAAAACTAAATTGAGAAATGTATATGTATGTATATCCTAAACACAAAATATTCAAAGATCCCTAAACCACAGAAGGGGAAAAAAAATAGATACACAATTGTTGTCTACATCTCTATTAATTTCTAAGTCCCTTAACATTGTAACAACCTGCACAGATGGTTAAAAAAAAAAAATCTTCCAGGCCAGGGGTGTAGCTTCCCATGATGCTTAGCATGTGCAAGGCCTGCACAGTCACCAGCAAAAATTTGCTAGGTGTTGTTGTTGTTTTAATCTGAAGGGGTTGTTTTGCATTTTAGCCACAAATTCTATCAACCCTCTGTGTGTGAATATACTACATCTTTTCATGCTACAATAGAGGACTTGTTCAACAAATGTCCAAGGCAGCCCCCAAATACCCAGTCTCCCTTTCCTGATCCTCATGCCTATAAAAGAACATTTATTGCCTTCGATCTAGTGTGATTATTCCACCCCCACCTCTCCCAATCCTGGCTTCCACAATAGCATACAGACTATTAAATGCTCCTTACATTTTGAAAATGATAAATGTTAATTTTCCTGTCCCTTTTTAAGACAAGGTCTCACATATCATAGGTTGTCCTTGAACCTGTTTTACAGCTAACGAAGACACATGGGCTATCTGCAAGGTAGGCAAGGACACCAACAACTGAACTACATCCACAGCCTCAAGCCCTCCTTAGTTTAGATTAGTATTCCTCTTCTGATGCTAACCCACTTAAAAACATATTGATATATTGTGGAGCGTTTTTTCCCACCATCTAGAAAACAACTGAAGTCTTTGAGTGACACGTTGTGTTTCCCTGTTTTGTTTCAGTAAGGACTACAGTTGTTGAGCTTAGCAGCCATTCATTCAGAGTCTCATCTAACCTGAGATCTTGGCAGCATTTGGCACAGATGATCAGAGCCACCTGGATGGAATTTCTAAACTCACTTTCCAGAAACACCAGATTGCCTGGGGTTTCCTCTTCCACAGCACATGTGCCCCTGGCTCCTCTTAATACTCCATGGCTGAGCTCGGGTCTGTCTTTCCTAAGGACACTCTCTGGGTAAGTAACCAACTTCTGATGGCTTACCAACTTCCAAGGCAACCTTTTTGAGTTCATCCTGGTCTGCTCTGACTATAACCATTAAAAAACTGAATGAATGAATGAATGTCACAAGCATCAATATGCCTCAGGCTGTGTCAAAAGTGTAGCATAGCTGGGTATGCCAGGGCTTGCCTGTACTGTCCACACTCAGAGGGTAAGGACAGGATGATCCCAGGTTCAAGGTCATACTCAGCTGTTTATGGAAGCCAGTCAGGAATACATGAGACTCTATTTCAATAACTGAAACAAATTTTAAAAAAAAGTGACTCATAATACTTGATTCCACTAAGGCCACCCCCAATCCATTCAGTAGTTTTTGTCTATCTTTATCTTTGGATAAGATGATAACTTTCAACCAAACTCTACAACTAACAAAGACATCTACTGTATCCTATGGGGGTTTCTGAAAAAGTCCTGTAACCAATTTTGCTGCACCTCTGGCAAACAGTTCTCCAAACCAAGGAGCAGTCCAGAGGAAGTTTTTAAAAAGCAACCCAAATCATGTTATTTCCTTGCTTAAAATCTGGAATCTCATTTTATTCCAGGAGAATCTGAACTCCTTAACTACAGCCTACAAGGTCCTGCATGACCGAGTTAGGCCCAGGTCCCAATCCAATCTGGACACGGTCGGTGCAAAACACATGCCTTGTGTGTTATCTGTGGGGATTTAACAGCATGTGCACTCAGCCAAGGAAAGGGCTAGGAAGTACATTAGAAAGAATAGTGCCTGCATCCAATCCAATCAATCCAGATTCCAAACTCAAGCCCCCTCAAGCTCAGCATCACTTGAGGGAGCTGCTGGCACAGCTTCTGCTCTTCTTCTCCACCCCAAGCCTACACTTGACAGGGCTCTTTACCCTACTATACAGCTTCAAACCATAGCCACCTCAGTCTCTGAGATTTAACCTCCTCCATCAGAGCAACATCCTGCCATTGAAAGTCTTAAAGAAACATCCCCCCAAAGTAGTTCACAAGCAGGGTAAATCTCCATTTTCCAGTGACCCTCTTTTCCACCATGTGGTTGTTGATTATTTCTTTTGGCTCTTTTGTGTGTGTGGGGGGGGAGGGCTGTGTTCCAGCTCCCAAATAATCACATAGAGGCTGATTTCTTACAAATGCTCAGCTTTAGATTGGCTTGTTTCTTGTCAGCTTTTGTTAAATCATCCCATCTTTGTCTCCTTCCTGCTCCGTGGCTTGCTGGGTCGCTGGTCCCATTCTCCTCCTTCTTTCTTCTTTTTTCTCTCTTCTATTTATTCTCTCTGCCTGCCAGCACCACCTGTCCTTCCTCCTCCTGCCCTGCTATATATAACACAGCTTCACCGAGTTAAGCATCTTTGCACATTAGACAAATGTTTCACAGCATAAACAAATGCAACACATCTTCACTCATATTCCACAACACTGTCTCAAGATAGTCCAGAATTTCTTTCTTTTTTTTTTTTTTTTTTAAAAAAATGTATTTATTTGTATGTGCTTTGGTGTTTTGCCTGCATGTATGTCTGTGGAAAAGTGTCAAGTTCCCTGGAACTGGAGTTATAGACAGTTATGAGCTGTCAATGTGGGTGCTAGGAATTGAACCAGGGTCCTCTAGAAGAATAGCCAGTGCTCTTAACCACTGAGCCATCTCTCCAGCCCTAGTCCAAAATTTTTAATGAAAGAAACAGAACCACATGCCTTGTCAACTGTAACTCCCATTGCTCAAATCAAGGCTTGGGACAAAATAAAATATAATAGTACTTGCACAAATCCTGTCTTCGGACAATTCGCTGCAGTTGGAACTGTATAAAGCAATTGTCCCCTCAATAGGAATGTACACTATTCTTATTTCAATTCCTGGAAATTAATTTATCAGTTTCATGAGAAATCTAGAATAATTTCTAAAAGCCACAATAAAACTGGATATACACAAAATTCATAACAAAGCCAAAATACAGAAGTAATAAGCATAAATATTACTTTCAAGTTGTCTCACACCATCCATCCTCAGGATCTTATGTGATTACAGGTTCTCTATTTGAATCATATGCTCTACATTAAGTTACAAAAGGTTTTAAAATTCAGGAGGGGAAAATGTCACATTCTCCTTCAATCTTATCACTTTCATTTGTAATGCCATATTAAAGAAATCTCTGCAGAGAGGACAGGAGATATGGCTCAGTGGTAGAGCATTTTTCTAGTATGAATGAGGTCCTAGGCTGGGGGGAGGGAAGGAGGAAGAAAGAGGGGAGGGTAAGAGAAATAATAGAGAGAGCAGATTCTAAAATCAGCCAGACACATAGGAAGAAAAGATGACTCCTCAAAGAGTGTTACAGAAAACAACAACCACACCCTCCCGCCTAGCTCCAGATAGTCCCCGAATTTGAGCCTCTTTATCTCAATCTATTCACCGAGGACTATCTCAGAATCACCATTAAGAGCCATCCAAAGGGGGCTGAAGAGATGGCTTAGCGGTTACGAGCACTGTCTGCTCTTCCAGAGGACCCGGGTTCGATTCCCAGCACCCACATGACAGCTAACAACTGTCTGTAGTTCCAGGCAAACACCAAGGCAAATAAATAAATAAATAAAAATGTTTAAATAAATAAATAAAAGTAAAAAAAAAAAATTTAAAAAAAAAAAAAAAAAAAAAAGAGCCATCCAAAGGATGCTTACTGAAGTCCAAGCTCTTGATAAACAGACGGAAGAAAAACATGACTATAAAATGATAGGAGGGTATCAGAAGGTGGAGAGAGATATTTTTTGCAAGAATTCAACCAAGGGGAGCAAAGGAAAGATCACTTCCGTTTTAGGGTAGAGAACCTTTGGCTAACCATGCTCTCCATAACTGTTGCTGAACAACCTCACAGCTGTCAACTTACTCCCACACAGGAAGCACTCTCTTCTGACTGCTCTTATATATATCTTTTCATAACCTGAAAATCATCAGATAAATATAACTGGCCATCTCCCCCTCCTCTCTCCCCTTCTTCCCCCTCCCTCCTCCTTCCCCCTCCTCTAAAATCTTCCTTTCATTCCTACATTTCACTGTCATTCCATGGGCTCTTTTAAAGATCCCATCATCAATTATGAAAGTAATAGGTATATGGTAAGTATAACACATTGATTTAACTGTCTTATCTCGCTTCTCTACACTTTCTGATGTCTGGTACATTTTTATTCCTATGCAAGAAATGTGCTTCCTTATAGACCATTTTTCATACCCATGTTCACTTCACTCAAACAAAACAAACATTGTCAATAGCCGCACAGCCTCCTTTCCGCCTGACTATTTTCTGAAACCATTGGTACATCATTTCTTTCTCTGCCTATAAATCTAGGTAACACGAAAAAAAGTTCAGCACAGAATCTATTAGCCTACCAACTTCAAAGAAAATTTACTGGGGAAAAGAAAGATAATTTATGAGGTCAGGAATAAGGACATCAGTATCCACTACAAAGCATGAGAGAGACTAGTCTGTGTCTCAGTGACCATCTGCATATGAAGTGATGGGAACGAGACGCTCTTGACTGGTTCTGAAAACATCCACACAGATTAGTTTACTCATTCTGACACTGCTATCACGTGCAAGAACTGTGAAAAGGAAATGGATGCTGAAATCAAACTTCCAGTATCTCTGGGCTACACAATGGCAGTGTGAATGGAACATGCTGGAACAGGCTTCTAGGCCAAGTCTAAGGCGAAAGCACAATTAACTTTAGTGTCTAATAAATTAAAAACCAATGACCTTAACCAAGAATAGCCAGGGATGAGGAAGTGGAACCTTGCTAAACACACAAGTATTAGGAACAGAATATAAGGCAATCACTTCTCTTCTACATCCTAACTAACCCTTCCTGCTGCTGTCATAAGTTCTTGAAGGTTTCCCCTGCCTGTATATACATGTATGTGTGTGTTTAAGTCTATATGAGTGTGTGTTTATAAATATAAAATATACATATATGCTATATTTAGTGATTTATGGTTACTCTTAATTCTTTTTTGTTGTTTCTTCATTTCCCACAGTCCCCCAAAGGGTACTTTGAAATCTTTCCAGTTTTTACAATTAAACCTAACCATCTGGACAAAAATCTTCACATTCACTAAATGAGTCACAGATTTTGTGGGTAAGCTGAGAAACTAAATGCTATGCTCCACGCTAGGGTTTAAACCACATCCACCACAGCAAAACACTCTCTCTCCAATAATCTCTCCAATTATGCACGCACATTCAGGCTCAAATAACATGGAGGCGACTATACCCCACTGCACAGAATTATTTATCCAGTTAGTTTCATTCTCTACATCCCAAAACAAGAGACAGCAGACACCAAACTAGGGAGACTTCAAAAATCTTTTAGAATTCGTGGAGACAAGAGAGAAATCGTTGCCTAGTTCATTATCACCTTTTAATTCTTGCCTTCTACTGGTGTATGGTGGCAAGCCACTCACCAGACTAAAAAGCAACTTGAGGATCTGGGGAAAATGCTCAGCAGTTAAAAACCTACGTCTAAACTCAAGTTTAGCCCTCAGTGCCCATGCCAGACTGCTGAAACTCCAGCTCCAGGGGAGATGATCTAACAACTCTGGCCTCCACAGGCAAACATGCTCTCACACACGCACACACAGAATAAATTCTTTTTGAAAATCCATTTGAAGGAATCTATATGTTCAACGCTGAACTCTAGTAGAGATGTGGAATAATAAACAGTTCAAGTATAAAAGTCCACCCGTTTCTTCAGTGTATATAACAATTGTCAGCTACTCAAGGTGTTTAAGATTTAGTATCCAGACAGCTGAACTCTAACGAGGCAAGTGATCTCCTGTTCTTATCTGGTCTCTTGTACATAACCGCAGCTGGTAAGAAAGAGTTCCCTCACTCTCAGACCCAGGCAGGAGCAGCCCCCCCCCCCCCCCAAAACAACTGCAGCTCACTAGCTCTGAGGCTTTATGTTGTTGTTTTTGTTTTAGATTCTCCCATGTAGCTCTGGCTGGCCTAGAACTCACAGACATTCTCTTGCTTCTGTCACACATCTCAGTGCTGGAATTAAAATTTCGAGGCATCAGGTCCAGTAATCATTTACATTTAAAAACACGTTTTCATTTGGTCTGCTTGGAGACAATGACATTTAGTTGTGGTAAAAAGCAAAGTTTTAAGAATTTAAGTTGAATGTTCACAGAAGTAAACCCGAGTCTCTTCACTCATTAGTATAGAATATATCCATAAGAAAGCATCAGATATAAATAATAGTGTCTTTAAAGAGTCATAAGTAGTTTGGGAATGAAGCCATTTAGACTTGATCTTTTATAATAACCTCTCTGTTATTCTGTGGCTGTTACATACTAGTCCCTACAAGAATGCTACCAAAAAAAGCTATCAGCCTGCCATTTGGATGGGAAATCATGCCATTTCAAAGGGATAAAAAGGATTAAAATAATAGTACCAAAACTTAAGAGCAAAAACAACCAAGGTCACTTGAAGCAGATCTTGTAAATTCAGTTTATCAAGTGGGGCTGGAGAGGTGGCTCAGTGATTAAGAGTACTCAGTTGGCCCAGCACTCAGGAGGCAGAGGTAAGTGGATATCTATGAGTTCAAGACCAGTCTGGTTTTACAGAGTAAGTTCTGGAACAGCCAGAACCGCCGCACCCCCCCCCCCCCCCCCCCCCCGCAAAAAAAAAAAAAACAAAAAACAAAAAACCACTAAAAAACAAAACACCACCAAACTCACAGGACTGAGTTTCAACACTCAGTACCAAGGCAGCTCACAAAACTATTTCTCCCTCCAGTTCTAGGGCATCCAATGTCCTCTTCTGGTCTCTCTGGCCACTAAGCCTGCATGTGGTGCCCAGACACAATTGCAGCCCAAACACTCATCTGCATAAAATATTAAAGACCTCATCAAATAGTGAACAAGTGCTTTCAATGTTCCAGCGGGATGGCTTTGATCATGGTCAGGCAGATCAGAGGCCAGAAAAAATATTTGGACCTGCAGCTATCAGAAAGTGTGACAGTTTACAGACTAAAGAGCAGTTTGACTCCCAAGACTGAAGTAAAAATACAAGTAGTGAATGAAGAAGTAGTTAGACGGACACTTCGAGAAAACAGTAGTTTACTGGAGGCATCCCTAAATCTTTTTATCCCAAAGATTAGGAGAAGGCTAAACCACCACTACTACAGAAACAAAGGCTATTGTTTCCGGTATTCTACCATAGTAAGGATAGTTCATCTATCATCTTCTAAAGAGAATCTCTCTAGCTTCAGACTTTCAGACAACTGCTCTTAGGGACCTTGATGTCACTGCCTTCTTGGAGAGTCCCTTTCTTTTCAGAAACATTGCTACTACCCAATAAAATAGGGGATATTTCTAATAAATGTCCCAACAATTCTGGAGAATGTGTTGGGTAGGAGCTTGAGGAACCAAGTGTCCTTCATTACCCATCCTCTTGCCCAAACATTTTTTCCCCTTCCCAGCTAGTACACCTCCCAGCTCCACCCTCCCCATCCTAACAAAATAAAAGACAAAGCACAGCAAGAATTCTCAAGTCCTTTCAGCTACAAGAAACTTGGGGTTTTAATGTCTGGACCAGAAAAGGAACTGATAACCACTACCTGCCTTCCCACCCTCTACTTCGTTTCTTAATAGTTTAAGACATTTTCGGGGGCTGGAGAGATGGCTCAACGGTTAAGAGCACCGTCTGCTCTTCCAGAGGAGCAGGGTTCGATTCCCAGCACCCACATGGCAGCTAACAACTGTCTGTAGTACCAGTTCCAGGCAAACACCAACACAAATAAATAAATAAATAAATAAAGTTTTTTTTTTTTTTTTTTTTTTTTTTTTTAAAAAAGACATTTTCTTAGCCACAGTCTTCCCGGTAAATAATTAAATAATTCCTTCTTTCATCTCTTTACATGCACAGAATGGACCTGGGAGAAACACTTGAGGGTGATCACAAAACACAACCCTGGGCATTCAATCTCTGTAGTTTACAGCCTCACTTTGTCACCTACCAGTCCATAGGACTTAGTGAGCAGTAAGTCTTGGTGTGTAAACAAATGGTTTGCTCTACAATTAAACCATTCATTCATCCTTTCTGGTTGTTTTTTAACAGCTTGGCTGCTGCCCAACCCAGAGACTTCTAGGTTCGTCCATTATTTTGCTCTCCCAATGGTTAAAAGGGAATAAACTCATTTGGAGTTTAGAAAACTATGCACCATTAATAAAAGCATGTAATGTTTCCAAGATGCACAGTGGCTTCCAAACACACAATGAGTAGCTGTGTGCAGCAGCACACCACCCCCAACACAAATGCCAGGACCCAATTAAGCAACCTGGGGGCCTTCAAAGAAGTTATGCTAAGTTGCAAATACAGCAAGATCTACTTGAAATCCAACTGTCCTGTGTGCTTTTCCTCCCTAAACAGGGAAAGCTGGGGTTGACTGGCCTCATTAAGGGGCAATTAGTGAATCCCAGGAGTGGAAGGCTACCTAGTCATGTCTATTGTGAGGTTTCAGTATGGAGATGCAAGACTGTTCAAGCTAGGGTCTCCACAATGTAAGAGGCCCATGCTTTAAAATTGTAGAAATTTCAATCTGCCTGCTTTTCTTCTTGCTACCAGACATTAAGAGAGAAGAAAGGAAGCCATACAAAAGAATTGCCTATTGCTTTTTATCAGGTTTGTATATAGTTTAAATAAAGGACTTTTGTAGAAATCATCTGAGTCATTTATATTTCATACATAATAAACCTAAGTAGTTTTTGTAAAATCATCTAATTTAAATTCCATATGTAATAAATAACATAAAATAAGACCTGTGTAAACATAAAATAGACACTCCTCCCTCTTGATGAGAGAGACTGAAAATAGCACATAAAAAGCATGATGAAAAAAATCAATCAACATGGGGCTTTTATTATTATATTTGACAATGACCTTGAAAAGACAATGGATACATCCACTTACACGTGAAAGTGTTACTTAGAAACTGAGTGACGTGATCAACATAACCACTTTACCATCAATAAAACCCTTCACACCTCTTTAAAGCCCATTACTGTTGTTGGTATCAATCTGCCAAGATGCTTGAGGCCGGAACTCTCCTATAAAATGTGCCAATAAATTCCACTGTTTACATCCTCTAAAGGCAAGAGTACCACCTCTCCACCAATGCTAAGCCACAGGTCCACTGTCCTGTACTCTCCAGGTATTTGAGAAGGTGGTTTCCAAGGGATGTAACAAAATAGCATTCTTAATTTTTCTTTCTTGGCCAAGATTTAAACACATTCAGTATTCACACAAATCAGGTGGATGAACAATTTTGTGAAAATTCATTGAGAAAAGAGAAATAAAGTAATGAGCATTGTCATATAAAAGTTTCTCCCATAGTAGAACCAACCTGACCCCCAGATCCCTTCCCCTAGCATGTGCCCTTGGGGGGGGGGTAACTCCATGGATGGTAACACAGGGCACCAAAAGCCCCAAGGGGTTGTGCTCCAAGGACTTGGACACAAGTTTGGGTACTTGTTACATGCCTACAATGACATCATTGATTTTACAAATCAAGTGATGCCCCAATTCCTCTACCTGGCCATAAAATGAAAGAACTTTTAAAATGTAGCATGTAACTGTGTCTAGGCCAAATATAGCGGTACTATATTTAAAAGTAAATTTGTATTTGTGTTCTATTAAAACACCCCACAGGGGCCCCTCCTTAGCCAAATATCCTGTTTTGTCTACTTTAGATATTCTATAATTTTTTTTTTTTTTTTTTTTGCAAAACTTAAACATATGTAATACATTCTGGGAAATCTTGAAAGATGGCTGTGGGGGTGGGAGGGGGCAGCTAACCAAAGGACTGCTCTTGTTTTAATATATTCCACATATATTAAATGTGAAAGAAGGGGGAGATGCAACCCCTGGAAGTCGTTCCTAATAAACTCTTCTTCTTCCAAGGACTCAATAAATAAATAAATAAATAAATAAATAAATAAATAAATAAATAAATAAATAAATAAATAAATATTGAAGGGCATTAATTTGTTTCTAGATGTGTGCGTGTAAGTAAAACAGCAGTCATAATGTGGAAATTTCAGTCACATTTTACAACTAATTGGAAGCAGATTAGAATTCCGCCTCAGGGGAACGTTGTCAGACTAGGAGCAGGAGCAAATGAAGAAAGAGGTGAAGGCGTCCTGAAGAGCTGACAGATTTACTGCGCTCTGGGCCATAAACTGGTCCCAGGCTGCAAGAAGGGCGCGTCCCCGCAGCAATCCAGGAGCGCAGAGAGACCCCTAGGGAAGCAGGACGGTTGGTATCTGGTCCTCTCATGTACAAAAAGTAAAAGGACCTGCACAGTGACACACGGGTTGATGCCCAAGTCCAAGAGAGAGGGCCTTTCTTTGCCAGGTGGGGGAGGGGAAGGAAAGGGGAAGCAGCTTGTGAGGGCTCATAGAGCCATGAAGTAATGGAAACAGCTGCTGGCTTTCGACATCAGTGTCTGGCATCTGCTGCGCCATCCCGGGCAAGGCTCGGGAAGGATTTGGGCAAGGAATGTAAATGGAGACAATTGTCCAAATGGAGCTGGATGCTGCAGGGGGTGGGGAGGACCAATTGCTCCCTTCTGACATCACGTCGCTCCCATTTTGGGCAGCGCAGCATACATACACGGGGCTCCAGCTCAGATTGCATCTTCCAGCAGTTGACAGATCTGGGAATGCTCAGCGCTTCTCCATTAGTTACCAAGATGTCAGACAATGCAGTCGGCCTCGTTGACCGGGTGACTACCCCCCATCAGTGTTCTGCCCACCTTCCACACAGCTTCACACCGAGTTAAAACAGACAACTCTCTTTTTCACTCACTTGGATTTTTTTTTTAATTACCACTTGCTTTTGAAGTAGGTCAAAGGTCAGGTTCTACTTGCTGTTGCCCATTTTTTCCTTTGCTTGTTAGATTCTGTCCTAATTTTTATTTCCATCACAAAAGAATTGGAACCCTGGAACACAGAACCAAGTGACCACTGTGCTAATCATAAACTCATAATAAAACCCAGATTTGATAGCATTATCCATGTACTGTGGTGAGCCACATGCAAATAAACAGTTCTCCCTGAAGAATGAAAACCCAAGGTTTCAGTCCTTCCAAGTCAAACATTATTGTTTTTAATATGAGCTATCCATAAAGTCAGTGAAGGAGATGACAGGAAATTCAAAAGCAAGCTGGTCTGGCTGAGCATGGTTTGAAAAAGGAAAGGAGGGGGTAAGGGGAGGGGAAGGAGGAGGAGGAATGTTCTCCAAGTCCCCCTCTTAGTTTAAGTGAAGAATGAGCTAAACTGTAAAATCCGAACAGGAACATAAACAGTGATTTTATGCTATCGGAATTCAAAAGTGCGGCAATGCTAGGAGTACCTTACTGAAGTGCAACCCTCCAACATGGGTTGCTAAACCAAACAGGGAAAAACTTGGACCTGACCTTTGAACCTTTAGTGACAACAGATACAGAGGTCTAAGGACAGCAGTCGGCCAGAGGGCCAGATGAGATTTCCTATCAAACAAGTTTTCTTTAATCAAAAGGGTGAACGGTAACTTTCAGGAGTTTACAGAAGTGTGACCAACTGGAACTTTGTCATCTGTTGCTAATTGAAGCATATAAAAGAATCCATTTCTTAAAACATATTACAAGCACTTTTCAGATATATACAGATATAGAGATATATGTATGTATGTATGTATGTATGTATGTATGTATGTATGTATACACACATGCACATATTTACTGCTACGTGACAGAAACCAGAATCAAGCTTCACTAGTAGATCAACACAACCAAAGACCAGGCTATTATTTCAAACTGTCAGGGGAAGGCAGTAAAATTGCTACCAGGTCTCCTTAAGTTACCCTTCAATAAAAAAGAAGCCATCAGGGAAATAAGAGGCAAAGAAAACACATCAAAACTTTCCAAGTCCCTTTAAGTAAAATTATACATCTGTGGCACCATGCCATCTGCTCTCTGGTTAACATAATAAACCCATTCTCAATTTCTAACATCATTATGAACATAACCAATATATTTTTGTTTACTCCTAAACTGTGAAGCCTAGGGTCATATGGCATTATTAAGATAGACTTAAATTTTCCCCTCAGTACATGTTTAAGGTGCCAGCTGAGACTGAGGAGCCCCAGGAAGAAGAGCTGGCTGGCAGACTGTCACAGTGAATAATAGACTGTGTTGGGGGAAAAAAGAGGGAGGCTTTGAAAAGTTCACAGTGATGTCTGTTCACCATTTCAAGCCAGAACACCCAAATGGTGGAGTTCTCCTTTATAGCCTCATCATCAACTCTGAATTTTCATTTATCTTCCTTGGGGATAAAAAAACTCCTGAATGTCAGGTGAGAGTCCTATAGTGTAAGGCCCACTGGCCTACCAAACACAACTATTCAGTTCTTGAAATTCTTCTACTACATTCCCAAAGGTGTCCCTAAGCAAAATTTAGCAGGCATGTAACATTTACTTTCAGAACAAAGTGTCAGTCTCACCATCTTGAATTCCCCTGCAGCTCTCAAAAATGACATTACAAACAGCCCAACTGTTGTACAGTCAGCTAAGGGTCCTTTAACAACCTTTCATTCCATTGCAAAGGCTTTGTTCCAGTTGCCAAAACCTTTAGCTTGAATTAGGAAGCACTTGTAACAGGAAGCAAGCAGTCACTAGTGAAATTTCAGTAGTGAGACAGAACTGGACACAGAAGAAGGGGCCTCCCTTCTCTGATGCAGATTGAAATGCACAATCTGTAGTACTTTGTTGAAAATTACATTTATGTATGTGTTTGTGTGTTTATGGGTGCATCTGCCCTCAGGTGTGGAGAGTGTACCCCTGCCACCAGGACACATGAAGAGGGGCAGAGAACAAATTACAAGAGTCATTCTCTCCTTCCACATTGTGGGTCCCAAGGAACAAACTCAGGACATCAGACTTTGTGCCAAGTGCCTTTACACTTTGACCCATCTCAAAACTTTGAGGGTTTTGGTTTTTTTGGTTTTTCTTTTTGTCTTTTGTTTTGTTTTGTTTTATGAATAAAGTTCTTACCCTCTAAGACTACCAAACCAACATCTACATATACAATTACATCATTTAGACTCACAGATCCCTTACAGGGCTCCAATATGATCCTTCCATAACTTACTCAGTAACAACCTAAGCCATTAACTGAAGCAAAGGTTTCACCTGTTTCCTGTCCCTTACCATACTCAATGACCCAGGCATCAGGCATGTATCATTTGCTGGTAACAATCACAATAAAGAAGTGATTTTCTTCTCACTGTGATGTGGCTGCCAAGGGCAGCCCAATGTTTCCTGAGTCTGGCTTCTACATGACAGGAGAATGCTATCCAGGTAACTTAGAAATAAACTGTTTAATATTCAAGCAAAACCCTTGATGTTCAGATCACTGGCAAGTTGGGAGAGCTGGCAATCAAAACTATGTTGTGCTCCACTAATTACTATGACAAACTTCCCAATGCTTAATATTGAAGAATAGAAGAGCATGATCCCACCACCTCTTCTACACCTCTAGAATGTGTTCAACGTGGCAATTATCTTCGTTCAAGCAGCAGAGTTTAAATTGCATTGAAACTCAATTATACCCATGACTTTTTTTAAACATACACTTCAAAAGGCAAGTTTCATCACACTCAGATCACTGAGCAAAATCTCTTTCCCAGCTTATAAAAAGGAGATTTTTATTCCCCTCCCACGAGACATCTTCAAATACAAAACTGACTTCCCTTAAGCTCTGAATCTACTTGATTTTTTTGCCCGTGAATGCAGCAGGAAGGCTGAGTGACACTGAGAGACAAAGAGGGTGCGCACCTGATTTTAAAGCAAATGATTCCCAAATGTCATTCATTGCCAATAGCCCCGACTACCATCACCTCCATAGAGCAGGGCAGATACCTCTTAACAAAAATACTTTACTTTGCTACTCTTAAAAAAATGCAAAGGAACTAGAAGTAGTAAATTTATGATTTAAGTGCTTGTGGCTAAAATAGCTTTCCAATTATCAAGGGCCTCTTAGACAGAGCAAGAATGCATTATGTGCTAATGACCACAACCAGGGGTCCCTTCTCCGCTCCTTTGTCAGAAGCCAAGCAGATACTCCCCTGCAGCTTCACCATTAACATGTCTGTTTCCTGTCAGCCCACTCAGAGATAATGTCATTTATCTCAGGAAGGCACAAGCCCAGTCATTAGCTTCAATAAAAGACCTCAAACAAAGGCCAGATAATGTTTTACCCAGGGTTCCCACTAAGCCCAGAACCAAGAATCCTGGTGTCTAAGAGTCAAGGACTCAAAAGTTCTCCTTAGAGGGGTATGTTGTTGCTTAGCAAGGATTCTAGAGTGAGGTCTATGCATGGTAAACACGAGTCCCCAACACTATCACACAAAATTAATGAAGAGTGATGAGCAGGGTTAGCCCTGGGGACCCTTTCCCCCTGTGGCCCCCAGGAGGAGGAAAAGTGACAGTCATTTAGATCTTTGAAGAACTGACTCCCTCATTGTGAGAGCCTGTGTTGATGGAATAACCCATAGGAAGTGGTCAATGGCTGAACTTCTGGAAACCCTCCAAATAAAAGTGGAATTGGTTAATAGAAATGTGGGAACATGTGTTTTCACAGTGGTGCTCATATTTCTGCAATTTCAACTTTCTATGAAGAAGCAGGTGAACTTTTTTAAATGAGAAAAAAGTAAAAAGGCACAGACATGTCAAAATTGAGGCAAATCTCAGCCATTCATTCAATCCCCGTGTTTCATGCTGGAAACGAAGACCAGATGGTACTTTCCATGTTGCTTGAATCTGGTTATTGAACACCTCTGAGGCTAGGGAGATTTCTGCTTAGCACCTTCGGCATTCATTTCATTTACTAACTATAAAATGCTGCTTAGGAAAAAAATAAGTCTTTATAATACTCTAATTAAAACCATCTTGCACCCAAGCAATTGCATGTGAAGAGCAAATTCTTAACCTTAGGACATTTGAACATTCAGCCCCTCCTACCCTTCACCTCCTTTGTATAACAAACTACTTGACAAGTTTTTTTTTTTTTTTTTTTTTTTTAAAACTTTATTTATTTATTTATTTGCCTTGGTGTTTGCCTGGAACTGGAACTACAGACAGTTGCTAGCTGCCATGTGGGTGCTGGGAATCGAACCCGGGTCCTCTGGAAGAGCAGACGGTGCTCTTAACCGCTGAGCCATCTCTCCAGCCCCGACAAGTTTTTAAAGTAACTGAACATTTCCCCATTTAGGTCAATCTGGAATGACTGTTTTGTGTACTTTTCTTACATTTTTGTTGTTTTGTTTCCCTCCAGCAAACCAAAGGCTAAACTCAGAAGTCAATAATAGACCTGCTCACACAAAACTCCAAGACCCATGTGTCTTCCCAGATACTGCTGAACAGCCTCTGTCACCCTTCCAGGGTGTCCTTCTGGAAGGGGAGGAGGACCAGGCACCTTCAGCTAAATCCACATGTGACTTTCAAAATAGTGCACTGTCCAACTACAATGGACTCAGTTGTTTCATTAGAGCAAGTGACCTTCCTGCCCTTTCATTCTGCCTTAGATCAAATGCACTCTCTAATTCACAGGACACACTATATTATGGGGGTGGGGAGACATAGCCACAAAAGTCATTAATCAAAATATGTTCTTAAACTGCTCACACTCACTTAAAGAATGTGTCAGGATTCCCTAGTGAAGTGTAAAAAGGCTTCTAAAGGAGAATTAAAATAAAAAATGAATGATGCCTTGTTACAGACAGGTTCATTTATAGCCAGCATTTTTAGCAAGACAAGGCCCATGGAAATGTAAAGAGTTTATGATATGACAGAAATAACTCTCCTTGGAACATGTACTGCATAGACCCCTAAGATGCAACTACGTGACCTGTGTCTTCATTTTTTTTCTGTTTAAGTATTGGCTGCTTTATTTAAGACTTTCTTCCTGTGTGTTTCTCAATATTCCAGTGATTAAATAAGCTCAGAGTATAATAGTACTCAACATAACTGTTTAATCCGGGCCAATGACTTTTTCTCCTGTAAGTCGAAACTGTAAAGTAAGGAAAATATAAAAGCAGCTTCAATGCAGGTCAATTATGCTTTGGAAGGGAGAAGGAGAAAGATGGAGAGGCAGATTTAATAACCAAAACCCAGCCCATCAAATCTACTGAGACATGTCACTGGTGGCTTAACCACAAAAACGGGCCATAGAAATACAGCTCAAACATCTTGGAATTATGGCATTTTTTTTTTAACATATTAAGGGAGTGGCAACTTTTACAACATGCTTGTGGTTTCCATATAAAGGGGCCAGAACACTCACTGATTTAATTAGGTTTCATAAGGTCCAATTTATCATGTTTTACATGACTCTGTGTAGTGAAGAAACAGAATAAACAGACCAAAAATAGACATTGAAGCATGCTGTGAAAATTATCCAGTGACAGAAAGTCTTATGAATCGCATCTAACCTTCCAACCAGAGGCAATAAATAAATAAATAAAAGACTAAGAGCACATTGCCCTCAGGTTTTTAATATGCTCCCCCTTTACACACAAGAGCCACACATAATTGCTGCAAGTTAACCATTTTTACTCTGGAGACTCTTCAATAACCTACTTGGTTCTTTAAGCAATGCTGAACTTAAAACATACAGAATGTTTTTAAAAAACAAACAAACAAACAAACAAAAAAACAGATATGAAGCATTTCTTTTTTGAGTCAAGTGGGTCCTAAGTTTTTGCTTCCTAAATAGGCACTTTCTGACACTGAGAAGTAATTTTTAAAGCAGTCTAATTTGACATAAGCAAGAGTTAGTGGAATTAGGTTTCTTCCCTGTGTGGTATTCATGCCCCTGAGTTGCCATCTCTGGGAGCCAAGGAAGGACATATTACTAAGTCTTGGGGGGGGGGAGATGGAGAGGATAGAGCTTAAGGAATATGTCTGAGATCTGAGACCAACACTTCAGCTTGACAAGATTGGCCAACACTGTGGGTTGCAGGCTCCTGGAAACCATCCTAAGAGGATTCCTGGGCCAACTCCAGTGGCTGAGGTTGGTATACTCTACAAGGCAATGCTCTCTCTCTTCCCTCTCCCCTCCCCGCCCCCATGCCTTGTTTGCTCCTCATTTATGGAATTCATATGATTCCATTTATACTGCTCTGCCTGAAGACACCTTGCATGTGTGTGAAATAATTTATCCCCGCCATTCCTCACCCACTTCCCTCTGTGACTGGGAAGCAAAAAGAACACAAAAAAACTGGAGAACCGACACCACACACTAATCTCAGTTGCCATGACAGCAGCCTTTGAGATCCTGAAATGTTCCGATCGCCAGCTAAACAAAATTGTTGAATGTGAACATTTGGCTGGAAGATTAAAAGGCTAAGGGGAATGCAAAAGGGCAGAACCTCCCACATTCCCAGCAGCCAGTGGATCCAATCAGACAGCTCTGACTCCTTAACCACAGTATTGTGAGCACTGGATTAGGGCAATTCATCCAGATAGTTAAAGCAGATTAGAGCTGCAATTTGAAGGCTATTGGCAACAAAAGAAAATGCACCACTGTACTAAGTAATAAGAAGATTTCAAAATGTCCTTTAATAGAAATTATATGAAACTACACATTTAAACTAAGAAGAAAAACCTGGTTAGCTTTTTTTTTTTTTTTTAAAGTTGCTTTAAATTCATCAATGTAAAAGACTATCTAAGAGGATTTGGATTTAAAAAGTAATCAGTGGCCTCTTGCAAGTTTGACATTGCTGTTTACACCTTTCCCTATCTCCATTAAAGTCTATAACCAGAACTTTATTCCAATATTCTAATTTAAATCTTGAGCACATGAAGTCGAAAATAAAAAGGATCAGAGAACTGTGAATCATTCCGTGCAGAAATAATTCCCAGGAGATTTCTTGGCATCACAATTCTGATCAAGATAGAAAGGACCAAAAAAAAAAAAAAAATCACATCATATAATAAGCATATGTAGAAGAAATCACATTGCTACAACAAGAAATACTACAGCTGCATGCTACAACTTGTGGAATGAATCTAAAGATTAATTTCATAGAAACACCACTTTCACCTCCCAAACAATGTTCCTGACAGACACAAACCCATCAGTTGCCAGACATTATCCCAAAGCAACTGCATCCCAGACAAACAAGACCCAGGCCTCCATGGCTAAGCAAGGTAACACTGGGAACAGTTTTTGCAGAACAGTGTCTAACCACACACTTTAAGACAATGGCCAAGAGGGGTGCAAGGCCAAATGGCCCAAACCAAACATTGTTAAGTGCAGAAGCACTCATTTCTAGTATTGTCCTTGCTGCTGTCACCATGCCCCCTTTGGTTAGAGCGTCACATTTTAGGAACACAAGCCAAGTGTGCATTCCAATTCTAACTGAGCTTCCAACTGCCTAGACAAGCTAAACACTCAAGTGAGTGTCCCAGGCTTTAGCTGCAAATAGGTAAGAGAGAGCCCTCACAGTCACCGAAACCATCACAGTTTGGCTGCATAGTTCCAAAGCAGTGACCAACACTCCGAGCCTGGAGTGCATCCTTTGACAGAACTATTTGGAGGAATGGGGCAGAACAATTTGTATAAATAACCCTTCACAGTCCTCTCCACAGAGGGGACTAGAACCCTCTTCCTTAGATACACTGTTAACAATAAAACAGCCGACAATCTCCTTAGGGAAGAAACCAGGACTAAAGAGCTAGTGCAGCCTCAGGTTTTCTATTCAAAGCACACGGACAACTTGCTGGCTGGCCAGGAGCCCTTACAAGGCAAAAGGCACTTAGGACACCCAAAGCCTCCCACCCCATGACCTTTCAAACTTGGCACCACAAGCAGCAGAAGCAGCAGCAAGAGCCAAACACGGCACTCAGGATAGCACCCATTAAGGATGACCGTCGTGAACATCTCACAGAGAATCCGAAAGCACTTGAAAATGTAAGGCACCCAGAGGCACATCCCACATCCCCAGATGCACACAGAGTGGGACAAACGAAAAGGCCACCTTATCCTACCTTCTCGGTTTTCAGTTTCTTGATTCGCCTGTGGCTCTCCTCCTCCTCCTCTTCCTTCTTGACCAACATAGAGTTTCCCATAAGCGCTGAATCCGGAGCACTTTTGCTCACTTCCCCTGCGGCCGCAACGCTGCCACTCCCAGCGCCCCCACAGTGGAAGGGGCTCGCACCACTTCCATTGCTCTTGGCCCCAAAGCCATAGAGGTGACCACCGGAGGGGGCCTGGCCTCCGCTGCCATTCTGGTGGACCTGCAGCAGGTCGTGTTTGTCTTTCCGGGATCTCGCAGCATCCTTATCCCGCTTGGCTCCTCGGCTGCTGTGGCTTTTCCCTGGCTTCTCCTCCTTGGTTTTTCCACAGGAGTTTGCCCCCGCGGTGGCAGCCGAGGTCCCGGTGCTGGTACCATTGCTGTTTGGGTTGCCGCCGCCGCCGCCGCCACCGCTCACACTTTGACCCAGCGCTGAATTCATGCCAGTAGCCTCTCCAGGGCGCCCTTGGACTTCCTGCCTCTTGCCAGTGCTGCTGATCTCGGGAATTCCATACAAGGCAGCAGAAGGTAGAGATTTATTAGCATCCTTAGAAGTTTTAGCCCTTTTCACTTTTGATTTGCTGGTCTCTTTGTGTGAATTCCCCTGGGGAGCGGAGGGCTGAACAGAAGCAAATTTTAGGCCATCAGCTAAGGCTGAGGTAGCGCCTGTCCCATTGGAGGCCGGACCTCCACAATCCTTAGTGCTGCTGTTGGTAGTAGTGTTCGTGGGATTATTCATCTCAAATTTCTGTCTGTCTTTCTCCAGATCGGCGTCCAAATCAATGATTAAATTTCCAACCCCGATTTCCCAATCATCGCCACTGTCATAAGTATCAACTGTATTTGGATCCACACCTTTTCCTACAGTCGAAACGTTCACGGACATCCTGAAGATGAGCACTCTAGATTAAAAATCCGATGAACTTTCCTTGGGAGATGAGGGGACATTCGTTTAGCTCCGCTGGGCTTTCTCCTAAAGAAAAAAAAAGAAATCTTCCAATCTTCTGCTTTTTCCTGCTCCAAGAATGTGTCCAGGGATCTCACACCCTTCACTCCAGGACCACCATCTCCTGCGGAGAGGAAAAAGTCGAATATTTCTTGTCTGGGTGTTACCGGAA
>PVIH01000524.1:138959-333086 GCA_004025045.1 Sigmodon hispidus | reverse complement strand
ATGGAAAAAAAAAAAAATTCAGAGGGAAAGATGAACACAAAGAAAATATAGGTGTAGCAATCTTATTTGTATGTCTACCCTTGATAAGCCATGCTTATCATTCTTATCCTCTATATAGTTATTGTTAACTCTTCCACATTTTAAATTCTTTTTACTGTGTTTTTTTTTAATAAATACAAAATAAAGGAAAAAAAAAAATTTATTTCCGCTTAGATTTTTTTTTGCCTTTTTTCACCTCCCCCTGCTTTTTTTTTTTTTTAAGATGCCTTGCCATAGGCCTAAGCATTCTTACTAACAAATGATATTTACAGCATACAGAAAGGCATCCCACATCATTTCAGCTTTCTTTATTTTATTCTATTTCCATAATAAAGAGCTTATAAGCAAAAGTAAACTGAGTATATTATGCTTTTAATTATGTGAATCATCATAAAGACACTAGTGTAATGTAGCTAATTTTGGTGAATGAATAATTTGTGGTCCAGGGTGACTTCTCTGAGATTAAGTCCCTAATATTTATAGTTTTAGAAATAAGTATACTCTAAAAATATACATACAAACTTTAAGACTTGGCTATCATCTTTTAAACATTTAAGAAAACAGCAGCAGGGCTGGAGATATGGCTCAGAGGTTAAGAGCACTGACTGTTCTTTCTAGACATCCTGAGTTCAATTCCCAGCAACCACATGGTGGCTCACAACCATCTATGATGACATCTGGTGCTCTCTTCTGTATACTGTATACATAATAAATAATTTTAAAAAAAAAAGAAAAAGAAAATAGCAGCAATTAGTATCATTTCAAGTGGAAAAAGCTAATCTAATATCCACAAAAATTGGGAGATATAATCACCTAAAATAAATAAATTAATTCATGATTATTTAGTAACATCCCTCTGTTTTCTCTGTGTTGCCAGAAATTGTGATTTGAGAAATACTTCATATTACATAGATTACAGATAAAAAAATCCTGGACAAACTTCAAACTAAGTTTTATTCTCTAACAAAAAATATACACAGATTAAGTTGTCATCAATCTTTCAGCAAATAAGACAGTCATGACTGCTTAACTCAGACAGACAGACTGACAGACAGACAGACAGAACTAACAGCTCCTACACTAACTCTCACAGACAGACGAAAGGACACACAGTTACTGCTCTTCCCACAGAACCTGGCGCAGAGCAATGTTCCATCCAGGGGAATTAGCGCCACCCCAACTTCACTACCACACTTTATCATAACAAAAAGTGGCTGGTTGTGTTAAAAAAACAATTCTAAGTACATTACAAATATTAAATTCTTTAACCACTATCAAGAACCTTAAAACCTAGGTGACTTTTGACCCATGAAATCTACTTTTAGGACTTGATCATAAAGTATAATTACCCTCAAAGGAGTAAGAACACCGCCTATAATAACTTCCCTTTTAGAGAATCTCTGTGCACGTTAGGAATGTGAGGTCAGCTGTTGACTGGGTGGACGGTAAAGGACCCTGTTCAGCTCTGACAGCGTCCCAAACTTTTTTAGCACTGGGGGCCCCTTTGTAATAAGAGTCACTGCAGCACCACATACTGCTACTTTTACAATTCACTCTGAAAAAACCCAGGTTCTAACTGTCAGCTAGACACAGGCTGGAATCCTCTGGAAAGAGGAGCTCAGTGGAGGAATTATCTGGATCAGCCTGACTTGTGGGTGTGTTCAGTGGGGATTATCTTGATTGTTTTTTTTTTATTTAATATTTACTTTTACTTTAAGTGAATTGGTGTTTTGCCTGCATGTATAACTGTGTAAGAGCGTCAGATCTTGGAATTACTGACAGTTGTTAGCTGCCATGTGGACGCTGGGAATCAAACACAGGTCCTCTGGAAGAACAGTCAGTGCACTTAACTGCTGAGCCATCTCTCCAGCCTGTTTATCTTGATTGGTGACTAATGTAGGAAAAACCTACTCCACCATGGGTGGCACCATGTCATGGGCTGTTCCCTGACCCTTGTAAAAATGAAAAAAGCTGGCTGACAAGAAACAGGAGGCGACAAGGGGCATTCATTTCTCGCTGATACTGACTGTGGGTGGGACATGCCTAGCTGAGAGTTCCTGCCCTAACATCTCTTCAACAACAGACTACAACCTGTCGCTCTAAGCTAAAATGAGCCCCTTTCCCTTGAGTTGCCTTTGATCAGTGTGTTTTAATCATGGCAACCAAAATGTAAGTAGGATACATGGAATGTCACTGATGGTGTTCATGACATTAGCCCAAACTAGAGGAAATGTTCTATTTTAAGAAACAGTGGCTAGTGAGTAAATTACCACTCACAGGTGTAATGCAGAAATTCCATGCTGCAGAAGAGAAATTATTTAAACTGAAAAGTTGTTAAGTAGTGTTGTACAAAACAGTTTATGTATTATAAGTCCAGGATGCTTTTCTATTCTATATACAATAGTTAGTAGTTAGTAGTCTATATACAGACTACAAGACAACATACTAAAATGCATGTCAACTATCTGTCTATGGGTTGCTAGGTTACCAATTTCCCCCTTTGTGCTCTTCTGTCTTTCTCTAAACTCATACTTTAATAATAAGCATGTTATTAAAAATCATCTCAGTCCTGAGACGCCTACATTCAGCTCATGATTAAAGTGATTAGAAAAATAACTTTAAAATTCAAAGGAAACAAACTGGTGAGATTCAAAGAAGCTGCAGTTAACGTAATAAAATTCCATTTTGATGACTTGTACTAAAATACCATATACTTCTCCACAATGGCAGGTAAGATTTCTTCAGAGAACACAAAACAGTAACAACAAAACCAGAAACATGAATCAAATACTCACTGACCTAAGCAACATTTATTAAGCTCAAAAGCATAATCAGAGAAGGTTAAAAGTAGGTTTCAAAAGAGTAGTATGTCACAGTTCCTGTACAAATCTCAATAAACAAAATACTCTATAATTTAAGCTTCCACCTACTAAAGAGGCATAAGAATGAGACCAGCTAACACTGGACAATTGTCACCAGTGACAGTAGGTGTATGTAAAGAGTGTGAGCCTTAGCTGTGGCCTGGAAGTTCCTTTTCTCTTTTCTTTTCTTTTTTTAAATGCATGTTAAAATGCAAAATATTAACACCTGTTGAATCAAAGTAGTAAGGACACAAAAGGCTTTTCCCATGTTGTGGAATGTTTAGACACTGTGTGAAATGTGATTGATAGAATAAAAAGTTCAATGGTCAATAGCTAGAAAGAGGTTAGGGGGGTCTTCTGCGGATAGAGAGGACTCTGGGAAGAAAGGCAGAGATGCCCAAGAGAAAACAGGAGGTGTAAGATGGGAAGGGCTAATGCCACATGATAGAACATAGATTAATAGAAATGCGTTCATTTAAGTTATAAGCTAGGAACAAGCCTAAGCTATAGGCCAAGCTTTCATAATTAACAAAATGTCTTCAGGTCATTATTTGTGGGCTGGCGGTCCAAAAAAAGTCCAACAAGAAAGCTTGCTACATTCCCTCCTTTTCTTTTAGCTCCTGATGTCATGTCTAGGCTGGCTGGAACCAGTAAAACTGCAGTCAATGGTCCCCAGGTAGCACTACACTCACATGCTCTTCCTCAAAGGTTAAAGGCAAAATCAGCAACTGTCCTGTCAGACAAAGAAGCCACAGGAATCTCTTTCTCAAAGACCAGAGAAAGTCTTGTGCCCAAAAAGAAACAGGACAGTGTTCAAACTAGTTCCCAGCAAACCAATTTATAATGGAACCAGAGGAGTTTGTCCTTCAAATTCAACCTTTCAAGTGGCCAGTCACCCAAAGTCATGTAGGTAAGTGTGTTGGGCTGGGAGCCAAAAAACAGAAACCAATGTTTATGCAAAAAGTGAAGGCGGGCACAGGTGTGAGCAGGTGCTTCCCTCAAGCCACACACCCACACAAGCCCTGAGTTCCTAGAGGAACAACCAAGTGACCCTTCATTTCCAGCATTGTATCTGGGCACCTCCCCAACAATAAGTCATTATATTAGCTACGATTTACCAAACAATGTTTATAAACACAGGCTTGGGATCTAACAAGCTGGACTTCAATGCCAGCCCTGACCCTCTCTGCTGGTTGCATGATCCCAGCAAATACTCAACCTTTCAGAGCTTCCAGTTCCCTGTTTTCTAAATCTGTTGTAAGCAGTATCTGATGAACAGGATTGTAGCATGATTAAGTTAGACGATAAAAGCAAAACCCTCTGCACTACAGTTGGTGCATAGCCCTCCACTTTAGCAGGCTAGAATTCAGTGATAGAAGAGGAATAAAAGCAGTGTGGAAACTGGCACGAATGTAGGTTACAGCTCACATCGTAACAGTATCTCTATTTCAACATAAGAAGTCAGGACCCACCATATAAATTGGGGGAATCAATACAAAATGAAAACATCTTGCTCAAAACCAAGACTATGAAGATAGTGATGGAGATCCACCAGGCCCTAGCTGCTTAGACCTCTGACTCATTTTGGGGAGATGCCACATCATGACTAAAAGTAGTTGTGGGCTCCAAAATAGCTTGTCCCTGACTTTACCTCCAAGTCATGCAGGAGTTTAATTCCCAAAGATATGTGTTATCTCTATGTGTGGTATTAAAAGGTTGGAAATTCAATCCAACTTTGATGTCTGTGAATGGAGCTTTGAGGACATGACCAGATACTTAGGGCAGAGACCATGATTGAATCCTAGTAAGTTCATAAAAAGGAGATAGACTGTACAAACACAGGCATGAGGCTGGAGAGATGGCTCAGAGGTTAAGAGCACTGACTGTTCTTTCAAAGGTCCTGAGTTCAATTCCCAATAACCACGTGGTAGATCACAATCATTTATAATGAGATCTGGTACCCTCTTCTGTATACTACATACATAATAACTAAATCTTAAAAAAAATTTTAAAAACCCCACAGTTATGACATCCCCTATCTCTCCAGATAAAGCTCTGCTGTACACCAGAATCTTGCCAATAAGAAGGAAGTGGCCCCGGATGTACAGAAACATGAGCCAAAAAAATAAAATAAGAAAAAAAAACTTTATAAAAATAAAATAACTCTAGTACATCCTTATAGTAATAAAAAGCTACCCAATACTTCATCATTAACTCAATTAATGAAAAATATTATGGGAAGTTATCATACCCTCACTTAAAAAAAAAAAAAAATAGGTGTCTTTCCTTCAGTTGTCTTCACAAATCCATTATAGCTGATGTCCTCTGCTGAAGGCCATAGCCTGCTTGTGGCCTAAGGTCTGCTAGTCAGCCTCATCTCCTAGGTAAAGGTGCTCAGAAGACTTAACAAGTACATCTTGAATGCTGGTAACAGAGGCAAGAGCAACTAGAGATGATCCTGAAAGTGACAATAATAATGCTTAGCAACCCATCTGTATCTGCTGATGAAACTTTAGAGTCTGAAGATCACCTCAGTGATCAGAAGAAAGGCATTATGGGACAGAAGCCTGAGCACACAATACCTTCCAGCCAGCCTTCTCTAAAAAGGTTACTTGAATTTACATGAAGCATGTAAATAAATAGCCAACTGTATTCCAGCAGCATTTAACACCAAGTGCCTGAATCCTGTCCTGCATTAGAGAAAATGACTTGGAGGTAGAGACAGTGAAAAAGAGGCCCTAGAGCTACAAGGCCAGCTCACTCACTTGCAGGGGGGGGGTTGCGGGAGGGGATACCGAGACCCCTCCTTGGGCAGCTAGGCCAAGTTCATCAGTGAGTCAACCTTACTAAATCCCAGGCATAGGAGACAAGTGTCATAAAAGAAGCACTGTAAAGCAAAAGAGCATGTCAGAACCTGCCTTACCTCCATAGGACACCCTACCACTCCTGCCACAGGCCCCCCAAAAGCCATTGCCTTGCAGTCCTGCAACCAAGGAAAGCATTGTAATTCGTTCTCTGTGACTTCCAGGAAGGTGTACAAATAGGGGTTGCATAAGTATTTGTTGAATGGGCCAAAGACCATATGAGAGGGCTGGAGAGACGGGTAAAGAAGAAAACCTGGGTTCCACATGGCACATCACTACTATCATCCTAGATCCAGGGGATCTGATGCCCTCTTCTGGCCTCTACAAAAACTGCATGCATGTGGTGTATACCTACCTGCAAGCAAACACTCATTTATATAATATATATGTATATATACATAACAAATACACCTTTAAAATATGAGAATGTGCTTTACTTTTCAGAGGTATTAAATGACCCTCAAAAGTTTTATCACTTCTTGTTTCCTGAACCCCTCCCAGTTCTTCAATATACTGAGACTAGTTTAAAATGCAACCCAATCCTTACCATTAAATAAGTCATTCCACAGAAAATATAACATCAGCAACATGATCGTAATGTGTTAACATTTTTATTTGAAAACCAATGTACTGTTTATAAATAAATTTACCTCCACTATCTCTTTTAATCATCTCTGGTACTCTATGGAGAATAATGAACTTTTCTGTTGTTGTGTTGGTGGTACAAAGAGAAAAAGGTAAAATCCACACCAATTAACATACATGGAAAAATCATTTGGAACTGACAGGGATGTAGAAATTGCCCCTGTCCACCCTCCCTAGAAATAATGTATCATTATCTCAGTAAAAGTTATATTCTTGTAGAACTTATAATAGTCCATCTTATTCTTTCCTGTTCTTATAATAATATTGATTGATTATAATAAATAATTCTATTCCATTCTATTCTTTCCCTTTACAAAGCTGCAAACATTGCCTTAACCCAACAAAGTGAGAGAGATGAGCTGCCTGTTGGGGGCAGCTAAATCCTGACCCATACACCTGTCTGCTTAGAACATGACTTATAAACTCCCTCAAGAGAAAGGGAAAAGAGATGTGGCCTTCTCAGGTGACACCCGCATTATCTAGAAAAAGATAAGACTTTTATGTTTAAATTGCCAAACAAATTCTATCGTGATAATCTTAAGTGTAAAGGATACATTCTGCATTCCAAAAATCAAAATACCTAATCCAAACAGATATTATCTTGTCTTCGGTTTAGAAGCCAAGAAAAGAGAACAGAATTGCCCCTCCTACCTCACATCCATTCAATCAAGCTGGAATCCTGGGCTCTAACTTCATGCCAGGCACCAAGCCAGGCCAGTACCAGGTGTAACACATAATTATTTAGGCTTTGCAAGTTATCACTCTTTCCCTAAACCAAGAGTAATAAGACCTGTCTTAAACATTAAGACAGAACTTTCACCTTAGCTGTTACCTCTGAGAAGATTCAAGAAATTAACTGCAACCCCTAGGATCAGAAACCTCCCTTCATTCATTTGGCCATCTCAAATCCTAACACACACACACACACACACACACACACACACACCATCTCTTCCTTCCTTTCTTTCGACTCACCCCCAAATAAGAACAATTAGGTGATGATACCCAAATAAAGAACAATGGACAATACCTCCACACACAGCTTTCCTTTCCAACGTGTCTAACAAACATGGAGACTGCTGTTCAGAGAAGAAAGGACACACCATGACTGTCAAGACCAAGAAAGGAGCACTCACTCTATGAGCCCACTCGGCAAAGCCTACAATCCAACTTGGAATGAAAGAAATATTTTTTTCCTTCCTGAAAGGTAAATAAAGGAACCAAGGAATCAATTTACTTTACAAACAAGATCCCAGGCATAACCCAAGAGATCAATCCTCTATTTGTCAGACGTAGAAGTTTTAAATAAACACCCTGCAAAGACTACACATGAGCAAATAAGTCAACCTGAAAGTCAGGAAAAAAAAAGGAGCCCTTTTCTCTAAGAGTTGATCAGCAAAAAGCAAGCAAAATACAGCTACCCAGGGAGCTGGCCTTTGTATTTAATAGAGAAGGTCCTTCTTAGGTATTTTCACAAGGATACCTAACACACTCATAAACCTGAACTGTTTCCAGCCCCTCAGGATAGCCAATGACTTTCATGGGACTGTTCCACTGCACTTGGGAATTTTTGAAAGCACAATGAAAGTGACAAATTGCTGATTTTATACTAAAAACAAACAAGTTGCTGAGGCAAAGCAGATAAAACAGGCCAAGTCAAAACCGGGGCCCAGGGATTGTGACCTGAACTCTCTGAGTAGCTTCATGCCCACAAATATTCATCCACCTGTCCTGAAGCTTTGTCTAGATGGAGGTTAACCTGAGTCATAAAAACACTGTGTTCCCTCAGTTCTTTTAGTGAGCCTGGCCCCTCAATGACAGCTATGTGATGCAGTTCAAAAACAGCCTCAACAAGTATGAGAAAATGATGAGAGCCCCCCCCAATTCCTCTTTGAAGCACTACTTAGTTAAGTATCAAAAATTAGCTTTCAGCACTACAAGTGATGTAGCCCATACTTTCTTCTTATTTGGAAAAATTTCCTCAACAAGCTGGCTTTTATTGGGGGCAGATTACAAGAGATAGCTATAGCACCGTATGGGATAAAGTTCAATCAATCATTTAATTTTGAAAATAGTCTTCTGGACATATTTGAGAATAATCAACCTACAAGGCACATTATATTTTAAAGAATGTTCACAGGCAACCCACTTAAACAGGCCAGATACAGCAATGCATGGGTAACAACCCCTTATGACATAGAAGTTACTGCCATAAATATGTAAACAGCTAAGCCAAACTTCAACTCAGAATCTTTGATTCCGGCCCATGCATTAACTGCTCTCCATCCTTGCCAGTAAGTTCATCAAACTTTAGCAGAAGCATATATTTCTGCACATCTAAATAAACCCTCACACACTGGTCACATTACCGAGGCAGCCCTCTCCTTCTTGATCTGGAAAGCACTGGGTCTTTCCCCTGTAGTGCCTCAAGAGTAATTCCTAGAAGGCACTGGCAAATCTCTGCCAGGCCAATCTGCAGTGGAAAACCATGTGTCCTACAAGATGACAGGAGGGCCAACGCTTCTAACCATCTACTTCAGCTCTGCATGGCAATAGCGATTCAGCCTCACACCATCAACACAGTAATTGTATGGGATCGAACACAGCTCCTTTCAAAGAGGATTTGCTTGACCACAAACAGACAGCTCTGTGGAAATACAATTTCTGGAACAAAAACACAAGGCTTGCACAATTCTAGAAACACGTACAAGTGTTCCGTGCCTGCGCCTTGCTACAAACTTTTACCACCTAAACTTCCCAGCACAGGGCTGATTCAAAACCCGCTGCCCAACCATGCACAAAGCAAAAGCGGCATGCACCACAACCAGAGCCGAGGAGCAATGCCTGTCCCTGCCCAATCCTGATCAGGCCGGGTTGCAATGTGGTTTAGTCCAGTCTACTTTCTGGTAATGTGTTTTTAAAATCCCGCCGCGACCCAGGTCATTCCTTTAGAGATCTAATAACAACCAAATGACCGGACCTGCCGGGCACTTAGCGAGCCATTCTGCTTATGGCTCTTTAATAGCACCTGGAGTTCTGCTAAGGGGTGAGCGGAAAACTCCAGCTTCCCCGGAAAGAAAGTCCTGCTCTTGGAACATGGAGAGTCACCGCCTGCAGCCCCGCGGGTCCTCGCCGGGTCTTTACCTGTCAGACCGGCCTCCCCCGACGCCGCCCCTCAGAGCCAGCCCCGGGAGAAAGCAGCCCAAAGCATCCCATCCCAAAGAAAGAAAGCCAGCCTAGAGGCTGCAGCTCCAGGCGGGAGGGGGGACACACACACACATGGGCCACCGCGAGATCCGAGAGGCGACACGCCACCCGCGCCCCGCACCTACCAGATAATCCATGTACAGAAACGCCTCAGTTATCCGGAGATCAGACATCCGGCAGTATAAAGCATCCGGAATGGCTCCGAACCCGGAAAAAAAAAAAAAAAAAAGCAGCCCGAGACGGGCTGCGAGCGAGCAGCTCCTGAAAAAGCCAGCAACAGCGAAAATAGCCGAGAGCAGCCGAGGAGCCGAAGATTACAACAGGGGAGCGGCGATTGGCCGGGAGGGCGGGCAGAAGGAAAAGAGCACGCTCATTGGCTGAAGCGTCTATAAAAGGCAGGTCCCCGGTGGATGGCAGTAGTGAAGCGCGGGAGCTCGGACGGTGCTGGTTCCTGTGTGCAGGGGGCGGAGCGGGCGAGCGGAAGCTCCTGCTTGAGGAGGTCGCTGGCGGAGCTTCGCGGGCTCCCTCGGCCTGAAGTCAGCCGGGGACCCCGCGAAGCTCCCAGCCTGAAGCAGGAGAGTGGCGGTATCCCCGCCCCTCGCCTTCATAGGAAACCCTCTGCGGGGGGCGTGGTAGCCACGGAAACTTACTCTCACCCGAGCGCCTTCCTGTGGCCTTGAAGCACCAAGGACCTGCGGGTTAGAAGGGCGGAGGCCATCTAAGCGGGCTAGCTGGGCGGGGAAGGGGGGCAAGGCACGCAAAGACGCTCCTCCGCGTCCGCTAAGGTGGACGATTTAAACGGGATCTTCCTGCCGCTCTCCACCACCGTAAGGAGCACTGAAGCATTCTTAAAACAACCTCGGTGCAGAGCTGCAGGAAGTACCCAAGTAAAACTATTTATGAAATAGTTTTAAAAGGAAAAACGTGTCTAAAAGCAGATGCACTTGAGACTTGTGCTTTTCCTGGTAAATAGCCTGGAACTGGGCGTAGCTGGAGTCAAACAAGAAGTAAAGATAACAGTCAATGCTGGATTTTTTTTCTCCAATATTCAGGCTATAAAGAGCATATACTTAGTCAAGGCAAAAAATGAGACAAGATAAGCATGCTGTTTGCGGTTGAGTATGGAAAGAAGTAAAATATAATTCATTACAAAAATGAATATTAAAATTGAGCCATAACTTTTGTACCAGAAATTTCATTTCTAGAAATTTTTAGGCTAAGAGCTGTGGACAGTGTTATAAGTGAACATTTGCTGCAATGTTTAGAATAGGATCTCGACAGTGATGCATGCCTTTAATTCCAGCACTGAGGAGGCAGAGGCTGGCAGATCCCTGAGTTCCAGACCACTGTGGCTACAGATACAGAGTAAGTTCCAGGACACCCAGGGCTATAGAGTACACCGTATCACACACTGTTGTACACACACACACACACACACACACACACACACACACAATCAAATGATTTGTTAGCATGCACACTTACAACAATAGAACTTTATATAGCTGTTAAACATTTATGAAGTTTCATAATATGGTGAAGTCATATTCTCCGCTAAAATCTCACATATCAAAGAAGTATTCTGGATGACAGAATTTGAAAGGCCAAGTTGCAAATGTACAGTTCTGTTATTTTCTCCCAGACACAGCTATCCTTTAGGGCCCAGATAACTTTCTTTCACCACCCCACAAAGTCTTAAGAAGAAAAAAAGAGAGACTAATTGATCTCCTCTGTGTTGGTTATTAGGGCATGCATAGCCAATCACATGTCAACTGAAATAGTCCAAATGTTATAGAGGTTTGGGTTTTTACTGTACCCGCACACTTGACACATAACAAATATCCTTGCAAGTTTACCTCAAGGTAGTGAAAATATTTTTGTTATAGAAAATAATAGAATTCATCCTAACAATGCACATGACCAGGAAGGGTGTATTGCCCCTTCTGCCCCTGGCTGGAGAACTATGAAACTAGATGCAGTATCTAATCTCTGAACCCTCAGATGGGAGGTGGGAATTCCTACAGCCAGAGGGTTTTCAGGATGATTAGAGAATTTTGAATGTATATACACTGGTGTGGGGCTTGCCTTTACTGGTCTAATTTCCAAGGTATATATGTGTAAGTAATAACTTCTTGAAAAGAGGACTTTTCTTTTGTTCTGTTTTGTTTTTAATCTATGAAAGGGCTAAGGAGTCTGAGTTGCATTAAACAACTAGACCCAATTTTGACTCCCCCCACCCCCGGCATTCTGTTAACCACATGTAAGTTTACAAAAGATTTTGACCTGGATTCTGAAGGTGAAAGACTTCCATAAACCTAGTCTTTACCAGAGCTGATTGAAACTACAGAAATCAAAAGTCTAGCAAAAAGTAATTTAGTCCAAGAACAATTTGGGTTTTTTTTTCTTATTTTTGTTTTTGTTCTCTCCATAAGTCAGCATATCACAAATGAAATAAAGATCTTGAATTAGCAAAGTTAGCAAAGAGACAAGTTTCTAGCCACAAGCGATATTTATGGTGATATCTATGCAGAAAATAAGCACTTTGAAACAGTTGGCTTCTGCCTTTCCTTTAACAGCTAAAACAGGAAAAAATTATTAGGCTTAACAGTAGTTTGTCCTGCTGCTAAAATCAGAATTAATAAGTGGACCAAGGCAGAGACATGGAAGACTCTGTCTACAGAAAAATTCTGATACAACCTTAATCTGTATTATTAATACTATCTATGAAAACTCCATGTTCAGTCTCATGTATTTTTAAAATACATTCTATTTTGCATATTGGAAAAAAATCTCACAAAAACATCCCTCCATATAGATCAAATTTTTCAATTAGGTACCTTCTGAGATGGTAATATAGTAAGTACTACAGAGAGAGGGGGAAAAACTCATTTCATTGTAGTGATTTGAGCTACAAGTCTCTACATAAAGCAGTGGTTAGAGCTGATGGGTGGTCAAGTAGCAAGGTCCTTAGTCATGGCTTGAAAAGGATGAAGAGATTGGGGCTGCATTTATTCAACTTGCCCAACTCTATGCCAATTAACAGGCTTCAGTACTCAAAAAGACATGATCTCATTCATTTAGTCCTGCCTTCTTTCAGCTAAGAACAATGAGTCTCTTCCAGATGCATAAGAAAACAGGTACAAACTCATGAGGCAATTGCATTACTGCCCAGGGTATGCGGAGCCACGTCTCTGCTGCTGCTTGAAGAGCAATGAGAAATTCTTTGACTGTCTATACTCTACAAGCACATATAGGTTGCTGATGAACCAAATTTAGGGGGAATTTTTGTTGGTGCTATTGTTAAAGTGTCACTCTTGAGTAACTTAAATATATTTTTACAGCCTGGTCTTTTAAATTCTATTATCCAGGAAAACCAAGAGGCTATTTCCATCTACTCTTTTGTTGTCCATTTGCTTAACATATAACTCAGGGATGAAAATTGTCTTTAGTAATTATGTATCACACACAGTACCTATGAACTTCACTGGGTTAGGAAATGTTCCATTACTGTTTAATGGCTACATAAAGTACTATTTTATAAGTGTACTATGTTAACAAATCCTCTGTGACATAGCATATTATAAATATTGCAGTGAGCATTTGCTTATAAAACTATCCACAACTCTTTATCCTAATGCTTCCCTACAGATGAGTCACTCTGCTTACTCCATATGGAAACCAGTCAGTTGAGAGGCAAAGTGGGAATAAAGAGCTTTATTACAATAAGCTAGCTGGTCAGAGAAGGTGGGAATTCTTATCCCTACAGAGCCATCTTGCTGGGAAACTCATTTGCAGGCAAGTTATAAATAGAGTGGTGATCTCAGACTGATGAGTACCTTCTCACAATAGGAGGTTCAGTCAAATGATGTATATCTAATTGTAATCACCTAGTGATGAGGTTTTATTCTAGCCTGCCAATGTCAAGAACAAAGATTATTTTCTCTGAGCTATTGTTGTCACTGATTAGCCTGCCCACTTGCAATTCCTAAACTATTATACAATAGACAAGCAAAAGTGAGTAGCTGCCCCAATACCCTATCATCAGTTGGCATAGTAAATGTAAATGTAATGAAAGAAAACCTACTTCGCCTGATCATTGCAAAAGGATCAGGTTAGGAAAAATGGAAACCATTCTGAGCTCTGTTTCAGTGTGGAACTCCACTAAGAACATTTCTAGGCATGGCATTATTTTTAGCCAGCCAGCATCCCCTTCCTTTTGGCTGTATTATTTCATTCCTGTCTTTGCCGTTCTGATCACACTGTCACCTGTTCTTCTGCAGTCTAATCTCTTCTGGCCTATAAAGATACTTTAGTTGCATTTAGACTCATAGATAATCTCCCCCTGCCAAAACCTTAACTGCATCTTCCAATCTGCTTTTGCCATATAAGGTGGTATCATAGTTTTAGAGATTAGGGCCTGTACTGGTGTGTGTGTGTGTGTGTGTGTGTGTGTGTGTGTGTGTGTGTGTATGTGTGAACTTGACACAACCTAGGATCATCTGGGAAGAAAGAACCTCAACTGAGAAAATACTTCCATCAGACTGGCTGGTAGGTAAATCTGTGGGCCATTTTTGATTAATAATTCTTGGGCATCTTTTTGATTAATGATTGATGTAAAAGGCCTAGCCCACTGTAAGCAGTGCCACAACTAGATAGATGGTCCTGGGCTGTATAAAAAAAAAAAGCAAGCTCCATAAGTTATTTAGGAATATCATATACATATGTATATGATAACAACAAAGAGATAGAGGTCATGGATTTGAGAACAAGGCAGGTTAGTTGAGAAGGATTGGAGGAAGAAAAGGCAAGAGGGGAAATTATATAATTCTATTTTAATTTCAAAAAATGATTTTTTTAAAAGCAAGCCGAGTGAGCCATGGAGAGTAAGTCAGTAGGCAGCATTCCTCCATGGTCTCTGCTTCGGTTCCTGCTTTGCCTTCCCTCCATGGTGGAGTGTCATCTGGAAGTGTATGCCAAATAAAGCTGTCGCTACCTAAGTTGCTCTTGATCAGTGTTTTATCACAGCAACAGAGAATGAAACTAATACCGGGCACAAATATATCTAGAGGCCATGTTTTGGCCCATATGCTGAACTTACACAGAGAAAGTAAATTATGTGGAATCTGAAATAATGAGCAGAGATAAATACCTAAAGAATCAGAAAAGTTAGTATGAATTCTTAACTTTAGAGATGATTCTGGTCTTGTCTGCATGTATCAAAGCACTAATCAAAATTAGCAATTGCTTCAGAGCAGCTTGAAGCTAGGCTCATACCAAAACCAGGCAATGCCAGCCTACGTAGGCTGAAGGAGGATCGCCAGTTCCAAAGCAGCATGTGATACAGACGACATTCCAGTGCATCCTTTTCAACCTAGCAAGACTCTGTCTCAAACTACTAAAGTAAATAGGGCTAGATACATAGTTTAGTAACTGAGCGTTTGGCCAGTCTTTAGCAGGGGTAAGTAGAGGTGACCCAAAACAGCTTCACTAGAAACTTTTAACCTCACCTGGATGATGGCTTCCCCATAGCCACAAAGTTGGAGCCCCTGCTCAATTAACTTCCCCCAGCTCGTATACTCTAACACCCTGGAGCCCAGAGCCATGTTGTTAGGGTAGGGTGGCATACAAATGGCTTGGGAAGTAGATGGAATCTCAGAGGAGGATCCTGTGACCAACTATAGCACTTTTATGAGGGGTGTCAACAGTCAACACGTAATGGACTCTTGAAAGAATGCATAGCTTATCCCATGAACATGAGAACCACAGACTACACAATAAGATAGACATGAAGATACTCTGGGTAGGTTAACAAAGGGAGAGAGAATGAACATAGATGCTAATGCCAGTCTGTCTGGGTTTGATTCTTGGCATTATCTCTTTCTAGTTCTGTGACCTCAGGCATGTTATTTAATTTCTTATATATTAACTTATTACCAACAAATACTCACCTCACAGAGTTATTAAGATTAATAACAGCATACAGCTAGGATGGTACCTGGCACATAGCAAGCATTATGTAAGTGTTGGATGCCAATGGTGTTATTATTCTTCTCTCACTAGTCTGAGTTCCTTGAAAGAAAAACAGCATCTCTTTGGATTATGTAGTTACACAATTTGCTTCAGTATCTTGTGGTGATGTGTGTGTGTGTGTTGTGTGTATCAAATAAAGATTGCCTGAAGACAGAGGACAGAGGCAGTCACAGGCAGTTGTGACGATGAACACATTTAATTTTAGCACTCCAGAGACAGAGATCCATTTGGATCTCTGAGTTCAAGGCCAGCCTGAACTACATGAGATTAAACCAGTTTAAAAGAGAAACAGAGCCAAGCAGTGGTGGAACACCTTTAATCCTAGATTTAGGATCCCATGCCTCTGCTCCCAGTGCTTGGGAAGCACACGTGCCTTTAGTCCCAGCACTGGGAAGGTTGAGAAAGGAAGTGATATGGCTGGGCAGAGAAAGAATGTGAGGCAGGAGGGAGGAAGCAGGAGTTCAGGCCCCTTCCATTTCAGCTCTGCACTTCCCTATTCAGTGGGAGGATGTGTGGAGATAATATCTTCCCCTTTCGGATGAGGAGTTGGCTGTGACTTGTTCTCTCTCTCTCTCTCTCTCTCTCTCTCTCTCTCTCTCTGTCTCTCTCTCTCTCTCATCTTACAGCTTTTCCCCAATATCTGGCTCCAGGTTTTTATTATAAGATCAATTAGGATTCATGCAGCAGTACCTGGAACATGCTCAGATATTGGTCACACTGTTACTCCAAGCAAAATAAATTGGTGGTTGGTGCTGGAGAAGATCCACATATTCTGAAGAGTTACTTTATTAGCCTTACACCTATGAAAAGAAAGTCCTTTCTCTACGTTAAAATCCAAGTATGATTCACAGCAGTGCTGTGAAAATACTAGTTATTGTTAATTGTCTCAACCATTTTGATATAGTTGTTTTCCAAATGCCTGCCTGAAATCCTCTCAATGCTCTATGGTCGTTTGGAATTCAGCAAATTCCACTTTCCAACAGGAGAAACCCTCCACTACAGTCACAGGCCATCCAGGGTACTTCTGATTCATGTATTTTTTTAACCTTGCTGCCACCTCCTTTCCTGTCCTCCAACAGGAAGTCAGTCTGGTGTACATACATCTTCTCCTCTGATACCGGTCAATATTGTCCATGGTGTTCCTGGCTAGCCAGAAACCCTTAAACTTAACATAATGATCTCTATTAATTTAAGGCCCTCTGGCTAGTTCTCCAAGTTGAAAGTATCTTCCTGCCACACAATTAAGAGTCTTCATCTTTAGTCTTCATCATTCCTTTCATACATACACACACACACACACACACACACACCAATCATGGTAAGTGCTAGAATACACATGTGTACATGTGTAACGTGTCAGCCATGGTATGTGCGAGAATACACATGTGTGCAAAGGTAATATATAGAGGCCATGGTGGAATAAGCCTGAAGAAGAACACATTCAAGCCTAGGTGATCCTATAAGGTACCTGTTGACTGAGTATATACCAAGGGTGATATGTTGATGTATTTTGTTAGAGCATACAGTGCTATTGCCTCTGGCACTCATTTTCTCAGAGCATCTGACAGCACCAAAATGCAAGAAAACTATTCCACCATCATCATAGAGTCCCACCTGGAGAAAAGTCTCTCAAATCAGCATTACAAAGGACCAGTCTGCCTGTGAAAAGTTAAGCGCAGTCATGCAAGTATAGACAGCAGGGTCATAGCAAGGATGTAGGAAATGTGCTGGGAAAGCGTGAACCTCTGAATCCCTAGCTCCCAAGTCTCCTATTCACTAGTTAAGTATTTAATACCTATTTTATGCTTTACTCTGTGTGAGTTTGAGAATATGAGATTCAGTTTTTCCATCTTTTAAATGGATACAGCATGTAGGTAAATTCCTCAAGGTTGTGAAGATTATAAGTGAATACACAGATCACTCAGAGGCGGCTCTCCTTGTACTGAAAACACTATTGGAGGGTGTGTGAGTGGTGGTGGTGGGTACTTCGTGTGATTCTGAATTAGCCTGGAGCTGTGGAAGAATCCTGCTCTTAACACTAACCACTTAGAAAATTGACTCAAACCATTTATATCATCATCAAAATGTTGATAATAATTAAAAAAAGCTATCAAGGTAGCTGCTGTTGATTTACTTGGGCTTTTAATCCATATGACCCAAAATAGAATCGACAGCATTTGTAGATGAGCAATAGTAACTGTATGCTAGTTGTCATCCCACAAAGCTCTATATTTTGTGCCTTCATGAAAGCAGCCAGGTACAGCAGTAATAGACCCTCGTCAGCAAGCAGAAGGAGCCGCTGACCGTGCACATTCTCAACTGTTGCGTTTGACTGTGGGCTCACTTAGCAACTCCCATCTGTAAAGCTCCACTTGTCTTCCAAAGGTGGACTTTTAAAAAAAGATTTCTTATGTATATAGTGTTCTGTATGCAGGCCAGAAGAGGGTGCCAGATTCCATTACAGATGGTTGTGAGCCATCATGTGGTTGCTGGGAATTGAACTCAGGAACTCTAGAAGAACAGTCAGTGCTGTTAACCACTGAGCCATCTCCCCAGCACTCCCAAAGGTAGATTTTTTTAAAAAAAAAGATATCTCACGGTGAACACGAGATTATCTTCCTGCCAATGACAAAACACAGAAATGTACCTTGTCAGTAGAAATATCCATATTGAGAACAGGATTTAGGTAGATCTTTCATTATGTAGAAGAAGTATGATGAATTGTTGTAGATCATGGCTTTATTAGACGAACTACTCTTGAAACTCTAACTCATTTATATACATAAATGTTCTCTGTGCAACATATTGCTTTGATAATATCTAGACTCTTAGATTACATTTTCTAAACTATGTACAAAATATCAAGTGATAAGTGATGTTTCAAATTTGCCAAGGAAAATTGCTTCATTTTTATCAGGCTCCAACCTTTAGGATATATTTACAAAGAAAAGAAGAGGAAGAAAACAGATAATGTTGCTTGATACAAAACTGTACAGCATCTAATTCACTAATATTAAGAATTCAGCTTATTCTTGGCCAGGTCTTAAGCCCTGTTAGTATCTGAAAACCTTTATATATCATCTTGACATCAGGAAATTAAAAGTAACTCATGAAAGAAAAACTCTGTCCATGTAAACAATTTGGCAAAGACTGTAAAGATCACAGTTGTCTTCAGTTTCAAGAAAAGAATAATCTTGTTTCATCATTTTCATTACAACCTTGAAGCAAGAAAGTTTTAAGTGAGTCTGATGATGGAGAGCACAGTATTATGGTTTGTACTTTGAACTTTGGAGTAGGTATTAAAGTGTGCTGTATTGTGGCAAGTTCATTTACTGAAGCTTATTTGGTGGTTCTTATATTAGTTCCATGGCTTTTGTTCATGTTCTGCTGTACTTTTATTCCATGATAGGTATTTTTTCTGCTGCAGTGTATAGAATAGGATGCCTGTCATCTAAGAAGTCCATTATTTATTTAATTATCTTGGGCAGTTTGTAATCAGACTTTTGAAGGAGTGTTCTAGAAAAGGCATTGGGTCGTAGTTAATGGTTTTGCCTTTCATATTTTCACAAAGTCCTATGAGGTGTTGTTTTTTATCCAGCCTGGCTTAGATATCAGTAATCACTCAGGACTACATTTGAACTCATCATCCTCTTGTGTCCTGTTGACTACTTGTCCAAGGATCAAACAAGATGTACTCTGAACATGCCCTACTTTATTTACAGTGTTAATGTTAGGCTCAACCTCAAATACCTCATGAGTATATCCAAAGCAGCACTTTCATCTATCTGAAAGCGATTTAATAGGATTATCACCAATCAACTGTATATCTCATAACATAGTTTGATGTGTTATAGGTATTTATATATTATTGGATGTTTCATGCTTCATGTTTCATGCCTCAATTATCTGTTTGGCACTTCATCTTGAAGTACTACATGCTAAGGAAATTACATAAAGATACCAGATAAAGTAATTGCAATAAGATTTGTTTAAATTTTTTTTCAAAAAATAAAAAAGGAATTCAATGTATCCCTTTATAAAGATACTATAGCCCAAGTGTGATATTCTTCAGTTAGAAAACTGAAGGACTAGAAAAACTCAGAAATGACATAGCAGGTTTAATATTTTGCTTTACCATAAGATAAACAAATTGCTTTCTGCTACAAATGGGACACTTCAATAAGTTAAGCATCAAGAAAAAGAAATTAAGTAATGTGACTTAATTTAATATGACCGTATGCAGCTCATATTAAAAATAAGAGGTCAAACTGCACTGCCTCTGTTACTGCTCTTATCAGGAGTACATAACAGTCAGCAGATACTTGAGACTGTGACTGGTAGGCTGCCACAGGACTCTGTTTCTTTGTTTAAGTCTTTCAGGAGAAGGCTACTAGTGTTGAGTATAGAGAGGGACATCTGTCACATTGACAAGCACTGTTAGCATGAAGCATTTCACAGCATAAGGCACTAGCAAAACACTTAGTTCTCAGGCTACAAAACTTATTTTATGAAAATGATTTGACATGCCTCCCTTTTTTAAAAAAAAAAAACTTTATTTATTTGCCTTGGTGTTTGCCTGGAACTGGAACTACAGACAGTTGTTAGCTGCCATGTGGGTGCTGGGAATCGAACCCGGGTCCTCTGGAAGAGCAAACGGCGCTCTTAACTGCTGAGCCATCTCTCCAGCCCGACATGCCCCCCTTTTAAAACCTGATGAATTATTTTTTTAAATGTCTAATAATTATAAGAATGCCAGGCTCACATGTGAAAACTCGAATCTATTTGAATACAGAGAAACCTCTACCAAAAATAACTCATCCCATTACTGACACAGCTGGTTGCTTTTACGGCTACTTATATTTCACAATAATGAGGTGGTGGGTACAGAATCAAATTACAATGCCCACATCTCAGGTCTTTCTTTTCTTTTGGCCTATTGGTGATACTGAAGCTTCAGGTATTTTATGTTTAGTGTAGCACAGAGGAAAAACAAATGACTTTTTCTTTTGGTCATGATCTGGATTCTAAGCAGAAATGAGCACTTCTGGTAATGAAACAGGGAGATAATGCCATTATGAACCATAGAAAAAGTGATAGGCCAAGTGTTCAAGAAACTGAAATACCCTTTGCATTGAGAAAAGAAAAAGGGTTGAAGAAGGCAAGTTGATTGAAGTTGCAGGTTGAATCTGAGTGAAGCCCTCACATCATAGATGCAGTCCCCAACAAGAAAGCGGACATCTGTCACAGATGAACACTAGTCTCATTTCTTAGGGGATAGTCAGGCCATGTGCATTTTTAGTAAAGTAACAGACATTTCTGATGAATCTAACTCAGAAGGACTCATCATGTTCCATGTATTTGACAAGTAAAAAATTCAGTCAGGTAAATCAGTCTCAAGGAATAAAAAGTTGTTTAGACAATCTATCAAGTGGCCCAAAGTTGGGGCAGTCCCTCTGGGGGAATAAACTGCTTCTCCAACCTGTATTTCATTCTGCTCAGAAGTTACTTCTGACAGCACAACAGGTGTGAAGTTTCCTGTGAATTTGGGTGTTCTCGGTTGTATACTACACAAAATTTGCATCATGTTCACAGCACCACTTAACTGAAGGAAACTGAAATAGGTAAATATTATTGCTATGTTCCAAACATTGGATGCTCTGGTATGAAACAGACCATGAAAGGCCAACCCCTTATTCCTTGGAGATGCATATGAAAATGGTAATTGACACTGTGAATTTTAGAGACAAGTCGTGTGTGTGTGTGTGTGTGTGTGTGTGTGTGTGTGTATCACAGGCGAGTATGCATGTATGTGCGTGCCTGTGCATGTAGAGGTCAGAGGACAACCTCAAGATTAATCTCTTGTGCTGTTCTTCAGGGTCTTCTAACGTTTTTTTGGCAGAGGGACAGATATTTCATTGGCCTATAATTTCACCAAATAGGTCTAGAGACAAACTCTAAGTTAAAAATTCACATTCCATCCTTGATGGGTTAGTTGGTTTTCAGTAAATAATTGTGTTCCATGAATAATTTCTTCAATTGTGAATTGCTAACAGGGACACTTATTTGTGAAATGTCCTAATGAAACCCATTGTATGCTAGCTAAAATTAATAGTAAACTAAAAAGAAAGAGAGCATGCCTGTGTAGAATTGTGTAGGCTAGATTAGGGAACGCATAAAGCTACAGAGTTCTTAGGATATATGTGCCTGTCACAATAGCAAGCACTGAAAATAATTTTTCTCACCCATAGTTGGGAAGGATTACTTGTCTCATCATAGGTTACTTGAGGGCTAAGCTGTTGAGACTGACAATCCAACCTCAAAAAGAAGGGAGACATTCAGCTTTGAGGCAAAGGATTTGACTTAGAGGAAGGGGTGGGATATTGTAGTGGGATTATGCTGGTAACGTAAATATTTGTCTCACCTATGGGTTTACTGAAACGCTGATTGGCCAAAGGCAAACAGGAACTATGGGTGGGGCTACAAGGCTAAGGAACATCTCAGGGCAGACACAGATGCCAGACACAGATGACAGAGTTGTTGGAGCTGCCAGAAGATGCAGAGGAAATGCTGCTCTGAGGAAAGGTACCGGGTGGCACAGTTGAACAAGATGGGTTGAGGTAAGAAGAAGGAGTCTAGCAAATTATATGCCTGGGTCCTAGGTCAGTCAGTGTAAAAATAATACAAATGTCTGTGTGATTCTGTGGGACTGCATGTGTATCTGGGGGGGGGGAACGACTGTGGGTCCAAACCTCAAGACTAGACCAGAAAGTCCAGCTCAGAAACCTTTTACAACAGGATGTCCAAGTGGCTGGAGAAGGCAAGGTTACTTTGATGTTTTAAGACGAGCAGCCTTTCCAGCATGGTTACATCTGGTTATAAAAGTTCCTTGGCCAAATAAGATGAAGCTGGCTAACGGGGTTTGAATGCTGTGGTTAAGGAAATTCAGTTCTCACAGGAAGTCATTGCTGTTTCCTTAGGGCATACTCTAAAAATGGTATTGGTTCCTAAAATTCAGGGTAGAAAGCTGAGGAAGAGTCCGTTTAGCAGCAGAAAACCCACTGAAAAATATTGAGGGGCTCCTAGGCACAGTGGCCCTTGCCTGTAACCCCGGCACTAGGCGGCTTAAGCGGGAAGGTCGCAACTTTGAGGCCAGCCTGGGGTACATAGTGAGACTAGAGTCAAAATAATCTTTAGAAAGATATTGATGCCTATGCAGGAATGAGTAAGTCAGATTCTGGTTTTGGGTGGTAAATGTAGAAAAAGGAGTTGGGAGATTAGATTGGGAGCAAACCAGAGAGAGGCCCGGATGTGTCTAGAACTTTGAAGATGCAGCTGCTCACAGCCGTGTCATACCCTATCTAGCTGAGGTAGAAAAAAGTACATAAGTGGAAAGCGACATTCCTTGAGCATACAGAGGGACCGTGGGAACCTACCTTGCCCTTTGTCTCTGATAAATCACGAGTCATGTCAGAAACTGAGAGTTAAAAGAGAGAGGTTAGGACTGGGGAGAATTGCAGGGAAATGGCCGACGGTTGAGAGCTCTTCCACACAGCTGTTTATAATTAGAGCCACCTGAAGGGGTGACTGCTCACAAGGGCTGTGGGAAGGCAGACCATGAGCCAGATGAGCCCTGGGAGAGGGCCAGGATTAAAGTCTTCAAAGATGTCTGCTCTCTCTCTCCTTCCTTTGGACTTTCTTGCATATTTTAGTTTAATAAATTGACCGAGTGTTACAGTATATTATATTCCACAAGATCTGACTCCATTGTGAAGCACTTAGTGTTTAGAAGAAGTGCCCATTCTTTTCCATTCTGGGAAGATCATATGAAGCAGCAAGAGACAACGTGAATTTCCTCCCTCCTAGCCAGCTTACTTGTACTAGATTTCAGTTCCTTTGAAGAAACGAAGGTCGAACTATTTTACCCATGTGGAGACAGGACCGTACTTGCAACATAGACACTGTAGATCATGCAAGTGACCTACTCTAGCTACAGGCTGGCTGAGGAATAAACTATTTCCCCTTCCTCCGACTGTAATAGCACAGTGGGAAATGCTGTAAGTCACCTGTTCATCATGAATTATAAATACCTTTTCTTTTCTTAGTGTGTCTTTTTACTCTCAGTTGGTCACCCCCCCCTTTCCATTCTCTGACTAACCACCCTGATGCCCTGTTATGGGAAATGTCAGCTGGAGGTGAGGCAAGAATTGAAGAGCACTGGGGGTTTTACCTCCCCCATATTTCTATCCCGCTGTGCAATAGTGTGGTGATAGCTACAGAACTCTGCATCAGCGTTCTTGGTACCACCCTCCCAGGGATTTAGTACTCAGTGGATTTGTGGTGATGCAGGTGTTTTCCTTTGTTCCTTCATTCATGGAAGTGATAATGGCTTCTTCTCTGAACAACAGTTCTTTGGCTCTCCCAGTCTCTTAACTTCACTGTCCAGTCTCATAGCAATATAAACAATCCCTTCATTAAATCTCTAACAGATCCCATCAGAACAGCCTCCTGGTTTCTACTAAACCCATTCTCTGTGGAGTATGCAATGATGCAATGATTGGATATAACCAGACATTCCAAATGGACAGGTAACTTCATTAAGATTCATTTTATATGGGAACATTTTCTTTGTAAGGGTTTAGGTATGTAACTGTTTGCTTGGACACTTTGTCTAAATGGAAGATGTTTAAATGTTATGAAATGTTGTGAAATAATGTAAAAATTTAAAGAAAACCATGAAGTCAATAAAGGATATGCAAATTATGGACTGAGCAAGTATATTAAATGTTCCTAACAGGATATGTACTGCTTTTAGTAAGTAGAAAAGGGGATTTGTTACATACTAAGATGTCATACAATGGGAAGCAAATGGAAGAGTGTATAGATTTGCTCACTGCCTCAGCTTTTGAGCTCAAAGTCACTGACTTAGCTAAACCAGCAGATGGGAAGAAAAGCAAAAGTAAACTGAACTACTGAGAATGAGCTGGAAGTTCTAGAGATAAACTGGACTCCACTCTCTTTCCTGCCATCTTTCCCCCTGATGTTACAGAAGTTTGGTTCTCCCCGCCAAAGTGCACCTACTTTCGGCTCAGGATTCGAAGAACTTGGAATCTAGTAGTACCTGGTGTAAGCGCTGCTCTATTTGTATGAGGTTCGCAAACCACCTGCAAGATGTTGCGTTCTCCTTCAACACTCGGGGTGTGAAGTAACTTGACTGTAGCATTACTTCCGCTTTCTAAATCCTTCAGAATTTTCTCTCATTGTCAACGCCAGCTCCGAAACACAGATGGGAGTTTAGGAGCAAAAGGGATCTTCCGGCACAGGAAATGGAGCAGTTCAAAACCCACTCAGCCCATCCTCCATAGCTGCCATTTACACATTCCTCCTTACACACAATTACCACCAAACTAAAGACTTTATTAGCAACATCATTCTTCTCCACAAGCCACTACAATTCCTGCCACAACACTTGGCAAAAATGCTTTAATGATTTCCCCCAGAGAAAGATTCCTTTATTCATCTTGGATCAAGTTCATTTCTCTTTTGGCTAAGCCATACTCCCTGTTGTTATAATTAATATAGAGATATAAATTTATATAAACTGCTGTGATAGGGAATAGGGAAAAGGATCAAAATTGTGTGTGTGTGTGTGTGTGTGTTCACACCAAAATAAAGTACAAATACATATAGGTACCCTGTTTTTACTGGTAATTATGTAGCTTTAAATAGTCTATATTTCTTTTGCCCAAAACAAGCACTTAAATCTTGCTCTAGAGCCTTGCTTCTTATAGAGACACAAGCCCTTCCAGTCCTTAAGGATTTGAACCCTTGGCAACCTGATTTGGATTGAGTTTTATAGTTTTCTCTTAATGTTACTATTAAGAATATATTCATATAGCTATGTACACTTATATAAATCTTCCTTAGGCTTTAGGAAGATGCTGAGCATCTTTAAACAGCAGAAATCTATTCCCTCATCATGCAGGAAGACCGAAGTCCTCAATAAAATATCATCTGGTCTGGCTCTGTTTTGGAAGTGAGGAGATGAACATATTATCCCAGCCCTTTCTATTAGCTTTGAGCAATTTTTAGAAATCCCCAGAATTCCTTGGCTAGAGTACCAGTACTGGTTTTCACAGACCCATCTTCCTTTCATCTCTGCTTATATCACCAACCACGTTGGACCAAGGCCTACCTTAATTGTTTATGATCTCATTTGAACTTGGTTACATCAACAAAGACCCTGTTTCCATATTACAAAGGATTGGGATTTCAATCTGTTTGTGGGGGAGAAGCAATTCTGACTAGTATAATACTGGGATGCCTAACCCTACATTTCGGTGGTAACCTCCTTTTCTTTGATTTTGTAGAAATAAGTGACCTGAATTCCACCTGACGTCCAGCATTGTCACCCCAGGCAGTAACTACCATTTTTACATGTTGACTTACTACACGAAGAGGAAAAAGTGGCCACATTGCAATCTCAGCTTCCAAATTAATGATTTTTTCTGTGTCTCATGGTAGAAGCATTCTTTCTTTGGGGGATTAAGGACTTGCAAACAATAGAACCTGAAGTTCTGAGGTCAAAAAAAATCAAATTTTTGCTCTATGTCCCTGAAAATAACAGTAAGAAGAGCGATTTCTACTTTCAATCTTGATTCCATAGTTCTGGCTATGGAGGAAAGTACGACCTGACTTAGACCATATATCACATTCTAGAACATAATTTTTTGGGCCTATCAGGTGTTATTATGGAGCTGATGTCATACTCTTCAAAGGCCGGTCCATCATTTCAGGTCATTGGTTTTAGCAATCGCGGGACAGGATAAATTCCAAAGTCCTGAGTCCATTGTGATGCTACATCTGCTGTAAAGTTAAATTGTCCGGAGTGACACTTTGTGAAATCTATTGAATACAAACTCAGAGGGTGGTTTTGACACCAGCATTGACAGGAAATAGCAAATACTCATCTAAGTTGGAGATTTAGTTCTCTGAGAGCAAAGTACTGCTACTTTTTGATGGACATTGCTCAAGGTAGTTAGTCTGAAGTCAGAAGACGAGCCACTTCCCTGTCCTCACATTTCCCTTCAGGGAATGGTGCAACATTTGAAGTTTAGTGTTGGTTTTTACTGCTCAGAGGTTGGGCATGCCAGAGCAGCCTTATAGGCTTAGTAAAGGGAACCTATGTTATGAGCCCATACATAAACTTTATCCTTATGTGGTCATTGACTGAGGAAAAGGATGGCTGGGAAGAAGCTAAGCCGTCACCTAGAGAACAAGTCCAGTGTGTCCACCTAATGATTGAAATTCTCTCCTGATCTTAAGCCTGGGTAAGTATTGATATAAGACAGAAATCTCTTTTTATGTGATTGCTGACTAGTCACATTCTGGTTTCCCAGACACAATCTTCCTGTCATGTTTCTTGCCTAAACTGTTAGCTCTTTCTCATAATCAATGTAAAGCTTGAGTTACAGATCAGTGGTTCTCAATCTGTGGGTTGGGACCCTTTTGGGAGGAGGGGGGTTGAATGACCCTTCCATAGCAGTCACCTAAAACCATTGAGAAACACAAGATATTTTATGTCACTATTTGTAACAGTAGCAAAATTGCAGTTATGAAGTAGCAACACCATAATTTTATGGTTGGTGGTCACCACAACCCGAGGAACCGTGTTAAAGGGTAGTAGCATTAGAAAGGTTGAGAACCACTGTTCCAGATGAAGTGATCACTCAAATACATTACTGTAGTTACTAACTTTTGTGTGGTGATGGGAAACCATGTAGAATTGCCTATATTTTCTTCTTTGGTCAACCAGCTAAGGAGACTCTCTATGAGGCTTTTAGTATAGGTCAAAAGGAAAGGTAGTCATAGGTATCTAGGATTCTTGCTTATACAATTGAGATGTAGCTTCCTCACTGCCCATGACAGAGAGGCCCTGTCATAAATTACCAGATTTCATTATAGATGGTTGTGAGCCACCAAGTGGTTGCTGGGATTTGAACTCAGAACCTCTGGAAGAACAATCAGTGCTCTTAACCTCTGAGCCATCTCTCCAGCTCCAATAAGGAATGTCTTAAAGGCTTTAAGCTTGTGTCCCCAAGGTCAGCATTTTCTAGTTTCTTCCCTTTTTGAAGAAACAAGTTATTAGCTGTTCTCTTTCCCATTTCCTCCCCCTACAACCTCAAGCCTCAGTCACTAGAAAAGAAATTCCTGATAACATAAGAACATCTCAGTGCCTCTCTCTTAAAGTGCAGATCATGGTGATGAAGTTAGTAGACTCACTCTGTAGCTGTACATACCCTCCACATGCTCTGTGCCTTCTCAGAGTCACGAGGGAGCTTGAAACCAATACAGTGGAGTCTCGCCTTGGTTGGTTCTTTCAGACACCCTACCGTGTCTAGCATATCAAGTGTAGACTCAGTGTTTCCTGCTGGAAGTAACAGTTTCTTTGGATCATATCTCACCTTTGCATGTATCTAACATGGAGGAGACTCTTTGCTTTGGCCAGAGCCTGCAGGTGCTTGTTTAATGGACAGTAAATGATCACTGAATAGAGAGTGGGTACTGTTTTCTTTTGGCACCTTAGAATCTCACACTGAGAGAAGCAAAACTAAAAGAGGTGAGACAAGACTGGGTCAGAATCCCTGCTATTGTCCCGATAGAATTATTTGTCTGTAATAAAATGCCAGACTGTAGAGCCTTGAGTTTATATTTGGAGCACAAAGCCAGTGAGTCAGGTCTCTATGTCTCCATGAGTCTGCTACAAAGAGACCGTGGCCAGTAGGACAATGATTACTATAGACTTCTTAGACCTTAAATTTTTCTAGGAAAACCTCTATCCTCTCTTTGCTCATGTAATATTCATTTTTCTGCAAAAAAGAAGAGTAATTCATATGCTAAAAAAACATAAAATAGTGTTTTACTCTGGTTATTATTTTTTAAATCGATTTTTACATTAAAAATGTGTACATGCATGCATAAGCACATGAATATGTACACACACACATGTGATGTGGTAGGGAGTGAGATTTACGTCACAGTGTGGAGGTCAGAGGACAGATCTGTGCAGCTAATTCTCTCATTCCACCTTTGTGTGGGTCCCAGAAACTAAACTCAGGTCACCCTCCTTGCCCATCACGTAAAGTGTCTTTACCTGCTGAGTTATCTTGTCAGCATATGATTATAATTTTTAATTTAAAACCTTTGAGCATGTTCGTATCTTCTAAATTGTTAGCGATAAACAGATCATTACTTCTCCAGAAAGAAATTTCTGTTGGGAATGGGGTTTGGGTCTCTCAGTCTCTTGGCATCAGGGACTATGGTCTTGCTCCCGCTGAGGAAGACTGAGAGAAGTCCTCCATGTTCCTTGCTCCTGTGGCCCAGTCTTTTGTCTTCTGCCCACTGCTGGGTGTGTGGGAGCCTGTTTTTTTTTTTTTTTTTTTTTTTTTTTTTTTCTAAGATCTGTGATTCCACTTAATTCTAGTCTTCTCATCCTATGTGCTTTGTAGTGAAGGTAATTTTAAAAGCAGCCCACGCTAAGCCTAAATACAATCCTAGGAAGTAAGGGATGACTATATTCTGGTTATTTTTGTCAACTTGTCACAAATCTCGACTTATTTGAAGAGATCTCTTTTGAGTAATTTACTCAATGACACTGGCCTGTAGGTGAATGTGGGAGCATTTTCTTGCTTAGTGACTGGTGTTGGGAGAGGGGCAGCCCACTGTGAGTTGTACCACGCCTGAGCAGCTGGTCCTGGCTTGTATAAGAAAACAAGCTGAGCAAGCCACAGGGAGCAAACAGTAAGCAGTGTTCCTCTGTGATCTCTGTTTGGTTCCTGCCTCCAGGTTTCTGCCGTGGCTTCCCCTATGATGGACTGTAATGTGTAAGCCTAGCAAATCCTTTCCTCCTAAGATGCTTACAGTCATAGTCTTTACCACTGGAAGAAAAAGCAACCAAGACACTAGTTCCCATCACTTTGTCCAAATAGCTTAGCTACCGCCTATAATCCTGGCACTTTTATCAGAAAGAACAAAACGGGAGGGGACAGAGACAAATCTCATAGACCAAAGTAGTCACAACAATAACTGTAACAGAGAAACTTAGCTTAATGTTATAGTCTACTTTTTAAGCTATGGAAAAATTCTTGCCACACACATAATTATGACAAAACAAAATGTTGGCATGGCAAAAATGACTGACTTTAAAAATACCACAATAGTTAACCAATCTTGAAGTAATTAAGGGAGTACAGCTGCAGACACTTTATGGATTTCTGTTTCTAATTAGCTTAAACAGCACAGTGTTTGGCCCAAGCAGGCATCTAGCTGCTACAGCAGTCTGATTAACTTTCATCCTGCTTCTTTAGATTCCCCAAAGGTGCTGAGACATTGGATCAGGACAATTCTAGAAATCACAATAAGACAAAACAGAAGTTAGACTTTTATGACTGTGAAGAGACAGCCACTCTTATAAAGGAAAACATTTATTTGGGGCTGGCTTACCTTTCAGAGGTTTAGTTCATTATCATCATGGCAGGAAATATGGCGGCATGCAGACTGACATGGTGTTGAAGAGGTGCCTGAGAGTTCTACATGTAGATTGGCAAGCAGCAGGAAGAGAGCGTGACACTAGGCCTGGCTGGAGCTTCAGAAACCGCCAGGCCCACTTCAGTGACACACTTTCTCCAACAAGGACACAGCTGCTCCAACAAAGTGTAGTAGTGATGCCATTCTCTTTGATTCTGTGAGGACCATTTTCATTCAATCCTCCTCCACACCACAGAAATATCAGAACTTCTGACTAGGCCTTTCCAACTTGGGGCTGGGTATGTGTTTAGTTCTGCCAATTAAGAAGAAAATTCCATCACTGCCTCAAAAATGTGACATATTGATTTTTCTGCTGCTCAGACTCGTGTGTATGAAAGGCCCCACCACCAAGTCTTATAGTGGAAAAACATAGTGGGCTCCTGTCTTAGATCTCATAGAACAGTTGGAGCACCCCAAGTCCCTTCTAGCGGGTAGAAGTTGGCTTGAGTCCTAATCATACATTCCAAAACACAGTACCTCTTGAAATCCAGCTGCTTCTTCTTTTACTTCTTCTTTCTCTTTTTCTTTCCTTCTTTTTAAAGATTTTATTTCACTGTTTGTGTGTGGGGGTATTTAGATGCCATAAGAGGGCATTGGGTATTCTCCTTTATCACTCCCTGACTATTTGAGGCAGGGTTTCTCCATGAACCTATGGCTCACATTTCTAAGCTAAGTCAGAAGCTAACAAGTCCCAGAGACTCTCTGTCTCTGCCACCCTTGCAGCTATGAGTGGGACCTCTGGCTTTTTGTGTGGCTGCTTGGATTTAAACCATGGTCCCTATAGTTGTGCATCAAATATCTTAGATGCTGGGCTTTATCTCAGCCTCTCAGTTGTTAAAATAATGTGGTACTGATAAAAAACAAAAACATAGATGAATAGAATAGAAAGACCAGAAATAAGCTAGTGTATATATACACACACACACATATGGACAAGCAGTTTTTGACACAATGCCAAGACTGTTTGATAAGAAAAGAATAATCTTTTTTCAACAAGTGTTACTGGGAAAACTGGATATCTACAAACCAAAGAATCAAGTTGGATCCTTCTTTATTTTGTATTTATCAAAAAAAAAAACAGTAAAAAATATTTAAAATGCGGAAGAGTTAACAATAACTATACAGAGGATAAGAATCATCCTTACTTCAATACCGCATGTCAAAACTAAAAATGAATCGAAGCACTAAATATAAGACACAAAATTATAAAATTCTTAGAGGAAAACATAGGAAATAGCACTGTGAGTTCAATTGGTCAATATCTTCTTGGACACAATACACCATTTATATCATATACTCACAATGATAAGTTTAATAAATCTTAATCTAGTCCTCTCCCTTTACAGGTAAAAAGTTTGACACATGTCCAGACTGTTAAAAGAAGGTTTAACCTGTGATTTGGCCTGTGGTCTAGACATGGCAGGATAAGTGAAATAAGGCAGAGCCAATAATAAGCCCTCAAGAAGGGGCTGATACACGATGAACAGGTGTCTTGTACTATTCTGGAGCTCTACTCCTATTAATTTTTACTTATGGGTGCCTCTTTTGACTAATTAAATTGTCCAAATGCTACTCTGGGCCAAGGCACATCCCATTTCCTCTTTAGTAAATCAATGCAGCAGAGGAGAGTTATTGATAACTAAGCCCCAGGGGCATCATTACCCAATTAGTATTGGAGCAATAGTTGATAGACCAGCTCTTCCTAGAGGAGACCAGACAGAGGCTGAATTGGAAGAAAGAACTGAACAATGCAAGTAGAGTAAATGAAAAGATGTGAAGAGTCAGTTTCATGCAACACTATGCTCACACTTATATAATTTAAGGGTAGTGTTAGGTGAAATGTACATGGGTGGCAAAATTTGAAAAGTTAAAGGACTTCTTGAGTTTTCTAGTAATTATTTACAATACCCAGGAAGCTTAGTGATGCACAGAGAGGATTCCAGAGTGTTCTATTTCCCAAACACTGGTGGCTTTACAAGTCTTCATGTTGTAACTATTTATTATGCTATATATCTGTTTGATGCACTTTTCCATAAGTGATATTTAACAATAAAAATGAAATCTTAAACAGACTGAAGCTCGGTTTCTATTTTACAAGTTGGGAAAGCAACACCGATGGATCACCACATTGTGAGCACTTGTGTGAGAAAACCAAGGAGACTGGGAACGAAGGTGTGGGAATTATTTCAGAGTTAGAAACAAAGACATAGACTACAAAATCACTGTTGGAGGAGCTAGCTCAAACTTCCACAGAGTGGCTATTGTTAAGAGTGCTGTTGCTTCACACAAATGCAAAGGAGACACCTAGAACTCACGGAGATCTGTCTCCTGAGTGCTGGGGTTAAAGCTCTGCATATGTGCCTAGTATAAAAGAAGGATTTTGATAGTGCATTAGCAGTGAAAGGGATTTTTGTTTTATTTTTTTAAGAATGAGTAATTGATTTGGAGGGATCATTGATTTTTTTTGTCAATGTAATTTTAAATGTACACTTCAATAGCTGACAGTAAATTTGAGCTGTTGTGCTATTTCTAGAAGAAATATGAGTCATTGTTGATATTTCTAGGAGAAGGATCATCTTTTAAATTTTGGACCCAATCTAATGGGTTGTCTAGGACAGGGTTGCTGCAAAAGGCCATGTCTGGATCTGTGGCCCTACTGCAGCTAGATTCTGTATTGATGTTTTATGTTTCCCAATACCATAAAAAACTGTGCTGATGCCAGGAGACTGGGCTACCACCTGGAGCTATGGTGACATTCAGGCCCAGGTTGCTACCAAGGACCATATCTGGGTCCGTAGTCCTACCACAGCTGGGATCTGTGTTGATGTTCACGACCTGTGGTACCACCAAAGGCCACACAAATGCCTAGGTCCATTGGTCAGCAGCAGCCAGGGTCTGAGTTAATGTACATGGCTCCTATTACCACCAAGGGCTGTGTGTTTTTTCTGTATCTGGACTGCCACTTGAGACCATATTGGTGTCTGAAGACCTTGCTGCCTCCCGAGCTATGGTGATGTCTGGGCCTAGAGCTGCTGCCAAGAGCTATGTCTAGGCCATGTCCAGGTCCATGTTCCTGCTGCAACTAGGGTCTGTGATGATGTTCATGGCCTATTATCACAAGGGGTCATAGGAACCATGCATGTTGAAATCCAAGGGCAGCACTGGGCCAGCCCTGGCCCTCACTGGCCCTGGGATAGTTGTCTTGCCCCTTACTGAACACTGCAACAGGAGAGCTGGTCCCATTCCCCTGTGGAAGAGCCGCTCCCCACCATCCCACTCAATCAGAAGAGCTGGTCCCAAAGACACCCTTGCCTGAGGAGGTCAGTACCAGTATTGGCCCAGACTGACAGCTTTGTTATCAACCAGACCCACATCCTGGGCCTTGGATTGGCCTATCCTAACATCTACCCCATCTATGACCTGCTGGAGTGTGTGAAGGAATAGATCCTATAGAACAATAACTGAAGAATCCTCATGACTTGGGGCAATAGCAAGATATCTGAGAGGAGTTTTGGTGAGGGTCCAGTGAGGATGATGTGCCAGAGGCCTTGAACCAGATCCATGACTTATTACAATGGACATTTTTTGGGTAGGGCTATTTGGACAAAAGTGTATATTGTAGACACAGCACAGCTCCCAGTGCCACTAGGATGGATGAAGAGGTGCTGGAAAGATGGTGGAGCAAGGTGGTTTTTTTTTTTTTGTTTAGTTTTGAGTTAATTTTGGGGGAGGGATGCTATAGGAGTGAGGGGCAGTTATGGAGAGAATGGGAGGTAAGCAGGATTAGGGTACATAATGAGGAATTCCAAAAACAATTAATAACAAAATATATTATAAAAAAGTTTTGGACCCTAAATATCATAACTATTTGGATGAATGGGAGAAGTTAGGGTATCCATATACACATGAGGCTGGAGATCAGTGCTAAGTCATGTGCTTCCTAAATGCTACTGCCTACATCAGCCAGTTTAGCTCCTCACCTACTGCCCTTAATGCAAGAGCAGCAGTCACCCTGCCCAGTCTTTCTCCTGTGCTGCTAGTACATACAATGTGACTTAGGCTCCAGGCTAGCCTTAGTGGAAGGCAGCCTCAACAGGACAGTGCTGATGTTGTGGATCTGCAACTGTCTGGCTGGGCATCTGATTCTGTAAATGTATAAGCCTCTAATGGTAGCTTTGTGCTTTCTGCCAGCTGTGGCATGGGTTTTAGTATTAAAATGAATACAGCCTTAAAACATTTTCCTCTGCTTTATTGTGAATAATCAGACAATCTTGTGAGCAAAATAATCAGGACTTAGGATATCTACTGAGGCTTTTTCTCTCTTTTTTATTTTACTTTCCTCTTTAATTTGGCCTCATATAGACCCTGATATTATAATAAAGACATAAGACATTAACTTACAATATAAAACAATCTAACTCAGATGTTGATGGCAGGCTACTGTAAGCACAAGTCTGAGAGCTTGCTCCAAAATCTGGAAAAGTGTTGGGATCCCAGAATAGCAGGCGTTGCCCACAGCTACAATATCCCTGTAGAACTTGTAATCAAGGCCATCACCCACACAGACAAATTATAGGAACCTTCTTGTCCACTCTGGTCTCCTCCCCTCCTTTCCCCTTTCCTCTGTGGTCCATCTTTCCACATTTCTATTCTTTTCAACTCTTAAGGTTCCCAAGATCATCTAGTGCTGTTGAGATTTCAGGATTCCTTTGGTTTTTCTGGCAAGTTCTGTATTTCTAAAGAAGAAGGAGAAGGAGGAGGAGGAAGAGGAGGAGACGGAGGAAGAGGAGGAGGAGGAGAAGAAGGAGAGGAAGAACCACCAGCAGCACTACCATCAAAAACAGTCTGATGGACCTTTCCAGAATTCCTCCCCACTGACAATGTCCTTTAGTTCTTCACTAAAGCTGAGCAAGGGTCCTAGATAGACTGACTTCCCATGAAATGTCAGGACTTGTGTAAACTGAACTGCCTTACGTTTCCGGAGCCCCCAGACATTTTGTGTGTAGGAGGAGACACCTTCCCCCATAAAACATAAAAACTATTTTTCAATGGCACTGAAATAAAGATAAAATATAATCCAGATTATATCACCAAGCTTCCATTATTTTTTCTTTAGTGGTAAATTAAAAACAAACTTACACAGGCTCCTGCAAATATTATAGACCTCTAATGCTGTGGTTGCTACTCCTTAGACATAGACAAATGTTCCTTGTAAGCCATACATAAGCCGTGGCTGGATGAAGTGAGTTTATCAGGTTGTGTGGGTTATCAGTTAGGGTGGTGCTGATTGTAAACAGAGCAATAAAGTACAAAGTAGCTTAAGCAACAGAGGGAAAGAAAGTACAGGCTGCTGTAGCTGTAAGTTTAGAGGTTGGACTGGCTCTACTCCTTTGTGCATCTGCTCTTCAATATTTGCATTTTCCAGATTAGAACCTAGAGACAGACCTTGTAAAAGACAGACCTGCATTTTGCCTTTTTTGTGCCTTGCCTCCCTGTTTACCTTACACCAGAGGTCATTTTTATGCTGACTAGAAGAACCTAAGAACAGCAGACACTTGCTTTCGTGGTCTCCCTCAAAGCTGGCCATTGCAACTTTGGTGAAAGTATTCCAATGGGGTGGATTATTTTTTTCTTAGATGTGCACTCCCCACTCTTTCTACTCTGCTGTAGAATACCTGTGGCTTCTGTAGCTGTCTGAAAGCCATGGAAGGTCATAAGGGCAATGTTGTGAAGACGGTAAAGCAGAAAGCTCAAATTCAAACTTTTTGATGATAAGGCTGACCTACTTAATCAGCTGTGGAAGCTGACCCTAAACACTTTCACTGACTGTGCAGTTCTAAATGGTGCAGCATCTAGCTGTGCAGTCTGTTAATGGAAGCCTATTTAGATAAAGAGAACAAATGATGTACCGTAGAGTTTTAGATACTGATCAATGTCATGGGGATTACTTCAGGTTGTACAATTACAGAAGGTCTCCCTAAGGTGACCATGGAGCCAGCCATGCAAAGATCTGGAATGCAGGATGCTTCAGACAGAGCAAACAGTACAAGTCCTAATCTTTAGGAGTGTGAACTTGAATAGAAAGAATCCCATTAGTAAGCAGCAAATAAAGAGGAAGTGTAGGAAGTGAAATCAGAGAAAAAGCAATGGACATTTTGAAATGTTTTTTGAGATAGGGTCTCACTATGTAATCTAGTCTTGTCTTGAAATTGTCCTGCCTCAGCACCTTGAGTGCTGAGATTAAAGGTTTGCACCACTATTCTGAGTTCATATTTTATTTTTTAACTGAAGGCTTTAGACTATCTGGGAGGCTGAAGAGATGGCTCAGCGGTTAAGAGCACCGTCTGCTCTTCCAGAGGATCTGGGTTCAATTCCCAGCAACCACATGACGGCTCACAGCAGTCTATAAGTCCCATTCACACCAAGACACATAAAATAAAGTTAAATAATCTTTTTAAAAAATAATACAGACTGTCAGAACGAGTAATGAATTTGTTAGCTGCCATGTGGGTGCTGGGAATCGAACCCGGGTCCTCTGGAAGAGCAGACGGTGCTCTTAACCGCTGAGCCATCTCTCCAGCCCCACGAGTAATGAATTTGAATGTTAATTTTAGAGATTTGAGGTGGCATAATCTCATAATAGAAGTTGTTGTTTAATATGCTTATCACATGTAGTGATGGGAATCTATCCATTTTTCTTAGACTTATCACTGTCTGCTGTTTTTCAGAGAATATTATATGTACATAAGCACAGAAGTCATGTTTTATGAAAGAATCATGTAAACTTATAGGATTACTTTGGGATTCTTTTAAAATTTGGGGTCAGAGAGCCAAGATGTCACAATGTAGGTAGTCAAAAGCAAAGGCATAGGCTTTGATATAGTCATAGATAGAGCCAGAGATGTAGTTCTTTGGGGGAGAAAAACTGCTTTTTAGTCCTCAGACAAGAACACATGGAAAACATAACCAACAACATTCAAGTCCTTGATTCTGCTAGATTCTTAATTTCCAGATCCACTGTCTAGTCACACCCTTTTCAAGACCTGGGAAGAGTGCGATACAAGGCATATGTGAGTGAGAGTCAGTCTGTAGATGGAAATACAGTTGATGTTCAAAACTTAACACCTTAAACCTCTGCTCTGATTGATTGGTCAATCCAAACAGGAGCCAGTTGGCATGGATATGAGTGTGCAACTTTGGAGGTTAGGCTTGCACTGCTTTCTCAGGATGACTTTTCAGAGATCCCAGGGCTTCTTAATTAAGGGATTATTACACTTAGTTTCAAAATGTTCTGTGGATTTACTTAGCAACTGGAAACATAATAGCTACATTTATTAAATTAATAACTGATTAAAATTATTTATTAATATTAGTTTCATTGACAGTAGACATACTGACCTGACCTCATAAAAAATCACTAGTTCTTTTACATATTAGAATAACCATGAAAAATCAGTTGTTTGTCTAAGTAAGAATAAAATCATATGAAAAAAACACAGAATAGCTACACCAATTTTGTATGATAAAAGAACTTCTGGAGGTATCACCAACCCTGATTTCAAGCTCTACTACAAAACTCTGGCAAAAAATAATGCATATGGTTTTGGCATAAAAACAGACAAATTAATCAATGGAATGGAATCAAAGACTCAGACATAAATCTACACACTTCTAAACATCTGGTTTTTAACAAAGAGGCCAAAATTATACAGTGGAAAAAAGAAAGCATCTTCAACAAATGGTGCTGGTCTAACTGGATGGTGGCATGTAGAAGAATGAAAATAGATCCATCCTACACAAAACTTAAGTTCAAGTGGATCAAAGATCTCAACATAAAATCACATATGCTGAACCTGATAAAAGATAAAGTGGGGAATACCCTTGAACACATTGGCACAGGAGAAAACTCCTTGAACAGAACACCAATAGAGCAGGCACTAAGATCAATGATTAATGAGACCTCATAAAACTGAAAAGCTTCTTTTAAGGCAAAAGACACTATCAATAGTACAAAATGGCAGCCTATAGCATGAGAAAAGATCTTCACCATCCCTACACCTGACAGAGGGCCGATCTCTAATATATATATATATATTATATATATATATACAAGAAACTAGACATGAAAAAAACCAAAATAATCCAATTAAAACATTGAGTACAGATTCAAACATTCTCAACATAAGAATCTCAAAATGTTCAATATCCTTAGCCATCAGGGAAATGCAAATCAAAACAACTCTGAGATTTTATCTTACACCTGTCAGAATGGCTAAGATCAAAAGCACAAGTGACACATTATGCTGGTAAGAATGTGGAGCAAGGGGAACTCTTCTCTATTGCTAGTAGGAGTGCAAATATGTACAGCAACTTTGGAAGTCAATATGACAGTATCTCAGAAAATTGGGAATCCATCTACCTTGAGACATAGCTATACCACTCTTGAGCATTTGCCCAAAGGATGCTCAATCATACCATGAGTACACTTGCATAACTATGTTCATAGAAGTTTTATTTGTAATAACTAGAAACTGGAAACAACCTAGATGTCCCTCAATGAAAGAATGGATAAAGACAATATGGTACATTTATACAATGGAATATTATTCAGCTGTTAAAGAATAACATCATGAAATTTACAGACAAATAGATGGAAATAAAAAACAAAACAAATCATCATCTCGAATGAGGCAACCCAGACACACAAAGACAGATATGGTATAAATTCAATTATTCAAGTGGATATTAGCTGTAAACTAAATGATAAAGATGCCACAATCCACAGACCCAGAGAAGCTAAGTAAAATGAAAGGCTCAAGGGAGAAGAATGAATCTCCCTGGGAAGGGGAAATAGAATAGAATATACATTGATGGTGGACTGTGTGTGTGTGGGGGGGTGGGTATGAGGATGGAATCAGGAAGGGTCAGGTGGGAAGAAAAATGGAGGAGGAAAGTACTGGAAGAGACAGTTGGAACTGGGGAGAGTTCTTGGGGATGAGCTAGAAACCTACTACAACAGAAACTCCCAGGCATCTAAAGGGGTGTTCCTAGCTAAGGCTCCTAGCAATTCGGAATAAGCAGCTTAAATTGACCATCTCCCGTAACCAGACAAGACTTCCAGTGGAAGGATTGGGACAGAAAGCCAGCTACAAAACTTTAGACCTACAATTTGTCATGCCTACAAAATGTGCTGGGGTGGATGTAAGGATTCCTGGCATTGCATAGGTGAGCCCCTGGCTCAGGTGGGATGCATCTTGCATGGAGGCACGCCTCTGGGCGTGGCTGCGCAAACCCTGCATACCGAAGCATCTCCCTGGACCCAGAAGCACCTCCCTGGACCCATTACGCATACCCGTGCATGCCCCTTCCCTTAAAAGCAGCCATGAGCACATGATGCAGTCCTTTTTTTCTTCTCTCTCACCTGATTTCTGTTCTGCTCTTCTGTCTCTTTACCCGCCTGGAACTCCTCTCTTAAATAAACTCTAATGTGTTGCCTTGTTAGTGTGTACTTGCTCTCACGTGCAGAACTAACAGTGGAGGTGGCACAGAAATTGTGGAAGTGGCCATCTAATAACTGGTCCAGCTGGAGACCCACACTAAAAGAGGGAGCCCATCCCTGATACTGCCTGGAAGGCCAGAACCCAGAGGCTAGATAGTTCAAAGACATATTATAGAACTAAAATAAGACTGGCAAAAAAGTCAATTAAATAAATTCTAATGATACTTTGCTATATTCATAGATTGGCTCCTAGCCCAAATGTCATCAGAGATGCTTCATCCAGCAGCTGATGGAAACAGATCCAGAGATTCAGATCCAGACACAGAGGCAAATATTAGTTGGAGCTCAGGAATCCTGCTGAGGAAGAGGAGGAAGGATTGTAAGAGTCAGAGGGGTCAAGGACACCAAGAGAAAAATCACAAAATCAACTAACCTCGGCTCCCAGGGTCCCACAGAGGCTGAACAGACAACCTGGGAGCCTACATGGAACTAACCTAGGCCCTCTGCATATATATTACAGTTGTATAGCTTGGTATTCTTGTGGGATTTCTAACAGTGACAGCAGGGGCTGTCTCTGACTCTTTTGCCTGCTTTCGGGACCCTATTGCTCATACTGGGTTGCCTAGTCTAGTCTTAATATAAAGGAAAGTGTCTAGTTTTACTGCAACTTGATGTGCCATGTTTGGTTGATATCCATGGGAGGCCTGCTTTTTTTAGAGAGAAATGGAGAAGGAGTGGACATGGGGGGAGAAGGCAGGTAGGGGGAGGGGCTGGGAGTAGAGGAGGGAGGAAAAATTGTGGCCAGGATGTAAAAAAATTTTAAAAAATTAAAGATTAGATTCTGATATGAAAGAATAATATTTAATACTACACTTAGAATATAAAGAATATTAAAACTATACAACTACTGAAAATAATAAAAAAGTATTTGAATTAACTAAAGGAGAACATATGCTTTTTATGCTTCAATATTGTAATGTGCCAATTCTTTCCTAACTGTTTTAATGTAATAATGCCTGAGCAATGTATTTGCACAGCCTTACACTTTTAAAAATGGAATAATGAAATCCTAAACAATATGACCAAGTTATTTTTGTAAAATTTAAATGGAAGCATTATATACATAAAAGCATATAAGAAGTATACAGTAAATTCTTCAGTTGTTACTTAATTGTCTAAATTCCAGTTTACTTGAAATAGAAAGTATATCTGAAATAGAAATAGAGTCATATAGTAATATATTATTATACAATAATATAACTTAATAATATCCCATTTTACTTCAATAAGAATGAAAGGATTGGTATCAGTTCAGGACACTTTAAGACCAAGTTCTCAGTGCGAAGGAGATTTATTTGCCCCAAAGGGACAAAGAACAGGGAATAAGAGACAAAGACAGGGGATAGAGGATGAGGAGGAGAAGGAAACAAGGAAGGGGAAGGGGTATTTTTCCCAGAGAAGGGACAAAGGAGTGCCTCTGGATAGAAAGCAGACAGGCATGGCCCATAGGAAAATGGTGGTTTTTAAAACTAAAAGAGGAAGCTCCATGTTAGGATGAGATGTTTAATTTTAATTGGGCATGTTAGTTAGATGAGCCAAAGGGGCTTTTGATTGCTGGACTTAAATATGTCCATAGCTGGACCATGGTAGTTGGCCTCAGGAGGAGGAAGGTCAAATAAGGGAACAGACACTGAAGGATAACTTTAGGAATGTAACCTAACATTTTCTTTTAGAAGGCAGGGATACTGTGGATCATGCTTATTGTTAATAAAAAAAACTGATTGGCTGATAACAGGGCAAGAAGAGATTGGGCGAGAGAGTCTGACACAGAGAGAATGATGTGAAGATTAGTCTTAACAATAAAAATCCAGAGTCAGATATGGAGGATGAAAGCTGAAAGATTAGAGAAGCAAGCAGCAGTAACTAGAAACTGATTACCTCTACCAATCCTCAGAACAAATGGTGGCTGAAATCCTGTCTGTCTCTACCTCCCTAGTGCTGGGATTAAAGATGTATACCATCACCACCAGGATCTGTTTCTCTTTTAGATTGGTTCAATTTATTTGTAGCCTAGGGTGACCTTGAACTCCTGATCTTCCTGGTTCCTTCTCTCAGATGCTGGAATTAAAGGTGTGTGCCACCACTGCCTGGCCTCTATGGTTAACTAGGGGCTAGCGCTACACCCTGATCCTAGGCAAGCTTGACTTTATTTGTCAGAACACAAAATAACATACATTTCCCCCTTTTTATTTAAGATGTAAAGCAAAGGTTTTAACTAACATAGAAAACCTATATACAATAAATAAAATTATTAAATACAAGTATATAAGACAATAATTACATTAACAATGTCTAGCCCATTAGTATTTGACAGATTAAGAGAAATTATTCCATATATCCATCCTATCTTAGTGAATTCAAACTGTTTTACCTAATTTACTTTTTATCCTAATTTACATTACCAACTCAAAACTATCTTTTTATGTCTCTCAACTATATACACTTTACACCTATTTTAGTGACTATCTTTTCTGAGTCTGGTAACAAGAGAAACTATAACTATCTAGTTTCCAGCTCTATCAGAAACCTGAGAAGAAAATTACCTGAGTAAACAAAAAGTTTAGAGAAAACAACTTCCAAAAATAAGAAATGGCAGAAACAGCTGGTTGCTTAGCAGTAATCCAAGGTTCCTCTGCAGTATTGGGGCACCCATCTTTGGCCTAAAGGCTGAGGCAGACTTTTTGTGGGGCATAATTTTTGAAGACCTGTTCTACCTTGTCTTGGAAAAGTTCTGCAGTCACATTTTTTTTTCTGTCCTGCTTGGCTAATTTGGATAACATATTTGAAGCTCCACTGGGTACTCCTAGAGAAGATTTTTTTCTTGTATAAGACCCCACCTCTCAGCCAATGTTCAGTCTGTCCTAGCTGGCCTCTAAGATGTTTTATATTCAAGTGCAAGCCATCAGACTCCAGATACCCTGTTTACAATCCTCTTTTAGGTGACCTCAGTTGCCACAATTAAAATACTTGACATTTTGTTTTTTCTTCAGGCCTCTGAACATCACCTCTCCTATCCAAGCATCATTATAGTTATGAGATTTAATATTGACTGTCTCTTGAATTCATTCCTCTATGGTTGCTGATCTTGCCTTTAAAGGCCTAATTATCCTTTTGTATTGTGAATTGGTATTTTTAAAAGCCAAAGATTCAATTATTATTTGTCTAGCTTCTGAATTTGGTATCTTTATATATATATAAAGGTTTATTTTGGGCCCTGTAATAACTTTAATAAATGACTCAGTTCTCTTTCTGACTTTTTAAATTCTACCCCAAGCATTCAAAGCTGCTGCACAGCACAGAGCCAGGGTGTGGACATCATATGGAGACTGTTTTTGTACAGGAACGTAGTCACCTTCTCCAAGAAGTTGGTTTTGGGAGGTTTCAATATCACTAGCCCTATTCCATTATTCAATGGGCTTAGCCTCATCTTTACACCAGGTCTTCCACTGTAATTGAGGGTCAGGCTCCAGTACTGTTGTAATAAAGTCTTTTCAGTCTTTTAGTATAATCCTGTTACTAGTTTGCCAGGAACCAAGGGGCTAAAGCTCCCATTGTCTTAAGCTATGCCATAAATTCAGGCCTGAGGAGGTAAGTTAGGTTTTCTTTTACTATGAGTCAGCTCTCTTCCCAGACAACAGGTGGCCCCCTTCTGTCGGGATAGGCAATTCACTGATAATTGATAGATTTCCACAATAACACATCCTGTTTAGCAATACATCTTCTAACTGTGAAATTTCCCCATCCTATGTGTCGATGTATACTTCCCCTGCTTTGACTTTCTATTTAACTGCTGCCTGGAAAATAAAGTTTTAGAGCTTGATCAGAACTTTTATCTTGCTCTCATTTCTCATGTTTTTTTTTTTTCTCTTCTTTTCTTCCTTATTTTAGGTCCATGTTGAAGACCTCGCTGGCCGGGGCGCTAGTTGACCGTGAATTTAACATCTGTTTCACAAAAGGTAAATGCATACCATATGAGACTATCACTTTCTAAAAGTCTCCTCAAATCTATCATTTGCACAGGAATATAGTAGCTCTTATATAGCCTTGGGTATATCTGTAATTTGGTAGTTGGTAATGATGACGGTGAAGATGACTGTGAAGTGTCAGGCTGACATCTGTTGTGTAGAACTGTAGAAGCCCAAGCAGGTGTCAAGGCAGCTACCTAGTGTGGCAGCATTCCAAGGAGGGGGTCCACAGAAAGCCCACAACCCACCATGAGAGATGAAGCCAAAGAACCAGCTGTCTGCACAGGGAAATGTGCAGCTGACTCTCCAGGGTATGTGGAAGCCAAGTGTCTGTGAAGTTTACTGCAACAGAAAAATTCCAACTTTCTCAGAGGGCTTGGGGAGGAGGAGAGGAAAGAAAGGAAAATCTAGATGTCGAAGCACTGACTCCAGTGGGGGAGCCTGTAGTGGGACCATGTTCTGTTACCATGTAAGTAATTGTCCCACCTATTGGTTTAATAAAAATGCTGACTAGCCCAAGACAGACAGGAAGTATGGGTGGGGCTACCAGACTAAAAAACTCTGGGAACAGGAAGAGCAGAACAGAGCAAAGATGCCTGGAAATGCAGAGGAAAGAAATTGAAATGCTGCTGAGAAAAGGTACATGGTTGAACAAGATAAGAATTATGAGTTAGTTAAAGAATTAAGAATTAGCAAGTTATAAGTTATATGCATGGGTCATAGGTCAATGTGCATAAAATTAATGTGAGCATCTGTGTGTTTCCGGGGGAATGCGGGTCTGTGGGTAAGGACCACAGGCCAGACAGGCCAGAAACTTCATACTATAGGAACCCTTACATGCAGCTCTGGCCTGTGTTGGTGGCTTCAAAGTCATAGTCAAGTGGCTTTTCCATGAATTTGTGTCCCAAAATTTGAATGCCAGATGAAGTACAATCCTAATGAGTCTTAACAATAAAAACCCAGAATCAAATATCAAGGATGAAAGCCAAAAGATCAGCAAAGCAGAGCTGCAGAAACTACTAGAAACTTATCTCTACTAATCCTCAGACCAAGTGAGGGCTGAGATTCTGTCTTCATCTCCCTAGTGCTAGAATTAAAAGCAGGTACCACCATCACCCAGCTCTTTTACTCTTTTAGAGTAGTTTAATCTAGTGTAGCCCAGGGTGGCCGTGAACACCTGATCTTCCTGACTCCTCCTCCCAAGTGCTAGGATTAAAGATGTGTGCCACCACTACCTGGCCTCTATGGTTAACTAGTGGCTAGCTCTGATCTCTGGTCTCCAGGCAAGCTTTATTTGTCAGAACACAAACAAAATGTCATACAACAATGGGAGGAAGAAGAGCAAGTTCAGGAGAGTTGGGGAAGATGTAAGCAAGCCTCCATTGCTGTGTAGAAAATGAGATAACAGCCATGAGCCACATGGAAAAGCATAAATAGAGCCTGATAGAGCCATGGTTGCCATGCTTTGGCTAGGCAGAGTCCTTCCTTCAAAGAAGGACCCTAGTTTTGGAACTGTCATAATGCAGTAGAAATCAGTATAAAATAAAAATTCAAAAGACAAACTTAAAAATAGATGCATTAAAAATGTGATAAATAGCTTACGTGTTTTGAGCTGCTAAGCTGATAGATTTAGAAAATAGTGTTAGGCTAATTGTAATACAGCTATTCAACTGTCTATTTAATAAATATATAAAACCAGAAAATAATACATGGTTTAAAACCCAAGATGAATTGCAACTGAAAAGATGAATTTATCTCCATACACTTAATACATCTCTATGAAAAAGTCTCATAAAATTAAACAACAATTGTAAAAAAGTGTTTGGAGTGTTGATGATGTTGTCCAATTTAGCCTGATAGGACTGCAGTACTCTCTGATAACTGCATAGGCAGAGTCTGGAGTCTGATGGCTTGCACTTGAATATAAAACGTCTTAGAGGCCAGCTAGGACAGACTGAACATTGGCTGAGAGGTGGGGTCTTATACAAGAAAAAATCTTCTCTAGGAGTACCCAGAGGAGCCAAGGAAGCAGAAGGTGAGCTTTAATCTTACTGAAATAAAAACATTTGCTTTATTCTGAGTGTGGCATGGTGAGACATTGCTTTGACTGAACAAGATTGTAGCTTCTGACCACCTGCGATTGGCTGAAGCATGGCTGCTATGATTGGCTAGGGCTATGCTTAAATCAGGTTGCAGTTAGCTAAGTTAAAGCTGAAGATAAGGAGCCTGGAGACTTTAGGCTGTTGTATAGCCTCAGCCCAATCCTGCTGAAAGATCTAGGACGTGCGTAGTATCCTGGAGTGTTCTCACCTTGATGTTTAGGCTTTTTTATACCACCTTCTTAGCCTTTCATTTTAGGCCATGACAAGATAATTCTTTTTTTTTTTTTTTTTTTTAAACTTTATTTATTTATTTATTTGCCTTGGTGTTTGCCTGGAACTGGAACTACAGACAGTTGTTAGCTGCCATGTGGGTGCTGGGAATCGAACCCGGGTCCTCTGGAAGAGCAGACGGCACTCTTAACCGCTGAGCCATCTCTCCAGCCCCGACAAGATAATTCTTTAGGGGCCGTGGAAGGATAAGAATTAGTTTCTAGTCTCAGGAGAACAAGGGCACTAGAAGCGGGGGTAATGTTGAGGCAGCCTTAGCAGTTTCCATAATAACTCACCCTCCCTGACTATGTTACTCATATCTTTTGAAGCTTGTGTTTCCACATTTGTGATGAGTAAAATTGTGTGGGAGATATGGGATTGTAAGAGAGATCATAGGAAATTATTTCTGTCAGGATCCTAGCCCAACAAAACACCCAAGTGTTAGAAGTTAGAGAATGCAGCAGGTCTAAACACTTACTTGGATGTTGGGAAGAGGGATTAGTGTTTGTTTTACATGGAGGTTTGAATAAGAAAGGCCCCATAGGCTCATAGGCTTGAATGTTTGGTCACCAGGCAGTGTCACTGTTAAGAGTATGGTCTTGCGGGTTAGGTATTGGCTTTGTTGGAGGGAGTAGGTCATTAGGGGTGAGAGGATGGGGCAAAGGCAGGAGGGTGAGGGTTCAAATGCTCAAGGCAGACCCAGTGTGTTTCTTTCTGTCTTTCTTTTTTTACTGCCTGCCTATCTGAATATAAAACTCTAAGCTACCTTTCCAACACCATGTCTGCCTGCATGCTGCCATGCTTCCCACCATGATGGTAATGGACTAAATCTGAATGTGACCAAGCCCCAATTAAATGCTTTCTTTTATAAGTTGACATGTGTGATGATTTGAAAGAAAATGTGTAGTGGGATTATAGTACCTTGTAAATATTTGTCCCTCCTACTGGTTTAATAAAAAGCTAATTGGCCAGAGGCATACAGGAAGCATGGGTGGAGCTACCAGACTAAGAAAACTCTGGGAACATCTCAGAGCAGAGCAGAAATGCCAGAGAGATGCCAGAAAATGCAGAGGAAAGAAGCTGAAATTCTGCTGAGAAAAGGTACCGAGCTGCATGATTGAACAAAACAAGAATAATGGGTTAGCTTAAGAATTAAGACTTAGCAAGTTATATACCTGGGCCCAAGGCCAATCAGCATAAGATTAATGTAAGCGTCTGTGTGTTTCTGTGCAACTGTGAGTCTGAACCTTGAGACTAGGCCCAAAAGTCTGGGCCAAAAACCACATACCACAAAAATGGACCCTAAAAGGAGTGGCACTCATAGAAGGTGTGGCATTGTTAGAGCAACTGTGACGCTGTAGAGGCAGGCTTTGAGGTCTCAGATGTGCTCAGGCCACACCCACTTTCTATTGCCTGCAAGTCAAAGATGTAAGGACTCTCAGCTACTTCTCCAGCACCATGTCTGCCTGCATGCCACTGTGTTGCTCCATAATGATAGTGGATGGACTAAACTTCTGAAAATGTAAGCTACTCAATTAAATATTGTTTTGTTTTTTTTTTTTCCTGTGTAAGAGTTGCCATGGTCATGGTGTCTCTTTACACCAATAGAAACTCTAACTAAGACACTATGGTATTGGCATCTCTTCACAGCAATAGAACTCTAAGTATTATGCAAGCATGAAGTCTTCAGATCTTTAGCAACCATAAAATAGGAAAATCGCAAAGTGAAACACAAGAATTTTTCATTGTAATTTTAGAAATGCAAACTTTAATGAGCTGCCATTTATTTCTTATGAAGGACAAAACCAAACCAATATTCACTCCTTATTGACCAGTAGCTATGTAAGAACATGCTATCTATAGTCCTGTTAAAAATACAAGTTGATGAGTTGGCTCCCTGGAAATCTATCTAAAATGTTAGAACATTAAAAACCCTTTTGAACTATGTCTTTTCACTGACAAGTATTTACTTATTGCAAATTTGATCAGAAACTTAAAGATACAGTAAACAAAAGTGCCACATTTTGGATACTGAAAAATCAGCATTGAACTAAAAGGTTAATAAAATAGGAAAAGATAATGATAGTAAAGCATCTCATAAACAGTTGTGGTAGAAAAATATAACCGCTGATACAAAAGTAACTTACTGGGACTGGAGAGATGGCTCAGAGGTTAAGAGCATTGACTGTTCTTCTGGAGGTCCTGAGTTCAGTTCCCAGCAACCACATGGTGGCTCACAACCATCTATAATGACATCTGGTACCCTCTTCTGTATACTGTATACATAATAAATAAATCCTTAAAAACAAAACAAAACAAAACAAAAACCAAAAGTAACTTACTTTCTAAAAAGTTGTGTCCAGACAATCAGAGTCCAATGTTACATGGGACTTGTACATTGGTGTTGATTTTCTCCATGCTCTTGACTATTCTGCCTTTTTTGTGTTTATTTTTATCTTTCCCATCTCTGCACATGAATAAGTAAACCAACAATAAACCTCACATATCTCAGGCTTTCTGGTAGACCTCTGTAGGTAGAATCCTTGATTAAGGATGGCCGTCAGCCACAGTCCTTAGTTTGTATTTGTTAGTAATTCTCCCAAACATAAATTTCAACTCATAATAAAATATTTTGGAATATGTAAAGAAAGAATGCCAATTAGAGTCAAGCAAACAGACTCCCTCAAGCATATCAAACAATAGCAGCCACAACAAAATCACTATAAACACTGAGAGCCCATTGTGCTGAGTAGAGGATCTTTTATGGGATATGAGTGGTTGGCAATTAGCTTAGAACCCTGCTTTGAAAGTTGATTTTCACTTACTAGATGAATTATTTTGTACACATGCTGGCCAGCTTATTCTCCCCTTAGACTCATTTCATATTCAGCAAACACACTTCGTCGGGCAGATTCTCAGTGGGAAACATGAATAATACTACAGGGTAAAGAGGAGAGTTTAGGACGGATGGATTCCAAAGGTGAGTGTAAGCTTTGGAAAAACAGAATCTGGGCTAGCAAGAGGCAGAGCCACCTCCCTTGGGTTCAAGTAGGAACTGCTCTTCTCTCAAGACATCCAGAGGGCTGAAGGCAGGAAGCCAGGAGGGAGTGGAAGCTACACCAGTCAGGCATCCAGCTGTCTTCTGCTCTCCAGGGAGTGTTCATCTCAGGGAGGAGGGGGGGAGGAGGGGGGGCGGCGCTCTAACACAGTCATCATGGTGGACGAAGTGGGCAGAGAGTAGCAACCACAGTTCAAAAATGAGCTATAAGAGGCATCACACTTTTTCATCTATGGGGCTTAAATTTATTTTTCAGATCTTTTATTTTTACCTATCTATCTATCTATCTATCTATATATATATATATATATATATATATATATATATATATATATCCATCCATCTATCTATCTGTCCATCTGTCTGTCTGTCTGTCTGTCTATGTGTGTCTATGTGCATGCCCCCACTTGCCCCATGTGGGTGCCTGTGGAGGCCACATGTCAGATCCCCTGGAGCTGAAGTTTCAGGCAGTTGTGAGATGCTTAACTTACATGCTGGGAGATGAATTCTGGAAGATCAGAAAGTGTGCTTAACTGCCGAGCCATCTTTCTAATCCATGAAGCTGGAATGTCTCTGGTTTTCTTAGAGGTTTGGGTGGAAATGTTTCCATTGACCTTTAGGCTCTTTCCTTGCCCTGGATCAGTTCTCTGTCCTGCATGCTGACCTGGATGGTCTGCACCAGGAGGTTCCTACACGGGGCAAATGGAAAGACATATAGGGTGGAACAGAGTCAGAGCCTCAGCTACCTTCTCTAAAAGGCTGAATGCTTGGAGGGCAGTCAGGAAAAGAGGACTGATACCGAAAAATGACTTACCAAATCAAAAGATATTAGCTTTTCTCAGCCAAAGTGTGGGCGGCAGCTCTGGCCTGAAAAGGTTTGCACCAGAGTGGGAGGGTGATTGTATCTTTAGCTAGTTCATGGGACACCAGGGTTTCTTTTCTTTTTTTAATATTTTATTTTTATTTTATGTGGATTGGTGTTTTGCCTGCATGTATAACTGTGTAAGGGTGTCAGAGCTTGGAATTAGAGATAGTTGTTAGCTGCTATGTAGATGCTGGGACTCGAACTCAGGTCCTCCAGAAGAACAGTCAGTGCTCTCAACTGCTGAGCCATCTCTCCAGCCCAACACCAGGGCTTCTAAACAAGGTGAGCCCACAGACAAGTTGACGCATCTTGGTGTGCTTGATAGTTGAGCAAAACACATAGATAGGAGATTGCAAAGTCTGTAGAAACTGCCACCATGTGCCTAAAGCTGGACGGAAGGCAAAACTGAGCATCATCAATCCTGAAAAACAAAATAAGGTGAAGGCAGAAGAGAAGAGAGAAATCCAACAGAGCCCACCAGGGACATTTGCATCTGTCTGTCACAGTGTCCAATCTGCACAACCTTCAAAACGTAGGGTTCGTTCTTGCAAATCTTTTGAGCGCTCCTCTGCAGACCAATTCTTACCTGAAGTTGTCCTGGGACTGGGATTTTAGCAAGCTGACTTTCCAGGAATAGGTATTAAGTTGACAACTGTCAGATCTTGCCTGACCCACAACTGAGGACTACTGCTTCCTCTGAGAGGTCTTGCTTTTTATGACTGCTGGGCCCAGTCTTATATTTTAGGGCCAAAAGCTAGACACAGTTTCACTGCTACCCCACATTGTAATGCCCTACTCTTCCCACCCCCATCTTAATTTTCTACTCCCCAGAGGTTCCCCAAAACTCTACTCACACCTCAGAATAATGTTAATCTGCATGTACCATCTGTGCTCTGTTTTGACACCGAGTGGTAGCTGGTTAGCCAGCGAGAGACCATGGTGAAGCTAGATAGCTTAGCCTCTCTCCGCCAATAACCAGAGCATACAGAAGAGCAACATTTTGAAAAGACTTTTATTTACTCAAAACTAGGAAAAGAAGAGAGTTTCTTGACTGTATGCTTGATTTTTAAAAATGAACCTTTCAGGCAAAACAAACTCATTGTACTAATGACTAAGATGAAAGACGTTATGGGTTATATGTCAGTTATGTTGTGGTTTATTCTTAGACAAAAATACACCACTATCTCAATCACACATTGATCATAACCCTCCTCAGTCCCTGATCTTACAAGTGCCTCCATCTACTTCTTTCAGACAGGAGGTTCGGGACTTTATCTACTTCCTCACCTGTACAGTTATGGTTTATACTACATTATATACTAATCATTCATAAGTTCATAATACTTTAATCAAAATTGTCCCATATATTTGTGCAGTAAATATTGAAAAGGCCTTTTGGAAGTACTAGGATGGATATATCTTGAAAGAAATTTTAACTCCCTATTTGACTAAGAATATCAGGGTCAAATTTCTTTGTGTGCGTGTGTCTGTGTCTGTGTGTGGCTTTTCAAGACAGAATTTCTCTGTGTAGTAGCCTTGGCTGTCTTGGAATTTGCCTTGTAGACCAGGCTAGCCTTGAATTCACAGAGATCTGTCTGCCTCTGCCTCCTGTGTACTGGGATTAATGGTGCACTCTACCATGTCAGGCTCAAACAATTTTTTACTAATGCTTTTGAAAGCATTATATAGGAAAATGATTGGTCCTAATATCACCATAGGCTAGGCCAGAGGAGGAAAACAACAACCACTGAATAAACCAAGCCTGTTTGTTGAAATGTAGCCATGCTTATATGTTTATGTACCGGTGTCACACTGCTTTCTCACTGTGGTGGCACAGTTGAACAGTTTGCAACAGAGATTGTTGACCCACAAAGACAGGAGTACTTACTCCTGGAACCTTTACTGATAAATGTTGCCAATCCCTGGTGTAAGTACGAAAATTTGCCAGCAGCTTTCTCCAAGAAGCCTCTTTGTCTTTCAGAAAGGATTTGCCCTGAGGTCTTGCCACAGGCTGACAAAGTATGAATGTGTGTCATTTTTGAAACTTTGAAAGAAGTCATATGTGAAGGAAGATTTGAGAAGTCATCCTGGCAGCCTGGGGCTGGTTTAACTATGTTCTTCATTATGTTCATGGTCTCGTACAAAATGCCTAATCTATTGGTAATTGTAAAATTCCCTGGGAGGATGTGTGGAGCAACCTAACTCCTACCCCAGAGAATCCAAGAGTTAGGGATTCTGGCAGTTAACTGGGATCATCTTGATGGGTTTGGAGCCTCCGTGGATGGGCCAGCAAGATGAGTCAGGAGGTAAAGGTCACTTGGTGAAGGGAGAGAACTGACTCCTACAAGCCATCCTCTGCACCCTCACGTACACGCAATAAATGAAGTCCCTGTGGAAACAGACCTCTGGGCACGTCGGTGAGGGATGATTTCTTTTTCTTTCTTTCTTTTTTTTTTGACATTTTTTAATTTAAATTTTTTTTTAACATACAACCATCGTTACCCCTTTCCTCCTCCCACTCCCTCCCAAGCTCCCTCCCCATCTCCCATCCACTCCTCAAAGAGGATAAGGCCTTTCATGGGGAGTCAACCAAATCTGGCATATCAAGTTGAGGCAAGACCAAGCCCCATCCTCCTGTATCAAGGCTGAGCAAGGCATCCCTCTATAGGGAATGGGCTCTAAAATGCCAGCTCATGCAGCAGGGATAAACCCTGGTCCCACTGCCAGAGTTTCCACTGATTCCTCAAGCCACACAACTGTCATCCACATCCAGAGGACCTAGTTCAGCCCAATGCAGGTTCCCCAGCTGTCAATTCAATCAGTGGGCTCCCATTAGCTGTGGTTTCCCCTGTCTCTGTAGGTTTCCCCATCATGATCTTGATTCCTTTGCTCATACAATCTCTCCTCCCTCTCTTAAACAGGACTAGGAGTTTGATTCAGTGCTTAGCTGTGGATCTCTGCATCTGCTTCCATCAGTTACTGGATGAAGGTTCTATGATAACAATTAGGGTGGTCATCAATTTGATTACAGGGGAAGGTCAGTCCAGGCAGCCTTTGAGGAATGATTTCTAGGTTAGGGCAATGGAGGTAGGAAGACACACCCTAAATGCCAGACTAACTGAGAAGGAGAAAAAGAGCTGAGTACCAGCATTTATTTATCTCTGTTTCCTGACCTATAATATGACAACCACCCGAAGCTCGTGACAGTACCCCTTTCCTGCCAACAAGGCAACTAATGAATACAGGAATTATTAAAAGTTAAACTTAAAGCTGCAGAAAGGAATGCACAATACACCTGTGGAATTTAACATACAATAGTCTGTTATTAAATAATTTTCCTCTCCTCACCCCTGTAATACTACTGCTTCCAACAACCAAACAAAAAACTCTGAATGTCTTCTGCAAACAACATGTTGAGAGCAGTGCAGAATGAGACCCAACAATGAATGGGGAAGCCGGTTAACCCTCCACCCTGTTCTCAGGGCCTCGGGATGCTGGAGCCCCAGAGCTATGAAGAATTCCACAGTGGCTGGACACAGGGCTCTGGGGTGGATACTTTCAATTGTGGAATCACAAGGTACTTCATGAACATACAAACCTACCATGATCCATCTCTCCGTGTGCCTCAAAAGTCAGACCTGGATCTAGAAAGACCTAGAGATGGAAACCAGCAAAGAACCCCAGGAACAGCCTGAGGTTTAAAGAAATAAGTTTTGTGTCCACACACAAACACACAAATATTGAAAAGTAAAGACATTAGTGCTAGCATTGAGACCCACTTCTTGGAGCCTTGGTCCTGGCTTGCCCCGCCCCCTTTGTTCTCCAGCTCAGGTTCTCTCTCTCTCTTCTTTCCCTCCCTCCCTCCCTCCTTCCCTCTCTCTCCCTCACTCCCTCTCGCTCTTGTACCTCCTCTCTTTTCCTCCCTCTTTTCTTTCTCCTTTCAGCCTTGGCCGGTTTTTTATAAAACTTTTCAAGTGAGCGCTGCCTGCAAGATGTGTCTTTTTCTGTGGCTCCCACCCACCTGGCCGCCATGTGAGGGCTGCCAGTATGGTGACTGTCTCTTAACTGCCATGAGGCCCTTCGGCTCCCACCTCCACCAAGGTCTCTTTCCTGACAGTTTTAAAATACAACTAGGAAATAAGTCTTAACTCTTTCCTTGTGGCTTTCAAGGGCTCAAAGTCCATACACCCACTCTTGGTTTTCTGCTTAGACTGGAATTCAACCCAGAGTCTTAATGATTAATCAGCCCTGCTGGGATAAGGGACTTTATTTTGCTTTACAGACAAGGGAAGTCAGACTTGAAATATCACTATACCTTCTTTCATTCAGATACTCTCTTGCATATTGAGAACACATTTCTGGGTGTCAGATTCCTGCTCTGTTCTTCTTCAAGTCACCCTGCTTCCTTGTAGATCCCAGGACTAGGGCTAAAATCCACTGGACATGACCTTCTCTACTGTGTGACCTCATTGTTTGGGGGAACCTGTGCGTGTACTTCCTTCTCTTTGAAAGGGTCAAAGTTCTTGCTTAGTCTTCCTTACAAGGGAACCAAAGCTCAAACAAGATTGTAAATAAGCCGCTGTGATACAGTGCATCCAAAAGAATTCATGTTCCTTCCAAACAAACAACAAAAATTCGGCAACCCAGCACAGTGTCTTTAAATAAAAAATCAGCAATAAATGTATCATTTGCTTACAATGTCTATCTTTTTCTGGCTAAATGGAATCTACAAGGTATTGAGGCCCTGGATCTAAATTTCATTTTCATTTCTTTGCCCTAAGAATGAAGGCATATCTGAAATTTTTAAAAAACTTGAAACATTTATTTATTTGAATGTGTGGGTACCCATATAGCAGTCAAAAGACCGCTTCTGGCAGTCTCTTCCCACTTTGCTGGCCCTGGAGATCTAACTCAGGCCATTAGGCCTGATAACAAACTCCTTTACCTCCTGAGCAGTTTTACTTGCCTAGAATATCTGAATTTGATGGGCTTGATGACTTACAGGGTTTTTTTTGTTTTGGTTTTTTGTTTTTTAAGCTATTATGTAGGCCTGGGGTAAAATTGTACTTTCTAAAAAATTTTTTTTACTAATGATGAGATTTAAAATATGTATTATATTTGTTTATGCTTCATTTGTTTAACTATGTAAAGCTGTGTTGTTGGGTTTTTTAATGCTGCATTTGTTTTTTATTTTATTTTATGTGAATTGGTGTTTTGCCTTCATATATAACTGTGTAAGGGTGTCAGATCTTGGAATTACAGACAGTTGTTAGCTGCCATGTGGATGCTGGGAATTGAATTCAGGTCCTCCGGAAGAACAGTCAGTGCTCTTAACCGCTGAGCCATCTCTCCAGCTTGTGTTTGTTTAACTAGATAAAGATATGTTGCTTTTTACCCTGCCTGCTTAAGGTATCTGATTGGTCAAATAAAAAGCTGAATGGCCAATAGCTATGCAGAAGGATAGGCAGGGCTGGTGGGTAGAGAGAATAAGTAGGAGAAATATAGCCTCTAGAGGAATGAATAAGCAAGAGAGAGAGAGAGAGAGAGAGAGAGAGAGAGAGAGAACCTGGGGCCAGCTAGTCATGGAGGAAACAGGAAAATAGGACATACAGAATGAAAGAAAGGTAAAAATCCCAAAAGCAAAATGTAGATGAAGAGAACCAGGTTAAATTAAGTCATAAGAGCTAGTGGGACAGGCATAAGGGAAGGCCAACCATTCATAACTAATAATGTCTCCATGTCATGATTTGGGGGCTGACAGTCCAAGAAAATGTGCTACACCTGTATCTTTCAACTTTTACCCCAAATACTTGCATTTATTTCTTTTGAGAGTGGACTATTGCAAGTAGAAGACTGGGGGCCATCTTTAAAAAATATATATTTTTAAAGATTTTTATAAAATAAATTTTTGAGAAACTCTAACACAAGCATTGTATCTACCTTTCTCTTGCCCTTCCCTTCCCCAGATCCTTTTGTGCTCCCTTTCTTCCAAATTCATGATCTCTTATTTATTTTTTGTTGCACATATATACATGTACATACAACCTGTGAAGTCAGACTATCTAGGGTTGCTCATATACACATGTGTCCAGGGCTGAGCAGTTAGGATTAGACATTTAATACAGAAGTTTATTCCCGAGAAAGCATGTGTCTCTTACCAGCTGTTGATCACACGTAGCTCTTCATCTCACAGTGAGGCTATGGGATGTCCTGTGTGCACACTGACACACCGCTGGTGCTGTCACGAAACCATATTGTTAAGATTTCATGGGGTCCTGTCTAGGAGATATTGGTTTTGCACATGAGAAGAGACACACACACACACACACACACACAGGTACTTAAATTTAAAGGCTTAAAGCTAAGACCCACAGATTAAAAAAAAGCATGAAGCCTTTGTCTTTCTGGGACTGGGTTACATTATTTGATGCAATATCTCACATGTTCATCTGTTAATCTGCAAACTTCATTTTCTTTACAGCTGAATGGTATTTCATTGTTTAAATGTAGCATATTCCATTATTTGTGAATTCTTCATGATGATTTCTATAGTGGCTACACCAATTTGAAACACCACCAGGAGTGAATGAGAGAGTCCCCTTACCCTGCATTCCTCAGCAACATTTTTCTTTTCTTGACCTAAGCCATTCTCACTAGGACAATATGAAATCTCAGAGAAATTTGTATTTCTCTAATGTATACCACAAGATTAGTCTGCTTCAAGTGTTGAATTCAGTGATATTGGTAAACTTCACTGAGTTTTTCTGATCATTTAGAACAGGGTTAAGTTTTAAAAGATTACTCTGGGCTGGAAAGATGGGTTAGCAGGTAAAGGTGCCAGCCATCAAGCCTGCTAATCTGAGTTCAATCCCCAGGATAGAAGAAAAATCAACTCCCTAAAATTGTCCTCTGACTTCAATACATGCAGTAGGGCACCACCACTACATAAGTAAAACATAGTTAAGAGTTTACAAATATTTTCTGCTAGCACCTATGGCATGTTAAGCACATTCTTCCCCAGACCTTCCTGCCATCATTTTTCTCTCTCCGTTTCTTCCACTTGCTCCATTTCATTTCTACACTCCTTTTGATTTCCTATACATACACATGTTGTGTATCCTTATAAAAATCTAAGAGCCACAAGTGAGACAAAATGTATCTTTTGCTTCCCAAGACTGACCTAATTCTTTTAATATGATTATCTGATTATCCCTAAGTTTCATCTATTTTCCTACAAATGACATAACAACATTCTTTATGCCAATATATATATATATATATAAACATACATATATATATTCTTTATCCTTCTTTCTGTTGTTGGTCACTTGGGCTGATTTCATAATTAGATATTATGAATAGTACTTGAGTGAATAGAGCATCTCTCTAGCTATCCCAAACCCCCCCCCCAAAAAAAAATACTCTCTGTGATCAATTCCTGTCACCTCGCTGCTGACTCCACTCTCTGACCCAAGGTTGATTTTATTAACAGTGTAACAGTGTTGGATTTCACAGTGTAATTGAATGTCAGGCAACACCCTCTCTTCCAGCAGCAATCAAATGCCAACAGTTCCTCAGCTAAGGATGGGATATTGTTCTCCCCTCCCTGTCCATGCTAGGAATATTTTCTGACTTTCTGGTCCTGAGTACGCTGTCACAACCACTGTGAGTTCATATGTACAGCTACTCAGCTGTGTTTGAAAAACACCATTTCCTTAAAGCTTTTCACAACCTCTGGCTTTTACAATGTTTTTGCCACCTCTTCTGTGTAGATTTCTGGGCACTGAGGGAAGACTTTGATACTGACAAGCCACTTATGGCCAACCCCCAAGCCTCTAGCTCTCTTCATATTAAACAGTTGTAGGTCTCTGTGCTGAATATGGCTACTGCTAAAACAGAATCTCTAGTGAGGGCTGAGTGATAACTGATCTATGGGCATAGCATTAAGGTATTAGGAGTCATTTTATTGCTATATCCATTTATCAGAATAGTAATAGTTGAGTTTTCTCTAGGGCCCATGACCTATCTAGCCACAGAATCTTTTTTTTTTTAATTTAGCAGTTATTTTTCTTTTTAAAAATTCATCCTTTTCATCCCTCCACCCACGCCCTGCCAGCCTCCCCACCCACCCACCCTCTACCTCCTCCTCCAAAAAGGTAAGGCCTCCCATGGGGATTCAGCAAAACCTGGTTCATTCAGTTGAGGCAGGACCAAGCCCCTCCCCCATGCATCAGGGTTGAGCAAGGTGTCCCACCACAGATAATGGACTCTGAAAAGCCAGCTCATGTACCAGGGATAGATCCTGATTCCACTGTCAGGGGCCCCTCAAACAGACTAAGCCACACAACTGTCTCCCACATGCAGAGGACCTAGTCAAGTCCCACGCAGGCTCTACAGCTGGTGGTCTAAAGTTTGTGAGTTCCCATTAGCGTAGTTCAGTTGTCTCTGTAGATTTCCCCATCAAGATCTTGACCCCATCCCCTTGCTCAAATAATCCCTCTTCCCTCTCTTTGACTGGACTCCCTAGGGCTCATCCTGGTGCTTGGCTCTGGGTCTCTGCATCTGCTTCCATCAGTTACTGGATGAAGGCTCTATGGTGACAGAGTGTTCACCAATCTGATTACTGGGGTAGGTCAGCTCAGGCACCCTCTCTACTATTGCTAGTAGACTAAGCTGGAGTCATCCTTGTGGATTCCTGGGAACTTCCCTAGCATCAATTTTCTCCCTAACTCCATGATGTCTCCCTTTATCATTGTTCTCCCGATTGATTCTTGTTTCAGCTTGATTAACCAGTTCCCTTATGTTCTCATCTCCCATCCCCTCCCATCTGTTGTCCCCCTCACCCCAAGTTTACTCAGGTGATCTCATCTGTTCCCCCTTACCAGGGAGATCCATGTGTCTCCCTTAAGTTTTCTCTTTGTTAACTACCTGGAGCTGTGGGTTGTAGTCTGGTTATCCTTTGCCTTACAGAGAAGAAATATGCAGAAAGACAGATCCATTATATTTATACTGACCTCAGCAAAGGTAGGTTCAAGCTGCTTTAGGAACACATTGCACTCCAGGTACAGCCACATAGCCTGGGAGTCGGAGATAGGTCGCTGCTGGTGTGCTAGTGCCAGCGTTCCACAGGAAGCTCAAGCCTTCCACAGACTCCTGTATTCCAAAATGTAAGTTCTGCTCATACAGTAGATGTCTAGTTGGAGAGACTATCCTGAGGGCTTCCTTTTTTGTTTTGTACTTTATTCTCTCTGTTTGCTCTTCTGTGTAATAAAATTTGAAAATATAGGTCAGTAGCCTGATTCCAAGACTGCTCTTACCTCTAAGTATTCCAATTATTGAATTGTCTTGTTTTTTCATTAAATTGGTGTTGATTTGGTGTGAAAAATAAAAAACTTCAAATGAGACTAAGTCACAAAAGATCCTGTAATCTATGTTTTTATTAATGTCATGAATATCATCCCATCTCAAGCAAAAAGTATACCATTCTTAGAATGTGATAACAGTACATTTGAGGACTGTTCTCCTACTTGGGAGTCATGGAATTCAGATTTACAGATACATGCGCTCTTCTAACTAGATCTCAAATGGAATACACTGTGTTTCTCTATCTTCTTTTCACTCTATAATTTATATAGTAAAAGATGTGTGTGTGTGTGTATGTAAGGTATACATAAGGGGTCTTGTAGGGATTATTTTAATACTTCACTTTCCGGTTTGCTGGTGTGGTGTGCAACAAAGGACAACCAAGTATTTAAAGCTCTCTAGCATTCGGAGGTATGTACTAACAGGGTCCCCCATATATAATTTAAGAGCCTTACTTAGGAAAAAAATCATACCAAATGAAAACAATAAAGGTTTTGGAGTTGCACTTTCAAGTTCTCTTTGGGGACAGAAAAAAAGTGGCTCAGTGAATAAAGACACCACCAAGCCTGACGTCCCACCCAACTATAATACCTGAGCCCTACTGGGATACACATAAGATAAATAAGTAAATATAATTAAAAGTTGTAAGTTATCATTCTCCAACCTTCTTTTCCTCTCTCTTTCCCCTTATTTATGTGTCTGTCCCTAGTCTTGGTACTTTTCAGCGCACATCCAGAGTTCTTTATCATCCATATCAGCAAACGTTCTTTCTCTAGCTAATTGAGCTTTCATTTTCTCTTCTCAATTAGCTCAGCGTTTTTCTTGCCAAAAGCTGCCACTCTGTGGTGTTTAGACACTTGTAACATTTGTAGGCTCATCATGGGCCATTTATTCCTGTTGATACGCAATTTGTGGGTTGAGGCAAAAAAATTAAAAAACTGAAAAATTGCTAATGGAGTCTTGAAGATCCTGTTCCAAGTCACACATGAAACCCAGGTGATGGAGGCTTCCTGGCAGGCTGGCTGCTGGGAACTCTGTAGATAGTTCTCTGGAGAGAAAGTTCTGGCTTGCATGGGAAGACTGCTCTTGTGTGGAGTGAAAAAATTTTGAAGAGATTTTTCTGATATTTTGCATCCTGCTTTTCTGGTGTAGTATTCAGGGAAGGTGCCAAGTATTTGGGGCTATATGGCCTGGGGAGATATGTGCTAACAGGATCCCCATAGACAGGTCATATTTCTTTCCATTACACCTTATTTAGCATGTTAAGAAAACAGATGTTATCAGAGGTGTGTAACTTGGTTTTCTCATTTACCTATAGAAACCTGAACTGTAAAAAAAAAAAAGAGCCAAACATTACCACAGTATCTATCAGGTTCATAAAGTCAACTTATTTCCCTCTCAATAGAAAATATCCTGGGTATATTTGTTTATTTTACTGTAAGATTCTGGGTTTCAGCATCAAATCTATAAGGAAATGAGCAATGACTATCAATGACTTTGTTGAACCACCAGTCTGCAAATAATGACAGTAAGACTTATTATTAATTATAAAATTTTGGTTTTAGGCTTTTTTCTAACGAGTTCTTATAGCTTAATTAACCTGTTTCTATTAATCTACATTTTATCACCGACCTTTCCTCTCCACTTGCTTCCACTCTGCTGGCTTGGAGAGATCATTTGCCTAGATTTCTCCTCCCAGTTTCTCTCTCTCTGCCCAGATGTCTTGCCTATCCTCTCCTGCCTATCTGTTTGCCTTCCAGCTTTTTTATTATACCAATCACAGCAATACATCTTTACACAGTGTACAGATAACCCACAATAAGCAATCTTTGAGAGGATATCTGAAATTTAACTTTCTCCTCTGTAAAATATTTGTGTGTGGGGGGGGACTACAATTATAAAAAATATATACAACTCAGTATCTACATAATCTAGCAGATTTTAGTGCTATTTTCAGTAAGTTTGGCATCCTTTCCCTCTCCTGGGTAGTATCAAGTCAGGAATACCCAAGTCTCACAGCCCATAGGAATGTACTTGGTGTATCAGTCAAGGAGTTGAAGGTTGGCCGGGCCTAGTATACTATTTTCTAGGTAGAACTGGTGATCAGTCTAGTTAGTGTTGGGCATGTATTTTGCCAAGCACTGCTAAGACATATTGCTATAATTCTGTCCCTCTAAAAACACACTGAATACACACAAACCTACAAAATTATATCCAAATGGATTTAAGTGTTATCTAAGATTTGTGCTTCTAAGTGTCTAAATCACAGGACTCTGGGACCTGACAGGAAGTGAGTTTATAATCATAGACTCTATATATAATATCAAAATCTTATACATTTATGCAAAGCCTTGTATATAAATATACACATTTTTTAAAGCTGTACCTTTAAATTTAAAGGATACATAATATTTTTAATGCTAAATAATCAAAGATAATTTAGGTTATCACATGGGAGCCCATAAGTATGTAAAATTATTATGTACCAATTTTTTAAGTCACCATGGTAGAAGAAACTGAATTTCATTGATAAAACTATTGGGTTGACTATCTTATTACCCTTTGGTGACTTTGGAGCATGGATTATCACCTGTGATATGTATCAATGTGTTCATGAATTTCTGGTCCCTCCAGGTAGCAAAACTGTCCCACTTTCTGGAATTCTAAAGTAGCAGAGCCATCCATCACCCAGCTGCCTCGCAGTCTTGGCATTGGCTGTTGTTGTCTATATGACTTCTACTCTTCAGAGCAGTTTTTTTCAAATAGATAATCTATCTCTTCATGACTAATCTATATCTTAGAGAGATTGTGTTTCCCCCTGGGGCCTGTCCCATCTGGCCAGGAAACAACTATGTGGCCTGCAGAAATGTTTTGATTGGCAAGTTTGGTGTTCTTAAATTAAAATCCACTGTAGTCACTGCTAATATTCTACATATGTTGTAGAACAACATAGTTTTATTTCCTGTCTGATCTTGTGATGCATTTGATTTCTCTGTCTTAGCCTTGTGCGAAGTAAAAGCCTCCTCATCAATTCAGGTCTACCTCTGCTGGTCTACCAGTTGCTTCATTTCTTCTCTATTAATAAGTTAATAGATTATATTCCCTAAGGCTACCCCAAGATCTTCGTGCCATTGCCAGTTCTTTTGTAGGGAAGGAGATGTAGAGTTCTTTTCAATCTGTTTCATTTGTACTTCTTTTAATCTAACTCTGAATGGTCTGTTGTGATGCATCCTCTCCCATGAATTAGATAACCCGTCTTCTGAGAGCTCAGCCTCCAGGCATGGAGTATGCCCTGAGATTCAAGTATGTCAACAGCCTTCTGTAGGGGAAAGAGCCAGGCTTCTTAGATACTTTGTAGAGCACTAAGTATGTTTTAAACCCCCAACAAAAGATGTTGCTGCCACGTGTTTGTGTTTCTCAGAACACTTAACCTGCTTCACTGCCACCAGTTCACTGCAACTGGGACATGTCCATGTTTCTCTTCACAACACTAGGCTTCCTCCTATCCTCTGCTGTGGTGAAGGAGAAGCCATACCAAATCTGTTCTTCCTGTCTTCATATTTTCCCTCTTGCTAGCAAAGGGTACTAGGAGCAGATCTGATTTCATGGTGTGACTGTTGGAACTGCTGGGTCCATTCAGCATCTACACATGTTCTTCTCTGTCTTCTCACTAAAATTTCTGTACCAGAATATGTTATCCACTTGGGTGGTAGCTACCCCGATGATTTCAAGGTAGAAAAATTTCAAGGTATAGGAAGTTTGGTGCTTTAGGGAATCCAGTTACTCTCTTAGTTCTAAAATAAAACCAGGCAGATGTTTGTTAGAGACTTGGTACTTAACTCTTCAAAGGAAGGAAGAAAGCTTAAATGTTATTTATATACCTGGAGCTGGTACAGGCAGAAATTTAGGCTTTTGGGATAAGCAGTCATCTGGGCATTGTCTAATCAAGGAAATTGTAGCCCTTTGGGTTCAAACAGAAGCATTAATTAGAGGAGGTTGAGAGGAAGAGAATGTCTATTGTCCATGCAAGGCTGAGGGGCTTCCTAAGTAATTTAGACTAGAGCAAGTTTGCATTTGGAGAATGTGTAGAATTCTTTCAACAATCCTTAAGATATAGTGGTACTGTCAAATATGTAATTATTAAGGCTATTTCAATTTTTCATCTATTTAAAACACTGTGTTTGAAGCTAAAAATACAATGAATGACATAGGGAGTCCCTGCAAAAGGAAGATAATTAAATTATTTCTCTCTATGATGACCTCAAACAATTGTTGTGTCTAAAACAGAATTGTCTGGAACCTCAGCTATGAATTGGAGTATTTGTGCCTGATAGCAGTAGGGGTGTGTGTGTGTGTGTGTGTGTGTGTGTGTGTGTGTGTGTGTGTGTGTGTGAGAAGACCTCCTTTTCACCTCCAACTATGAGTTTTAAATCTATATTTCAAAACCAGAAGAAGAAAATCCAGTCCTAGGGTCTCATTCCTGGCATATTTATGCTGCAGGCAGATTGGGAGTGTAAAATAGACTTTTCACAAATGAAGAGACAACGTGCTTTTCAGCCCATGACAAGAAACTTCAGCTGTTGCCAAGGCAACTGCAGATCCCTGGCTCTTAGGCTGGCTGCCTGAGGAGTGTCTAAGAGCTCCAACCTTGTCTGCTGTCACTCACTGTCAGACCGAGCACAAAGGCATTGGTAGTGAATTCACCGCCTATTGGCTTTTCAGAAACAATGAGACAATCCATAAATTATTTAGCAAAAACAAGCAGAGACTCTCAGGACCGTGTACACACACTGCACCTGCTATGGTCTGAATGTATTTGCCTCCTCCAAAATCTATGTTTTGGCAACTTTATCCACAGTACAACAGCTTCATCAGGTGTAGTACTTTGAGGGGTATTTAGGTTCTGAGCACTCTACCCTTATGAATCAATTTAAGGGGCGCACGGGGTTCTTGTTCTTTCTCCATGTAAGAACAGTTTTCCTCTCTTCTGGAGAATGAGCTATAGGCACCATATTACCATATTGGAACCAGAGATGGAACAGCCACCAGTGATTTCACCTTGGACTTTCCAGTCTCACAAACTGTAAAATAATTCTGTTCTTTATACATTATCCACACTTTTGTATTCTGTGATAGGAAACACACAACATACTAAGTCATAATCAGCCATGGATTTGGATGTACACAATAAGATCTTATAAAAAATGTAAATGGTATATATCTAGCTTAAATTGACCTAAAAATTATGGGCAGATTATTCAATAATCAAACTCCTTGTATGAAACCAAACAAGATGATAATTTGTGCACATATGAAGCTTTTCACATAAAAGTTTACAATAGCTATTACTGAAATGCTCCTCAGAAGTTGAATGGATAAATAAACTGGTACCTCCAGACAATGCAATGCAATATTATTCAGAGGTCACAATAAATAAGCTGTCTGGGGGTATAACTTATTGAAAGAATGCGTGCCGAGAATGTATGGTGTTCTGACTTCAATCCCCAGAATAACACAAAACCTATAACACTTGAAATCTCAGCACTTGGGAGGTAGAGGCAAGAGGATCTGGAATTCAATGACATGATGCTTGGCAACATATCAAACTTAAGCAAACCTGGGATCCATGAGACTTTGTTTATGAAAAAGAAAAAAAGCTATGAAGCCTAAAAATATACTGGAACTTAAATACTTATCACTACACATAGAAGTCCATCTGGAAAGCTATGTATATGATATGTACTATATGATTTCAACTTTCTGATGTTCTAGAAAAAGCAAGGTTGTGGAGACCATAAAATAGTCAATGGTTGCCAATTGCCAGGACAAAAGGAAAAGATAAATAGATGGAGCACAGAAATTCTTAGGGCAAAATCATTTGATTTTGAATAATACTGTAGTGGTGGATACATTAAACATCTGTTCAAAGCCCATAGAATGTATACCAGGAAGACCATTCTCTGTTGTAAACCGTGGGCTTTGGTGGACAATGATTGGTCAGTGAGGAGTCATTGATTGTGAAAATGCATTCTGGTGTAGGATACTGATGATAGGAGAGGCTGAGCATGTGTGACGGAAGGCTATGTGACTGACTCTCTACTTTCAGCTCAGTTTTGATTTGAATGCTTTAATCTAAAACTTCTCTGAAAAATACAGTGTGTTTTAAAATTATGAGCAGAAAACTCAAGACAATACTATCTAAAGATAATAATTGAATTATGTTATAATGGTGGCTTCATGTTACTCTTTGTACATGTGTGTGACTCCATGGAATGTACAACATCAACCGTGAATGCTAATATAAAGGCTGGACTTGTAATCAATGGGCAGTAGAGAAGGTGTGGAGAGGACAGGAAGGCATGCGTTGGAACTCAATTCTGAGGTGAACCTTGAACCCCTCTTTAAGCATATTTTTAAAGTTTATTTTCTTTTTTTATTGATGTGTCTGTATAAATGTCTGTTTGTATGCATAGTGTTGGGGTGTCTGTAGAGGCCAGGAGTCACATCCTCTGGAGCCGGAGTGACAGCAAGTTGTGATCCACCTAACATGATTGCTGAGAGCTAAGTCTCATCCTTCGCAAGGGCAGCAAGCTGGACTCATCTCTTCAGTCACATCCAAGTCCAACTAAAAAAAAAAAAAAAAAAAAAAAAAAAAAAAAAAAAAAAAAAAAAAAAAAAAAAAAAAAAAAAAAAAAAAAAAAAAAAAAAAAAAAAAAAAAAAAAAAAAAAAAAAAAAAAAAAAAAAAAAAAAAAAAAAAAAAAAAAAAAAAAAAAAAATCCTTGAGGCTTTCTAGAAGGAGATAGGCAAGTTCAAAGAGCTTTATGAAAGACTAGTTGGGAAAGTTGCACTAGTCTGTGGTACAGTAAGCAAAAAGAAAACCAGAGTGGCCATAAATGACCCAAAGAGCATTCTGATGCCACTAAGAACTTCAAGGGGCTGCCTGGGTGAGAAACTAATTTGGTTTGTTCCAGCTGGGATGCCAGTACCATTGGAGCTGACTGCATTTCTGTTTGCATTTGTAAATGAAATGTGGAAACACGCTGAGATTTGTAAAGGTTACCGAAGAGAGAATAAGGCCTGAAGAGACTCGATGCTTTATTAATGATCTAATTAATGCAGATATCTCTCCATCTCAGGCCCCCTGCCTTGGGGAAGGAAACGTTACTCCCCCATGCCTTCCCAGAGCTCAGACACCAGGGAATATTGCATAACCACTGGAGGAATACCTGCAACTACTGTTATTTTGTTTTATTAGACCCCTGTACCCCCACTCTGCACTTCTTCATAGACTGTGGTTTTTGCAACTACTACTGTTGCCAGAGAACAGAAAATAACAGTTCTAATTGGCTAAAGAGGCAGTTTTCTCACAAAGCTGTCTTGGAAATCTTGGACTCTCAACTAACCAAGACCACATCCATGTCTTTGTTACCAGGTAGAGCTTTACCTCTCCACAGATGATCAGTCCATTCCTGGGTCTCTGATCTTGACCTTGAAAAATCAAGTATAACCTTTTTCTGAAGTCTATGTCAAAAACAGTAAAGTGTTGCCATTTAAAAGCTCGACTGTCTGGGTTTCAGTTTAATTCTACCACTTATTAGCTGTGTGACTTTAACTAGATTATTTAGGACCTGTAAAAGAATAATATTAGAGCTTAGCTCATTGTGCATTGTGGGAATTAAATGATGCAATCTCTGTAAAATGCGTGGGACACTGTCATCTCTAAGATTGGCTTCTCATGCTATTGGCTAGCTGGCTTCCTCTGGTTTAATCTTAGGCATGTTTAGCTCATGACTTGATGTAATACACTTGGGAATGGGAAACATTGAGCCACATGACAAGGAACAAGGAATGGTGGTATTAAATTTCAATTTCATAACACAACTGAGAAAACAAAGCTAGCAAACTTTTAAAGATAGTTGCACTGACAAAAATATGACCAACTCAACAAAAATCCTGCCAGCACTAGCACCTGCTTTATGGACTCTGTTGTCCTTGCATGTTTACTCTAAGGGGCCAAGGGATAAAAATCTGTTCTATAATTTAAAAACATGACAATGGCAGTGAGAAAATTTAGTTCCTCTTGGTTCCTCAACTGTGCCTTGTTTTTTGATCCATAAGAAGAGAAAAATCTGTTCTATAATTTTAAAACACGATAATGGCGGTGATACATCCTATTAAGCTAAGAGTGAGAAAACTTAGTTCCTCTTGGTTCCTCAACTGCGCCTTGTTTTTTGATCCATAAGAAGAGCTGTTTTCCCTATATGCACTCTGAGGGGTCAAGGCTGGGCCTAGACATACTTGTGAACTGGCGTTGGGTCTGATGGGCCACTCTGTGGGAACTGTAGCTTTTCCATTTCTTCCAATCTGCTTTGCTCACCAGTCAAAGGAACAGGATGTATTTAGGGGCAGATGTGATATGACATAGATTTGAGTGACTCTGTGCTGGCCTATGAAGCGTTCCTTTTTATTATGGTATTAGATGCTTCATTGAGCTCCATGCTACAGGTGAGATACTGTTGATTAAAGAATATTTTGTTATGTTAGACACTGTGGGATAATGGCTTGTAATCTGAAACTGATTTATGCTTACATAAAAATCTTTAAGAAAGATGTTTATGAGCACACATAAAATTAGCTCTCTTATAGCAATACCTAAGAGAATGTACTGTTTTGATAGCTATCTTGGTATGTTTTGTGCTTAATAAGGTAGCCACTAGCTACATATAGAATATTGAGTACTTGTAAAATATGGGTGAGAAATGCAAATTTAAATTTATTTAATTTGAATACATTTAAATTTAAATAGGTAGATATGAAGAATGGCTTCCCAATAGGATAGTGCAAATTTTAAAACATAATGAAAAGTTGCTTAAACTTTCCAAATCTCATTTTCTTGATGTGCTAAATGTTTCAATCAGTCCATCGAGTGTCTCCATTTTCAGTTGTATAGTGAAATCACTCAGGGATCATTGGAAAACACTGATACTTAGGCTTGTCATTATACTTAGGCCCATCCTCTCAGTATTATTCATTTGGTTTGCAGCTTTGGCATTGATATTTTCATCACCTTATTGATTTATTTATTTTGTATGTGTGGAGTTAGGTCCATGCATGCCACAGAATTTGTGGGGGAGACAGAGGACAACTTTTGGGAATTGAGTCTCTCCTTGTACCATGTGACTCTTGAAGGGCAAAATCAAGTTGTCAGGCCTGATGGCAGGACCTTTCCTGATGAGTCATCATGCCTATCTGAAATAGGTATATCTTTAAGGCTACAGATAATAAATAGTACAATAAAGGTTGGGAGCTTACAGAACTAAACTTTCTCTAAGCTTTCCCCTATTTCTATATTTCCTTGTAAATTATACCATATTTAAATTAAGGAGGGTAAGTATTATTTAATCTTGATGTAATAGAAAATTTCATGTGGGTAAAAATAAGTTATAGAAGTTCCCTGAAATACACTTGAAATAATTATTTGGAAGTATTATCCTAAGTTGAATTGATGTATTCATCTTTGGAGTTTTTCCACATTGTTATAAGTCATGAATGTAAGCTAGAAACAAGGGAAATGCTGTGTGTGTGTGTACTTGTTTTGGAATCTGATTACATCCTTGTATCAAAGTTTGGCCATCTGCCCAGAGACCTGCATGGGGTGACCTCACTGAGTAACCCAAGCTGTAAGTTTATGGAGCTCTCAGTGGGAGGTTTCTGGATAGCCCATTTGGAGCAACACACTATTGCTGAGTTTGTATCTTCCCTGGGATTAGAAAAATAAAGTTTTTGGCCAAGACATTTTGTCTCAAAGCTACCACAGAAATGGTTCCAGGGAGTATTAGAACCTTTGTTTCTAGGACTTCTACAGTCTCAAGCAAATGTGCATACATTTTAGATATGAATGGTGCAGTGGTGAGTGAAATTGTTTTTGTTTTTTTTAATATATTTGATTTTTTAGAAGTTAGTTTGATTAATTACAGAAAACACACACATACACACATGGTTTTGTTTTTGTTTTGTGGGCAATTATTCTATTTCCATGGGAAAACAAAAAACTATGCATCCAAAATGTTGGCGATCATGAAGAAGGATTGTGGGCTATCACTTTCCATGTTGTTTTAGTTAGCATCCCACAGAGAGTCATAACTCAATGCCATGCTTCTCTAGAAATCTTATGTGAGAGATGATTTCACAAATGAGTAAATATCACTAAGAAAATGATGACATCTGTTCACAAGAGAACATGAGAGTCTGTTGTGTGACTTCTCCTGGGGAGTTATGAAAAAAGCGTGGTTCCCTGAAAAAGGGTACCAACAAGCCACAGAAATGATTCTACCCAAGGCCAAACTTAGAGAACCAATGAATTTATTGTGGTTATTTGCAGGTATATGTGTGATGCAGCCATCTGCATTGCTCAATGATCCCACTCTGACATGGGTGATGACCCGTAAAGGCTTCATCCATGAGTCCTATCCCCCAAGTCAGCTTTCCACTTCTTACAGACTCCAGCAACACCCCTCACCCAGGCAGCCCAAGATGATATGCAGCTGGTGGCCTGGACAGAGTGCAGTTAAATTGGAATAAGGTTCTGGGGATAGCCTCTTCCTTTATGAGGGCACGTTAACAGTCCCACTGTGGTTACTATAACCTAGCTCTCACTGTATCTCTTTGCTTATCTTGTTACCATGGCTTCAAGCTCTGTGATAGCCAGTGTGACTTGCCAGGAGGAAAGAACTCTATTATAACAACCTCTACTTCACACAAATCACTTCCAAGAAGACTACAATTATAAATGTGAAAGATAAAACTTTTAGACAAATTCTTATATGAAAAATATTCACGATCTCTTAGGTCATAGAAATAAGATTAAAACACAAATGGGAAAGTTCACATTTGTAGCACCAATTCAGATCGTATGAAAAGAGACTTTCAGCCAAGTATCAGGGGAAGGCTGAAATATCAAAGAGAGGAAGTACCACAGTCAATTCTCACGCAGCCTCACTCCTGGTCGCTTCTGCCAGTCACTTCTGCCGGTCCTCTCTGCTGGGTTCCTAAGAGACCTTATATACCCTTCTAGTCATCTGTATTCCATCCAGGTTAGGATTAAAGGTGCAAACTACTTTATTTTGTAGCTAGCCTTGTACTCACAGAAACAGAGGAAGTTCTGTCTCTGGAGTTATGGGATTAAGAGTGTAGATTACCACTCCCACGCTTTCCCTGTGCTGGGATTAAAGGTGTGTGTGTGATTGAATCTCAGCTGTTTGTCCTTGTACTCAAGGATCAAGAAATTCCTGAGCTGTCTACCTAAGATTTGACTGTGTGCTGTCTCCCCAGTATTTCAGGATTTATTGAATATGTAATATATCATTACACAAATTCTGCCTACCCAAAACTAAAAGCTTTTATGATGCATTAAAATAGCAAAACTAAAGAGAAAGTATAGACTTGGAAAATATACTCCCAAACCATAGTTAATTTTTAAAAAATGAGGACCCTTACAAAACAATGAGACTAAAAAATTTTCTAAAAATGAAAAAAATAAAAACCCAGACACTGATAAACAGCTCTTCACAGAAGGTATCATATTTGTCACCAAGAATGTAAAAAGGATGTCCAGCTCTTCTAATAATCAGGCCAATAAAATTTAAAAATAATATAACATTTCAAACTCAAGATTATCAGAAAGTATAAAAATCAATACAATGCATTGGCAAGACAGTGGATAAATGGAAAGCCATACACTGTTAATGGGAGTGTACTGGGCAATAACCACTTTAGAAGGCAATTTGACAATATATAGGAAAGCTGGAGATATACTCGGCCTACAACCTAGCCATATTATTTTACCATGCATCCTAGGTAAAGCTTTGTATGTGCTTGAACATTGATATTTATCTAAGTAGTCATTGAATTGTTCCTTCTAAAAACAAAATATTGAAAATCATACTACAATCAAGGCAAACTGTGGCATTGTCTTACAGATTAGTGAATTGGAACCCACTATATCAATGTGGCTATGTCTCAACACAGAAATGAGTGCAAAGTAAACTAGGGTGAAAAGCATTGTGGTTTTTATGTCAGCCTTAAAATGAGCAATTTATACAGCAATATCACTATCAATATCACTATCGACAGAGGTTCGTTTTTGAAGACAAGACAAGATGTCAGTGGTTATGTTAGCCTTGGAAAAAGAACATGGGGTTGGGGTGCACAGAGTTTCCAGTTTCATTTGGAATGATTTCTCAAGCAGTGTGACTCCACAGGTTATTATTACATAGAGACATTGGATGCTCTAATGTTTTGTCAAGAAGCCAAAAGTAGTACATTAACTAGTCCCAAAAAATATCTAATGATATGATTGCAGAGATTAAGACAGGAAACCACAAAGTCCCAACTTAAGAAACTCTATAAACTTTACTAGAAAATATAACATAGTTTTCATGTCTGGTTGTGTATGAGCTGCAGTTCCAAATTCAGCTGCACAGGAAACTTTAATAAAGATCCACATCTTTTCTAAATCCCATTCTGGCCCCAGTCCATGGTGAGGAAGAACAAGGAAGTTTTGGGGTGCAATGTGTCCTGGAAATCCCATCTTGCTCCCCTCTCTTCACTGACCTGATGTTGCTGATTCCTTAAGATGGGCTATTCTACCTGGAAGGCTCTCTACACTCTTACCCTCCTGTCCTGTGAATCAGAAATCCTTCCATGACATATAAACTTGCCCTATAATAGTAAGGCAGACGTAGGATAGGAAACAATAGTTGCTACTTCAAAAACATTACTTTCTTATAAATGTCTCTTCCCTAGGGTGGTTTGAAACTAGTGAGAAATGGACATATAAGAGGGAGGGGGTGCAGAGGTGGGGAACGGGTAGCTGCTTAGGTAAATCTGGCCAGAGTTAAAGTTGTCTGACCCATCATTTTAAAGAGTACTTACTTGTTCATTTATTTATTGTTGAGACAGGGACTTACTAGCTGGGACTTAAAGGCTGAGAACTCACCATGTAGACCAGGCTAACCTCCAACTCACAAAATCTGATCGTCTGTCTTGCAGAACACTGGGATTAAAGATGTTGTTTATCACTGTGCTCAGCCATATTAAAACATGTACTTTTGAAAGAGGAAAAAAAAGATAAAAAGCCCATCTTCTTGAGAGGACAAGGCAAGAAGATTGAATAATGAAGGTCTGTCTGAGCCAATCTAGACAACTCAATGGGATCAAGTCCTAAGATATAATATAAGCAGAGTTGCCTAGCATGTGTGAGGTCCTAGATTGCGTCCTCCATGGAAGGAAGGGGGCAGGGAAGAAAGGGAAGGAAAGAGGAAAGAAGGGAGGGAGATAGGGAAGGTAGACTGACCGAAAAATTGTATTTGAAGGATAGGCAAGAAGGATCAGTGGGTCAGAAGGTACTTGCCACCAAGCCCTGTGATCTGAGTTTATCTGGATCACATGGTAGAGTGAGGGAATGTGTGGTGATATATTGCATATCTAATAAAGTTTGCTTGAAAATCAGAGGACAGAGCCACCCACTGAGTTAGCCATAGAGGTCGGGAATGGTGGCACACAACTTTAATCTTAGCATTCAGGAGGCAGAGGCAAAGATCTATCTGGATCTCTGAGTTCAAGGCCAAACAGAGCCAGGAAGTGGTAGCACACACCTTTAATCCTAGCACAAAAAAAGTTGAACCAGGAAGTGAGACAGCTGGGCAGAGAAAGAAGTCAGGAGTCCAGCCCTTCACCTGTGACTCCCTTCCTTCTTGGCTGAGGACCCAGAGGCATTCAGCCTGAGGATTCCTGAGGAGTTGGCTGGGTGAGAAGTGGCTGTGGCTTGTTCCTCTGTCTCTCTGATCTTTCAGCTTTTCCCTAATATCTGGCTCTGGGTTTTTATTATAAGACCAAGTAGAATTCCTGCTATAAGAGTGGACTCTTATATGTCTCTCACATGTGTGTGAAGACTCCCACTTGCTCCCACAGATACAAATACATGCAAGTTCTAACAAATGCAAAATTTCAAAAACTTTGTTGCTGTCAGGCAATCTATATAATCTAAATAATAAATGTTTGAGGAGGTAAATGCATGAAGAGTTTTGTAACTACTTCCTCTGAAGATGGAATCCAGGACCTCATGTTACTAAGCAAGTTTTCAATCACTGAGCTGTATCTCCAGGCCTCTTTTTACTTTTTACTTTAAGACTGGATCTCATTATGTTGTCTAGAATTTAGAAGTCCCCGGTCAGCCCAAGGTAAGAGGTGGCATCTCTGTTCACAGACTTACATAGCAATGAGTGGTCTCTGAGGTCTAGAGAATTCTATTTCTTGCTAGGTCTCAACTTGGCTATTCCAGAGGGACACCTAACTCCAAGAGCAGAACCTTGAAGACTCTGGGTGTGTTCAGGAAACCATTGGCCCCCTTAATCCTGTCTAAGTCTCCAATAGCTAAAAATTTGTGACAGAGAATAATTTAGTTTCTGTTGTTGTAGGTTTTTTTGTTTGTTTGTTTGTTTATATTTCCTAGACAGGGTATATGGCGACTAGTCTTGGTTGTCAACTTGACTATATCTGGAATGAACGACCATCTAGAAAGGGAAGGCACTTTGGTGATCTGGATCTTGAGGTTGGATGACACGTACCTTTAATACAGATCTTGAGACGGAAAAGCACACTTTCAGTCTGGGCCATATCTGCTGGAAGTCTTTATAAGGATGTGGAAGAAGAAAGGGATTGTTCTTCATCTGTTTACCCTCACCTTGTCAGCACATCTTCACTGGCATTGGAGCCTACTTCTTTGGGACTGCGGCATATACAGAAGACCAGCTGAGACACCCAGCCTTGTAGGACTGAGAAACTACTGGATTCTTGGACTTTCCATTCACAGCTAGCCATTGTTGGGCTGCAGCTTGTAAGTCATTCTAATAAATTCTGTCTCTCTCTGAGGGAGATTCGATCTAGCCTAGAAAGAAAGAGAAAGGGGGGGGGGGAGAGGGAGAGAGAGGGAAGAAAGAGAGGAGAGAGATTTATTCCATAAATTCTGTAACTCTAGAGGACCCTGACTAATACCCAGGGTTTCTCTGTGTAGTCCTGACTATCCTGGAACATGAGCTGTAGATCTTGATTGCCTCAATCTCTGATCCATCTGCCTCCACCTCCTGAGTGCTGGGACTAAAGGCATGTGCTGCCATTCCCAGACGAATGTTTTAAAATCATGGTCTGAGAGAGATCTTTGAAGACATGTGCCTGGAGTCAGGAGTAACAGCAACGGAAACAATTTTCCAGTCAGCCAGTGATTCAGCCGCTATCATCTCCAGACCAGCAGCTTTTGGGAAATTGGTGATTTTAGGATTGTTCTGCTCTGCTGCAGACCTCCTGAATTAGAAACTCTCAAGGAAAGGCCCTGAGTGCTAAAATTTAAGAACCTCTATATCAAACAGGACAGTCAACCAGTGACTTAGAATTGCTTAAGCACCAGGTCCAAACTCACGGGAAGTTAAATTGAAAGATAAGGCAGACAAGGTTCAGATTTAAGGAGAAGGCAGAGTAAAGGGGGAATAGACATCAAATGATGCTCCGTGGGGACCAGGCAGGTTATGCATGGTGTGAATATGGTTTGCCCTCTGAAACTCAGGTTGACATCCAATCCCCATCATGACATATTGAAAGGTAGGACCACATGGGACTTTGAAGAAGTGCTTGCGGGGGCTGGAGAGATGGCCCAGGGGTAAAGAGTATGTACTGGTCTTACAGGGGATCAGTTTGGTTCCTAGCATCCATGTGGTTTTCTCATAATTGTGTGTAACTGCAGCTCCGGGGTATCCAGCACCCTCTTCTGGCCTCCATGAGCATAATTATGTACACTCCCACATATGTACTCATAATTAAAACGAAACAAATAAATATAGGAATAGAAAAAAGAAGTGACTACATTTCTGCCCTCGTGAATGGATCAATCAATTTGTACACTTAGCAAATTGATGAATCTACAAGTTAATATGTTATCTTGGTAGTGAGTCTGATATAAAAGCCTTTAGAATTCAGTCTTTCTCATTTCCCATCTCTCCATGCAATGCCCACGCTGTTTTAGGTCTTCTCCAATAGGAATGTCATCACCATGGCCAGTGAGATGGCTTGGCAGGTCAAGGGTTTGCTGCCAAGCCTGTTAGCCTGGGCTTCAAACCCCAGAACCCCCACAGTACAAGGGGAGAATCGACCTACACAAGTTGTCCTCTGATCTCCACATACATGCTATGATACACCTGCCCCAGGAGTAATACATAAATAAATCTTAAAAAATTAAAAAGAATTTCATCACCATGCACAATCCCTCAAGACTGGACACGAAATAGGAGCCAAAATAAGCCATTTTTTAAATAAAAAAAAAAAACCAAACTTATGACATCAGTGGCACTGAATACAGCAACAGAAACATGGACCAAGATTATGTGGAGGGGCTGGAGAGATGGCTCAGGGGTTAGAAGTACTGACTGCTCTTCCAGAGGACCTGGGTTCAATCCCCCAGCACTCATATGGCAGCTCACAACTGTCTGTAAGTCCTGTCCACACCAATGCACATAAAATAAAGTTAAATTAAAAAAAAAAAAAAGACTATGTGGGAAATGCACCTGATCTCCTTGGCTCTTCACTGGAACGGTGAATAGTGAGTTGGTGTTGCTAAGCAACAATTCACTGACAAGCTGTTGTGGGGCAGGTGTGTGGGAAGCTCCAAGGGTCTGCAGTATTAACAAGCAAGCAACCTAGCAATTAGCGTCGGCGTTGTAGCTCATTGGATGTCTTTGGATGTATTAGATTTACTCTCCCCCCCCCCCCGGGGTAAAGCGAATGAAGGATGGGGAGATGAAGGGCGGGGATGAGAGCTGCAGGAAGAATATTGAGATCTAGGACACAAGTAAGGAGTCCAGGAAAGAGGTAGAGTTGATCGAAGTACCCATTAGACTTTATTACTGCTAATGCTGTTGGAGTAAGTGGCTGGTATGAGGCATAAAATTGTCGGATTCTGAAATATAGCAGGGATTTTGATGACAGAAAATTCTGGCGGCAACACCTTCTAAGTCCCCTGCTGGTTGTCTACTTACAAAGCAAGCCTGGGGCTAAAAGGGGGTGTTTTGCAGCTTAAAACCAAGTAAGTATTTTACAATATACCTGGGAGTATTCTGGAAAGTGATTTGTATGTTTGTACATGTGTGGTATATAAGGTCATACATAGTTGTTTTACTCTTTGATGGAAGGGGGATGTTGTAACCCATCTCCCAAACAAATCACAGGAAGGCTTATTCTTATTTATGAATACCTGACTTTAGCTTGGCTTTTTTTCCTGTCAGCTTTTCTTAAATTATCTCATCTACCTTTGCCTCTGGGCTTTTAACTTTCTCTGTTTCTGTATATCTTTCTTTACTTCTTATTCTCTGGCTTGCTGTGTAACTGGGTGGCTGGCCCCTGGAGTCCTCCTCTTCTTCTTCTCTTGCTCCTCAATCTTCTCTTCCCAGATTTTTCCTCCTATTTGTTCTCTCTGCCTGCCAACCCCACCTATCCTTTCTCCTACCTTGCTGTTGGCTGGACATGTTTACTAGGACATCATATGTTTTAGACAGGCAAAGTAACTCAGCTTCGCAGAGTTGAACAAATGCAACATATCTTTGTATCATTAAACCAATGTTCCACAGCATAAACAAATATAGCACATCTTAAACTAATACTTCCCAAGAGTCACATGTGTGTGCACGTAGATGGGGGAAATTGTGAGAGGTGTGGAGGCTGGAGGTTGATGTCAATAGTCTTTGTTAATCTCCACTTACCTTTCTCTTTTTCTTCGTCCAGACTGAGCCTTTCACTGAACACCTATCTCACTGATTAGCTAAACTGGCTAGTTAGGGAGCTTCAGGAATGCTCCTGGCTCTCCCTCCCCAGTGCTGGGATTATAGGTGTGAACCTCTGTGCTCAGCTTCTTACTTGGGTCCTCGGGGTCCAAACTCTGGTCCTTACACTTACATAGTAAGCACTTAAGCAACTGAGCCATTTTTCCATGTCTGAAAACAAATATTTCAGCTATCTTATTTGCACATAAATATATGTATATTCTTATTTCTGTATTATTGGTTTTTAAATACTATGTATGTAGGAATTTTTTAAATACAGATTGCATTATGTGCAGTAGAATGCCATGCTACAGGTTATCAATGTGGTATGAGCCTGTAATCTCAGCACATGGGGTGGAGATATGAGTTCAAGACTAGCCTCTGCTTGATAGTGAGTTGTAGGCCATTCTAGGCTACACAAGACCCTGTTGAAAAAGCCACCACCACAATCAAAAGAGAATACAACATCTTGGGACTAACATATAATACAGTTGACTGTTAGGAATGCAATACTTTTATAGAATTGCTTTAAATATTACAGCTGCTCATATAGACTGAGAATAGTCTTTCCCCAAATCAGTAAAATTTAAACAAAACAACAGGGCATATGCTGCAATTGCATTGATTTATGTGCCAATTGAATTTGATGGAAATTTTAATGAACATTAACGCTCTACATACACAAATATTCACCACTCCCTTGCCTGCCTTTCCTCTGCCTAGACAATTATAAACAGGTTTTTCAGCAACATAAATATTCTTGGAACATTAAAGTTCCTGCAGGACTGTTTTCTGTTATGTGGGAGCAACTCTTTCATCTCAGGCTGTCAAGCATCCCTGGCCTTTGATTTATAATAGTTCAAGGTCCACCTCTTCCTCCAGTTTCCAAGATGCCTTCCAGAGGACAGAACCACTGCCACACACACCTTGAGCACCACTGTTCCTGAATCTAGATAGATTTCCCTTTTTCTTTTGTCAAACCTGGCTTGCAGCTGGCTGTCAAAATAAAAAACAGCCGAAACTCACTTAACACAGAAGTCTTTGACTGACAATTTATTTCTGTTTTCCTTTCAGGGATGATTTATCTGTTATTAGACTTAATGGCTGGTGCAGGAGAGAAAATTGTGGAGCTCTAAAATACAGTAGGAATCTGAATGACAAGAATTTTGCCAGCAACACCTTCCAAGTTCTCCTGCCCTTTTCGGGGTACCTACAAAGTAAACATATGGGGCCAGAAGTGGGTGTTGGAGGGTTGGCTGGCTGGACAGCAGCAGGAAGACCATGGACTTACCTAGTTTCAGAAGGAAGGCAGGAACCTTTAAGCTAAATCACCAGAGCTGAATAAGGAAAGTCAAACTCTTAACTGTACTCAGAGAGATGCACACGGAGGGTCTTGAGGAAATAGCAAACCCAGTGAGCATATGCAAGAAGGGAGTATTAGTCACAAAAGTGTGAGCGAGGCGTGGGAAATCACACGCACAGTGCAGAACTCTGAGGGCGGGTGCAGCCCTTATGTCTGAAGGGACAGGGACAGGAGTTCCAGAGAACTGAAAAGAAAATGCTCCTTCAGGGCAGTAGCCCTTGGAGGGCTCCCTCTGTGGAGGAGTGGGGTCAGTGTGAGCTGACCCTCCAGGGGGAACTGAAGATTCTTACATTCTCTGCTCACTACTGGGGCAGATAAACACATTGGTGTCAGAGAGCAAAGTAGACTCTGAATGAGAAGCAGAGTAACATGGAGTAAACATTTGGTGGGTGGACTTATTTTAGCTCTTTTTTTTTAATCAAATTATTAGAATCCAAGTCCAATGTAAGTCTTTATCTTTCTCATGAAAGTTAAACACATTTATCTACCTCTGACATATGGATGTCAGATCAATTTGGCTATAACATTCAGAATACACTGTGTGTGTGTGTGTGTGTGTGTGTGTGTGTGTGTGTGCTTGCACTCATGTGTGCACTTAAGTTTCTAAAGGCCAGGGATCATCCTCAGGCATCATTCCTTACAGTAATTTTTGAGACAGGATCTCTTTGGGGTCTTGGGCTCCCCAGTTTGACTAGGTTGGCTGGTCAGCACGCTCTAGGACTCCACCGCTCTTTGTCTCCACAGTGATGGGATTCTAAGCACCTGCCTCAGTAGCCAGCTTTGTTCATGAATGACGGGGATCAAAGTCGGGTCTTCCAGCTTAAGCCACAGCCCCTCACTAACTGACCTATTTCCGTAGCCCTCCAATTTGCTTTGCAAAGTGAAAAGGAACAGGTTGTGTTTGTGACCACAGGGCACGAAGATCAGAAGTGGAGCTGGTAGGAAATAGTTCTAGGAAACTATTGTTTAGTCTCGGGTTCCTACTAATATTCTGTTCTTAGCAATTGATGACAACTTGTTGCAGAGGAAAAGCGCAGACTTTGGAGCCAGAACTGGTTGGAAAATTGGTTCTGCATAGCAAGGAGGATGGAAACTTGGCCTAATTGCAGAAACGGGGTTTATGACGCCAGCCTTATATTGTTATAAAGACTAATGAGATCGCGAGTAAGAAATGGCAGACATTTAAAACACCTATGCACTGTGGGAGTCTGGCTAATATGAAACTTGGGCTCTCAGACCAGCTACCTCAGCATTTCCTATGAACTTGTAAAGGAATACAAATACCTGAGAGGTGGGGTCCAGCACTATACAGGTTCAACTGATACCTTCTGTGATCTGCTGGAAGAGAGAGAGAATTGTAGTAGACTCTCTCACCAGCTCTGTGTGAAGGAGAGAGGCAGACCTTTGTCCCTTCTCAGTCCTCATTCTGATTTGCCGCTACTTCTGCAGATTCTGCCGAATCACACCAAAGGTACTTGTCTTTCACATTCTTATTTTGGTAGCTAATTCTAATTCTGAGGTCAAGGATGGATGCACTTCGTGTCCACTTCTATACTTTCTCCAGTTGGCCTTTTCAATAACAAAAAGTTAAGGTTTTTGCTTCTCTGCTTCATTCTTGCATTGCAGCTACTTTTCAATGGGCTCGGGGAAGAGAGACATTTTATCCTGTGATACCCTTTGAAATTATCCCCTAATAATCCAAACTTCAGGTATTCACACCCTCCCCATTTTAATGAGTTCATCTGTATAATACAATATTGCAGATGTAACACTATGCAGCTTCTGAGATCACATTATAAAGATGTGTTCTCTCTCTCTGTCTCTCCCCCTCTCTCTCATTGATGTGCATTGTGCATTCCTATAGGGATGTCATTTTGCCAACAGCCCTATGAATAAGACTAAAAATGGAACCTTCAACCCTGCTCAGCCCTACCTTATAGTTGACTGAAACCTCATAGAGACCCTGAGCCCAAAAATCTCAACCAAGAAATTCCTGGTTCTCTGAAATTGTATGAGATAATAAGTGTTTATTATTTTAATATTCCAGATTTTGGGATGATTTTCATTATTGCAAAAGTCAACCATAATGAATTACCAAAATGTAGACATGGATTTGGAACTAGGCAAAAGAGGGCAGCTGGAAAGAATTTAAGAACCATAGTCATGTTCTGGTTGAGGTTTAAAATAAAGTGAGAAAAACTGTGTTGAAAACAGGTCTTTGAATCCTATGAGGTAGAGCCAGAAATCTTAAAAACAGCGTTGTGTGTACTTATGTGCAAAGCAGAACATGTAAATAAAGAACTGGATGATCCAGCTAAGGAAATTTCAAGACAGCCTGTTGGAGGAACCATCTGGTTCCCCTTAGCCCTTTATAAGATGCAGGAGGAGAGAGAGACGAGCTAAGGGGAGAACCGCTAACTGGAGCTGAAGAGTCCCAGCCTCTAGAGATAGTGAACGATTTTAAATATTAAGAAATTCCTTAAAAGCAAGGGTCACACCCAGGGCTCTGTCATGGAAACATGGCCCACAGTTGAAACTGAGGGAATGACTATAAATTCTTTGCTATGATCTCAAAACTAGCAAATGAAATGCCTAAGAAGTAGCATATTAAGTCACACAAAATTGTATTAGTCAGCTTCCTGTTACTACAGAAAAATAATCAAGGCAGCTAATTTACGAAAAGAAAATTACATATTTAGATTACAGGTTTGAAGGCTCACATTCCAAATAGGGTAGGGAGGGCAGACTCAGTGAGGCTCATTCACTGACTGCCTCATCTCATGGTGGATGGCAATGGTAGGAGTGTGTTAGGAGCACAGGGATGATCGGATGTTCAGAGAGTAGAAACAGGGATGCCTCCAATGACCTAAAGATCTCTCACTAGTCCCTGCCTGCCGTAAAGTTTCCACTACCTCCCCCCATAGCAGTGCTACCCACCACCCCGGGGACTACACCTCCAATACATGAACCTTTGTGGGAGAATCAAGTTTCAAACCAAGAAGTCCTTTAAAGTTTTTAAGGCTATGATTCATAGATCCTCTTAAACTAGGGTTTCTAAGAAGCTTAAGAACATTGCCCTTCACAAAATCACAAGCTTTAAAAGGGATTAAATATCTTGCAGACATATTTGTGTGACTTTTGCTAATGGAACCTGCCTGAAGAAACTCACAGGAGTTTTATGGAAATTTAAAAAAATGTTTTAAGTTTAAAAATTTAAAAATAAAAAAATTTAAAAGTCAGCAGATATCTTTCTAATAAGAACTCAAGGGATAGAGACAGTCAAGGGACTTTTGTACCCACCCCGTCCCTATTGTATCAAAAGCTGAGAAAAAAATACTCATGTCTGTATAGCAAATTAAAAATAAAAAAGGAAGGGTAACTCAGAAAGTATAGTCAAAAGGTCTAGAATAATCTTAGAATAGGAGTGAGACTGAAGGAAATCCAATGTATTTTGGTTGAGTCTGAGAGCTGCCCCATGGGCTTCTGTATGCCTCAATTTATCTCCTTTAGAAGACTAATACATGGGATGTTTGTCCTGTGACTGTATGGAGGGTGTGTATATGTTTCCTTTCTCGGTTTTTTTTTTTTTTAAATGGGAACTGTTCTTGTGGTAGTTCGTAATTCATTTAAGTTGTCCTTATCACAGTAGTTAGAATCAGCTAGTGACAAGCCTGGGGGGGGCACGTCTGTGAAGGTTACATTGATGGAGGGAGGAATACATACCCTAAATGCAGGTGGTACCATTCCACGGGCTAGGGTTGTAGATTAAACAGAAATGGGAAGTTGAGCTGAGCATCAGCACCCATCATTCTCTGACCCTGCCTCACACCCATCCACCATGTCTCCCCACCATGATGAATCAAAGTAAGTTGTTTATTTCTTACATTGATTTTTGTCTGGTATTTTGCCACAGTATCAGGGAAGATAACTAATTAGATGTCTGAGATATCATGTATGTAACTGGATGTCATTAAAATGGCAAGACTCTGATTCCTGAACTGCTGCTGTTATAAAGTAGGGATCTTAGCCATGTTAGAGTGGAATAAATGCATTTTATATGTGGGAGAGGAGCCATGAGGACAGGCTCTGATAGCCAGTCTATAACATATCCTGGTACTTACATGCCTGTGTTGTCCCACACTGTACAGGAACTCATTAATGTAAGACAGGAAGAGATGCTGTGTCATTTCCAAGACAGCAGGGTTTCCATCTCACTCCAGTCACTGTGCAAGGGCCGTGTGAACAGGTGTGGGGCATATTCTTCAGAAGACCTCGGCCTCAAGTGACATCTTGACAATAATCTCTTGGCTTCTACCTAAACCACTCCTGGATTCCCGACCCTAAAGACTATGTGAGATAATAGTTGTTTAAAGCTCTTAAATTCAGGAGTAAGTTTTTAATGCAACCACAGAAAATTAATATGCACTTCAAATGAATTTAGAGTACTTATGCCACACACTATACAAACTTGTTTGGATAAATAATAGCTAAGGTCTGTGTTTTTGGAACACATCCTTGAGGGAGTGTTCTTTTTGCCTTTAGCGTTACCTTTCTGCTAGAAGTAAAACTTATGTCCAGCAGCTTTCCAAGTAGATAATACTCACATTCCTGTTTATTTTAGGCCATTTTATCTAGGCAGATAAACTTGAAAAGTTACTTGGTTCTAACTTAGAAAAAGCCCTAGTTAGGTGTCATATAAAACTGGACTGACTTTAGAAATGTGAATATTCTTAGACTTTACCCAAATTTTAAGTCGAAAAGTTTTAGTCTACTTTTTATTAATTTATTTAGAACCTAGAAGGTTGGTGGTTATTTCTTTAAGGTTTGTTCTTGTGCATGTGAAATTATTTTTAAGATACCCAGGGTAGCTCCAGAACTTCAGAATAGCAAGTATTCTGTATAATAGCACATATAATTTCTATTTGTCTGTTTTATTTTTCAAATCTCTTGTGTTAGTTTGGACATTGTTTTCCTTCTCTTGTTTTGAATGGTGGCAAAAGCCAATGGGATTTTAACAATCTCCATTTTCCCCTAACAGTGCATGCTCACAGTGATCATAATCGACCATCCTCTCTGTCACTCTGGTGAAGGAGCAGCCTCTCCCCTCCAATTGATTACATGTGTCACATTCTTATTCTATCTCAAATTGAAATTCACATCTGTTTTTCTTCTCTCTCTCTCACAGGTTGCCCCTAAGCTTCAGAGCCTTCCTTTCTAGAACATGTAAGAGCTTGTTCTCTGGCTTGTGAGCAAGGCACTGAGAACTCAGGTCTGGGAGCGCTTTGTAGGAAACAATTGGAGATCTGTCTTTTTTCTGTTAGAACATTCCATGGGCATGCTACACTGTCTGGGAAGAAAGCTCTGCAGGCAATAGGCACTTCTGCATGGATGGCTGGTGCTCCATTCCTTAGCAGGACATGGCTCCATGATCACCACTGCTTGGAAAAATATGAACACACTGAGGCAAGTTGACTAAAATCTAGATAACACAAAAGTAGCCAAGTTGATGCTTTTGTGGGAAACAAATGTCCCAGAAGGTCCCAGGCTCTCCAAAATGGAATCCTTTCCAGATTTTTTTGAAAGTTTCCAGATCTTTTCAAAGTTTGGAAATGTGTGGCAGACATGTCAGCATGTAACAGTGTAGATGTGGGCTGCAGCTTCCTCCTCCTCCAGTGTCTCACCTCCCTTTCCTTCTCTGACTTGCAGAAGCCACTGCTCATCTTCTCCAAACCATGTCACCGCCCTGAGCAGGACCTTCAGTGGAATGTGGTACCCAGTCTGACCCTGGATTTGATCTGGGGATACCTTGAGCCAGGAGAGACTGACTGGGAAAGTGTGCACAGTAAGAGGACCACAGGAGAAGAGAGATCACAGATCCCCAGAGCATCACAGAGAAACCCCAGGCCTCATTTCCTGTGAAAATGGAAGATCCCGGGGCTGGAGAGATGGCTCAGCGGTTAAGAGCACCGTCTGCTCTTCCAGAGGACCCGGGTTCAATTCCCAGCACCCACATGGCAGCTAACAACTGTTTGTAGTTCCAGTTCCAGGCAAACACCAAGGCAAATAAATAAATAAATAAAAGTTTTTTTTTAAAAAAAAAAAAAAAAAAAAAAAAAAAAAGAAAATGGAAGATCCCAACATGCATCCGACAAACCTGGAGCCAGTGTTAGATCTGCAATAAAGGCCCATTAAGAAAAAAAAGACTTGGGGCTGGAGAGATGGCTCAGCAGTTAAGAGCACTGACTGTTCTTCCAGAGGACCTGAGTTTGATTCCCAGTATCCATATGGCAGCTAACAACTGTCTGTGATTCCAAGACCTGACACCTTTACATAGTTATACATGCAGGCAAAACACCAATTCACATATAAATAAGTAAATATAAAAAAAAGATAAAGAAAGAAAGGACTTCTGGTCAAGAGACTAGAGTCTCTGGGCTGGATGGAGACTAACATCCTAGTTGGGCCATGTCACTCATTGGCCAAGGGATCATCTCTAGGAAGACAGGTTCACCATAGGCGTGCTAAGGGAATAGGTGGGATAACATTTCCTGTAATGAAGTGCTGCACTTTTTCTTTCCCAGAATTCCCATTTGATAGCCCAATCTTATAAGTCAAGCCACCATGAGGTAGATTGGTTCTGTCTACCTCTCTGAGTCAGGACTGACTACCTTTTACTTTGTTCCCATCTCTTTCATTTAGAACCAGAACCTATGTACACTTAGGTTCTTAGGCTTCCTTACTTTTCTTTAATTCCCCTCTCATACCGTGTGGCTACCAGCTGCCGCCATGTTGTGATTTCTATATTGGTAATACAGTGGAATGGTCTTCTCCGTCTCCCTCCCTTACCCTGTGGGCAGCCACTGAGATTCACAGCTTTCCTACCCTGGAGTGTTTTTTTTAAACTCTAATGAAATTGTCATCAACCTTCTGTTTGAATCTATTTTTAAATCATTTTATTACCGAAACTAACATCCTCAAGCAGGAACCCTAATTTCTCCAGGCCCATCTGGCAAATATAAAAGGAGTCCTCCCCAAATTTCAGGAAAATTTTCAGGTCTGTCTGAGGTAATGATATTCTTCAGGGCTTTCTCAAGGACCAACAGAAATTTCTCTCTCTACATACACCCTGTGTTTTGAAAGCGTCCTATGTGTGTCCAGCTACATGTAACAAAGTTTGTCTTCAACATTCCTTAAGGTTGCAACAATTCGGGAAGGTGCCGGGCTTATCCAGCTAGCAAAGGCAAACTCCTGCTTGGGACCTCCATGACCCAAGAACTTGGTATCCAGGCGGTGTATGCAAATGTCTCCTTTTACGTAAAAATGCTACTTCTGGCCTCAACCCCCCAAATACACCCAATTTATGTACATTTCCATTGAGGTAAACATTTCTGGTCTTTTGAAAACTGTGTCTCTCTATATTAAGTCAACAACCCTCAGGAATGCTCTCATGAACACAGAGCTTCGGTTTCAGTCAGTGGTGTGCTTTCAAACTCCCTCAGATCCTACTAAAAATGTCCATGGGACAGCCATGTGGAACACAGACCAACTGACTCTCAGACTCTCAGATCAAGTTCCTTTTCCATCTGTATCTCCAGAATAAAGACTGCTATGGTTAGAATCCTTCGCAAGACTTCCTTTGACTAAACTTCTGAAGCCAGAATTAATGAGGGGGCACTGAGGTGATAATAGAGGTCCTAAATGAAGCTCTAAAGTTGTAAGTTCCTCCAAGAAGAACTAGCAGACCATGGTTTATCATGAATTGGCAGTAGATTGTCTGGACAAGCCACAGCAAGTCTCGTAGAACCTTGTTACAGTTTACAGTTTACTACACCCGAACTGACTTTGCCGCTGCAAGGGTCTCACGGTTTTGTGAACCATCTGTAACAACCAGGCTCATGGCTTGGGGTGTAACGGCTCACTTGGGCGTCAGCCTACAGAGGACCTGAGGGAACAAAGAGACACTTGTGTCTCTGAGGCTTGGCAGAACAGAAATGAGGGTAGGAGAGGCACTGAATGTTTTCGTCAAATACCTGCAGACTGCTCGGCCTGGTTTCTCTGTGATTGTCTCCTTCAAGAGTAACAGGCAGACAACAGAAGCTTGTCTGTGGGTAGTAATAGCTACGGTAGACAGCATGTTGAGTGTTTTATGTACACACCTTTAGAAACCCCTGAGAAAGGTGGTAATCCTGTCTCAAGGCATTACAGAGAAATTCATTCATTAATTAATTATGTGTAATGTGTGCTGTTTGTGTGTTTGTGTATGTGTGTGCTTATGGAGGCCACAGGGAGATGACAACATCTTTCCTCAATTGCTCTCCACCTTTAGTTTTGAAAGGCAGGGTCTCTCATGGAACTTGAAGTTCATTGGTTCAGCTAGACTGATTAGCCAATGAGCTTCAGGGATGCCCCAGTCTCCACCAGCCCCTACCCCCACTACCAGGGTTAAAGGTGCAAGCCACACTTTGGTTGTCTTTTGGTTTTGTTTGTTTGTTTTCCTTTTATTTTTTGTTTTGATGTGGATTATGGTGAATCCAAACTCAGATTTTCATGCTTGTATTCCAGACACTTTACCAACTAATCTCTGTGGGAATTTTAGCAATTAGTTTTATGTCAGGTTTCTAGTAAATGGTAAACAAAACAAAACAAAAACTTGACTTTGGTATATAGTTAATTTTATTATGACATACACATTCCTTAAAAAAAAAAAAAAAAAAACCAAGCTAACTACAACACCAACAGCAAGACAGCTGGCCTTTTACAACTTTAGACTGGAGAATGGGGGAGGGGATGGGGGATGGGGAGGTAGGAGGGGAGCAGTAGAATACTTTATGCAAAACATGACATTTGTTTATGCTGCATTTGTTTAACCATGTAAATAAAGATGTGTGTTAATTATGTAAAAATGTGCTGCACTTCCCCTGTCTAAGGCACCCTATTGGTCTAATAAAAAGTTGATCAGCCAATAGGTAGGCAGGAGGAAGTATAGGCAAAGCTACTGGGCAGGGAGAATAAATAGGAGGAGAAATCCAGCCTCCAACTGAAGAGAAGAAGGAGAGAATGAGGGCCATGCTGGAGGCCAGAAGCCAGGCAGCTGTCAGCCAGCGAGACAGGGACAGTTCAAGATAGTAAGAAAAGGTAAAACAACAATAAAACAAAGCAAAACAAAAAACAAAAACAAACAAGCCAAAAGGTAGATAAGAAACATGGTAATTTAAGTTAAAAGAGCCAGCCACACACTAGGCCAGATATTCAAAACATAATAAGTCTCTGTGTCATGATTTGGGAGTAGGGTGGTATCCCAAAAGAAAAAGCCTGGTCCAGTGGGGCTTGGCTTCTTGCAGGTCCTTAGATTCATTGTCAGTAGAGAAGAACATTTGCATTGATGTGCCACATCCAATCAGGGTCTGCATACACAGAGGTCTGCATCCTCAAAGTGTTTTCATCTGCACTCACAATTTCCCCAGAAAGTTTAATATAATGAGAAATTTGATGACTCACTTTATGGTTTCAGCAATTGCTTCTTTGTTGCATAGGTGTGACTTTTCTACTGAAGCACAAATATGTTTGTAAGTCCTTCCCTAAGTGCAAGAGAGCCTAGCCAGACATCACCTCAACTGGCACTGTTACAATGCCACAAAGATGAAAATTCCTGTTAGAAATCATTCTGATCAATAAAATTAATGAGCTTAGACATGCTTTGAGTGCTCACACTGGTTTACAAGAGATACTGGGAATAGAAGAACTTAAAATGCCGTATGAGAAGCAGCTAAACTCTGAGTATGGAATTCTCCAGGACAGAACATACTTGTATATTCACCAACACAAATTTGCAACTCAGTTCATACTCTTTGGTTTTCCTGTAACTTGTATGGTCACTCATCAAGGGGAACAAAGGTTGGTTTAGATTAGAACAGTCTGTTTTGAAGCCTGCATGTCTTCTAAAGAGGACTGAGGAAATGCAGTAACATTTATAGGTAAGAACTATTTACTTACACACATACACACATCACACCCTACAATGTCATGATTGTATCCAACAGAATTAACAGTGGATTCCTGGTTTTCTATAGTGCCTACTATATTTTAAAATTTGTTATCAACCAAATTGCTTTTTGTGCCTACATTTGTCTTTCAAATTGAGATGCAAATAAGTGCTGAACACAGCATTTGGTTACTATAGCCGCTGTATTTTTTAGTCTGTACCCACTGCCAGTTTAAAATACAATTATTTGTGTCATTGAGATGAGCAAATGGTGACTTTCTGAAATTTCTAAGTCTGTCAATTGCTGAATGGCAATTTTTGATGCTGTTCAGATGAGTAAATTGAAACAGATTTTTTTTTTTTTTTCAGTGAAGTTAAAGCCTTCATTATGGTTTGGAAGAAAATGACCTCCAAAGAGAGTAGCACAATTAGGAGGTATGTTCTTGTTGGGGGATTGTAGTGGGATTATGCTGATAATGTAAATATTTGTCCTGCCTATTGGTTTAATAAAAGCTGATTGGCCAAAGGCAGACAAGAAATGTGGGCAGGGCTACCAGGCTAGGAAAACTCGGGAACATCTCAGAGCAGGGATAGTCACCAGACACAGATGCCACAGAGTCGCTTGAGCTGCCAGGAGTCACAGAGGAAATGCTAAGAAAAAGTACTGAACCACATGGCTGAACAGAATAAGAAAGATGGGTTAGTTTAAGACTAAAGAGCTAGCAAGTTATATGCCTGGGCCCTAGGTCAATCAGCATAAAATAATACAAGCATCTGTGTGATTGTTTGGGCCTAAGTGGCAGTGGGGCTGAGAGTGGGTCCAAACCCCTGGGATAGACTGGGAAGTCCAGGCCAGAAACCATATGACAACAGAGGAAGTGTGTCACTGTGGGGACAGGCTTTGAGATCTCTTTTCTCAAGCTTCCTTCAATGTAACAGTCAACTTCCTGTTGGCTCTGAGTCAAGAGGTAGGGATCTCAGATCCAGCAACATGTCTGCGTGCACTCTACCATGCTCTGTGCATGAACATTTTGAGGATGTGTGGCTAAAAACTCTGAAGTGCAAGCAAGCTCTCCCAATGAAATGTTTCTTCATAAGACTTGCCAGGGTCATGGTGTCTCTTCATAGCAATAAAAAAAAAAAAAAAAAAAAAAAAAAAACCCTAACTAAGACAGCCTTGATCCTTTTATCCATTTTGGTAGTAAAAATGTGGTATGATGGGTGATTCAGGTGAGGAGTGTGAATTTTTCTGGGTATGGTTATGAACACTTGGCTTCCTATGTGTCTCTCTGTATTAAGCACTGATTTCTTCTTTTCATACAGATCATCTTTACTTTGCTAGTAGGAGCCTTCTCAATTTAGAGCTAATGTGCTCTTTAGATCATAACTGTGTTCTTGCTTTCAGGCACAAAAACTTCTAGCTCATTTTGTCAAAGTCCTGAGCCAACTGAAGAAGTCACAGCCAACTGTTTGTACAAACGAACATTTATTAGAGCAGGAGCATATGGAGGGATCCTAATTCAATCACTGAAGAGGATGTCTTAGCTACTTTTCCATTGCTGTGGTAGGGTACCACGGCCTGGGCAACTTATAGAAGAAAGAGTTTATTTGGGATTTATGGTTTCAGAGGATTGGTTAGAATCCATAACCATCATGGTAGGGGGCATGGCAGCAGGCAGGCAGACATGGCACCAGAGCAGTAGGTGACAGCTTCCATCTCCATCCACAAGCACAGGCAGAAAGAGCTAAATGGGAGCAGCATAGGCTTTTGAAACCTCAAAACCCACCTACAGTGACACATCTCCTCCACCAAGGCCACACCTCCTAATCCTTCCCAAACAGTTCCACCATCTGGGGACCAAGTATTCAAACACATGAGCCTGTGGGGTCAATCTCATTCAGACCGTCACAGTGGGTTTCATTCTTGGCTGAAGGTAAATATCCATATTGAAAAGTTAAAGCTTAGACTTATAGACTTTATTTCCCCCTTTTTTAAAAAAAACAAATTCCTTTTTTGTCTTCTTAAGGATACAATTGTACAGTGAGAAAAAGCCAGTAGTGAGTGAACTGGTATCAAACACTGAGAACTCACCCTTGATGTTTAAGAATGCCCAATCATGAAGTTCTGAACTCAGAAGCGATGCTTTAAATGTGCCTTGGTTTTGCATATTAGTAATTAATTTAAAAGTAAACTTTTGCTCATTTTTTTTTGTTGAAACTTTTAACACATTTTCCATTTTGTAGATAACTAGTTTTCTGGATATTAACTATTTTTGCTTCTTCCTTGTTTCAGAAATCTGTTCATTTTATTTGTAGCATTCATTTGCAATTCTTCAATTAGCATATGAAAAGAAATCCAATTTTATCAGTAACCAAATGATATGTAAATTAAAACAAAAGGTTTTCTTTTTATTATAAGTTATACAAAGACTTAAAAATTATATTATGCCCCAGGGACTTTTGAATGGTAGTTTTACTTTATAGGATGGTCCTTCTATCCAGTTCCCCAGCTGCCTTTCTCTGTTGGTGTCTCCCATCTCTTTCCTGTTTTCTCATCAAGGCCCCTCCCCAGCCCTCCTTTCTAGTCTGCCTCTCTTCTGACTGAGCTGACACAGTCGTTCTGCATAGAATTCAGAGTTCCTCTATTTTTTCTGGTAGAGAGCACGTCATACATAGTTTAGCTGTGCTACCTGAGCATCAGAGCATGATCTTGCAAAGGTACATATAAGCCATTTACAATGTAGCCATTAGAAAAGTTAAAACTTAAGGCTAAAGAGCTGTCTCAGTAATTAAGAGAACCTCTCTCTCTCTCTCTCTCTCTCTCTCTCTCTCTGATACAGGGTTTTTCTCTGTAATACTCCTGGCTGTCCTGGTACTCCCTCTGTAGACCAGGTTGGCCTCAGACTCACAGAGCTCTACTTGCCTCTGCCTGCTGGGGTTAAAGGCGTGTCCCACCACTGCCTGGCTAAGAGGGTGTATTACTCCTGCAGGTTCCCAGCAGGTACACCAGAGAGTCCCCAGTCACCTGAATCTCCGAGGGATACAACCCCTCTGGCCTCCAGTAGTAGTCATACATACGCATGAACATATGCACGTGCAAGTAATTAAGAATAATAAAAAGAAATTTAAAAAAAGAACTGTTAAAACCCTTTAGCTTCTGAGACTTTTCTAGAAACAGTTACCTGCCACACTTGGTTCACAGGCCACAGTTTGTCATTCTGTGGCTTAGATTCTGACACAATGAAGACCTCATGGGGCTGGCAGATTACATGCTTAGTATGGATGGTGCTCTGGGTTCAGTGCCCAATAAAAGAAAAGGAAAGACTCTCTGTCTAGACATGATGTTACCCAGAGGTCAAAAGTACTTTCTTAGCTTCTCCTATGATGCCTCACCTCTCACCTCTACTTCAAGCTGGGGTTGTGTTTTGCTTTTTGTTTGTTTGTTTTGAGCTAGGCCCAATCTCCCACTGATGGCCAGCAAGGGAAGGGACTTGGGTTAACTGTTAGGAATTCAATGATTTAAATGAGTTAGAAAGAGGATTCTCACCTGGTATCTTGAAGCAAGATGTCAACTGATGCTTGACATGGGCTTTATGAGGTCCTGGGTAGAGAATCAGCACACTGGACTGATTTCTGAACTACAGAACTATGAGATAATAAATAATGTTTTAAGCCAGTAAGTCTGTAGTAATTTGCCATGTCTCAATAGAAAATGAACACCCTGGGAGTCGTGGTTTGCAAGGGATAGATCCTGTGGCTGTGGAGGGCTAGACACAGAAAGACAAGAAAGAGCTCTGAGGGTAAATGCTCCAAAACCAGACAGACCATAATGCAATTGTTTATACATTTTATAACCTAGAGGCATCCATGAATCATTGTATATTTTCTCAATGGCCATAAATGTTTCATCACCTGTAGAAGGAGGCTTTACTTGTAATGATGAAGGGATGTTAGGAATTCCAGGTAATTATGGCTGATCCTGTTGGAGAGTGATTTAGTTAATTGCTGAGTGGCTCTGCTCTCTGCCCTTCTTTCCAGAGGCTTCTGTCCATCTGGTGTAGTGTTTACAATTGAGGAATAGCTACTGAATGGTTTCTGTAGAGAAGAGCTAGGGCCATACAGAGGAGGTTTGGCATCCTGACTAGCAGAACATAGTCTCCACACTTGGCAAATGCTGTGGCTACCTATAGCAGAAACCAGTGATGGCAAACAGCAAGCGATCAAGACACCCAAAAGGGCGAGCTCCAAAATGATTGCATATAAAAACCAGAACAGAATTCACAAGCCTAACAACTTAGCTTTTAGAAATCCATTATTTCTTCCAGACAAAAGCACTTAAGGGATCAGAATGACTTATTTCAGTATCCACATTAAGAAAGCAGCAGAAGAATGGAGCATAGCACCCTAGAATCTCATGATCAAAGCTTTGTGAAACCAACAGCTATCACACAGAGGAGTCGTGGCCTTAGAATGCATCTGGAGTACTCCTGTGAGACATACAATCTAATTGTGGCATAATTACTAGCTGCTGAGAATGGTTTTTTTCCTTCCCACAGTGTGTGCTACCCAGGATCCATTTCTATTAGTGTTAGAACTTTACAGACAACCAGAGTTGTCCAGGACACTCCTGTAGTGATAATGAAATGTAGAAAAGGCAAGCCATGCAGAATTCATTTCATATCAGAAGGCATAGCACTCAATTTCTCCAATAACCAATTAAGCTTAATTGTATAGAACTGTCAAACCTTATTAATGAAACTTGGTATGGATAGTGTTTAGCATTGCAGTGATTACCTGATTTCAGCGTGAGGTACTGAATGTGTGTGTGTTGGAGGGGGGAGATGAGGTTTTATCTTGCTTTTCTTGTAGCAACTCTAATCAGAAAAAGCAAATAGCTTCTGTTTTGAAAGTAAAGGACTTTACCTGCAAAAAGATGCCTAATATGAGAAGATGTAATGATAGAAACAGAAAACGTTTGCAAGAAGTAATGGAACAGTCAGCATAGGTCAGGATAGGTGATGGCTGTTCAAACAGTCAGGCAGAGCACAGAGAATCAGGGATTTGCATCTATCAATGCACCACCTCTCTAGTTGCTTGTACATAGCATGGTGGGGCTTCTTTTCCAATCACAATAGAAAATCATGGCTGTTCTCTTCTTGTAATTTAAAATTATTATTCAATGATTTCACTCTTACTAATACTATGTGACTCTTGTGATAATGCTTTCTAAATTATATGAAACTACCGTATTCTGGTTAACAGGGTTAAAATCGATGTTGGGTGTAGAGATTTGACAATTGGTATAGGCTTACGAAGGGGCCATTGGTCAGAGAGAAAGGAGGAGCCTTGATTAAGGTACACAATGGGCAGAAACAAATCCAACAAGGTCCCTGGCTGGAGTTTGGTTAAAAAAAGAAAGTTAAAAAACAACACATCAGACCAGCAAGGATGGCTCCTGCCTTTAATCTTAGCACTTGGGAAGCAGAGATGGATGGATCTCTGTGAGTTCCAGGCCAGCCCGGTCTATAAAGTGAGTTCCAGAACAGCCAAAGCTGTTACACAGAGAAACTGTCTCTAAAAAGCAAACAACAACAAAACCAAACAACAAAAATAAAGCCATACATCAGGTGAATGTACACCCCAATTCCTCCCAGGCCCTCTGATTCTTCCTGATGTGACTCATTGCCTCTGGTGTATATGGACACCTCCTCTTGGTTGACCTTGATTGGAATCCTAGTTGACGCAGGCTGTAGAAGCCATCTTCTCAGGGATCAGAGCCCTAAGAGAGAAGAGTGGATGAGGCAGCTGAGGATGAGGAGCATGGGGAGACTAAAAGCACAACTGGGCATTTAGAGTAGATTAGAGAATTATCACTAATTGTTAGGTGTGATAATGGTGTTGTAATTATCAGAGAATGAATGGCTTTAGGTGTTTTTTAAAATGCATGCTAGAGCATTAAAGGATAAAGTGTCATGATGTCTCACATTTGTTTTGAAATGGTTCAGCAGATTAGGCCAGCTAAATGAGATATATACATGAAATAAAAATATTCTCATCACCAGTTTTGCACATTCAGGCTCGAGTTACATTGCATAAGAAGAAATAGATTTTGTCGCCTTTTCCTAAGCCTGGCACCTAGTACCAAAAACATGACATTTGTGTACATGTCATCCATATACTCCTTTCTCACTGATGATCATATTTCCTGGTGTTTGAAATAACTTCCTATCATAACAAAAGTAACTGCATTTTTAAAAGAACAAGGAAAGCTGTAAAGAATAAAGAGGGTTATCAACAAATAGTACAGGAGTCAGTCCAAGAAAATAGAGGAGCTTTCAACTTAATTTAACTTTAATCAGGGTGTATTTCATATGGTGAAGCTTTAAGAGTCAATTAAACATGGAGTGGCTATGGCTTGAGATTGGGATGAGTGTGGGGAACTAGAGGGTGAAAAATGAGGTTGGTACCAAGTATATGAATATGTAGAAGCATTACTCTGAACTTCATTAATATGAATAGTTCATATCCATTCATAAAAATGAACAAATTAACACCCACATGAGTAAAAAAACAAAAAGGAACGTTTGAAAAAGCAGAAATTAAATAATAATGGAAACCAGGAAATCAGTAGAGGAAATTAACAAAATCAAAGTTGTTTCTCTTAAAATATCAATAAAATTAATTTACCCCAAGACAGACTAAATACAAAAAGACAACAGAAATGAATAAAAGAAAAGATGTGTACTCAGATCCTCTGAACATTAAAGATAAAGGAGAATTATGATGTTGTTGCTTTTGTCTCCAATATGCTATAAATTCTTTGATGGCTGGAAAGAAAATGACCCCCAAAGGGAGTGGCACTATTACGTGTGGTCTTGTTGGAGGAAGGTCTCATATATGCCTAAGATCCCGCCCAGTGCCTTAGTCAACTTCCTGTTGCCTGCATATCAACATGTAGCAGCTCCTTCTCCAGCACCATGCGACTGCATGCTGTCAGGCCCCTGCCATGAAGATAGTGGACTAAACTTCTGAAACTCTAACCTGCTACCTCAGTTAAATGTTTTCTTTATAAGAGTTGCTGTGGTCTGAGTGTCTCTTCACAGCAATAGAAACCCTAATTAAGCCAATGACAAAGCTTTTGGCCTTAATTCTTGGGCACCTATTATGTGCCTTATAAGGCCCCATAAAGTACACTGTGGGTTTTGTTGTTGTTATCAGGCCCAAATTCATATACTCATTAGAGTCAATACATGGGAAATGAATACATGGGAACTGAGAGTTGATGGGAAAGATCTTAGACTTATTCAAATACTGGCACCATAGAAAGATGGCGCTGTCCCCAGCTGCTTCCCCCTGAAAAAGGCTGCCTTTGGGAGTTCAGGCATGCAAATGGTTTTTATACCCACTGAGAGGTGGTACATGTAGCAGTGGCAGAAAATGTGGGCTGCTTAGCTTAAACTGTCAAGTGGGCACAATCTAGAGCCATCCAGGTTGGACAGTCTTCATGAGGAATTCTCTGGATCAAGTGGGATGGTGGACAGATCTGTGTGGAATCTTATTTTCATGGTTAAATGCTACCGTATGATCCAGCTCACTTCGTGAGTTCAGTCTTGAACTGTGCAATAGGACAGAAAGAAAGCTAGCAATCAAATAAGGAACATGGGTGTTTCAGTTTCTCTCAGCTCTTGATGGTGGCTATGATATGATTAGCTGCTTGAGTTTCTGCCTTGACATTTCCAAAAGCTGCAACCTGAAGTCAGAAGCTAAATTCCTTTCTGCACAGTGTTTCTTCTTTTATCACATCGATAGAAATCAAACAATAACAGAGTATGTGATCCCATGCTCTTCATCATCTGGGATGTATATCTTTTTGTTCTTCTTCAGTTTGCACATGACAATCATCCTTAACCTCCTGTTTCTGAAATTCTCTAGGCAAACAGTTTATTTTTGAAAGTTAAACCTCACAGCCATTTACAGTCTCTGTGTTCATTAATGGACTAAAGAATAACATCTGGTGTAATCTGGAGGTCACCAGATGTCCTACATTTTTATTCTGTAAATCTACATAAATACTTCTTAGTAATCAGTAGCTCAGTTACTTAGGCCTTTTCCTCATTAGAATTAAAAATGGTGGGCAAAGGAGGCTGAAAGCAAAGGATGACTCAGGAATAATCCATTGTTATAATATTGATGCTCAAAACTAAATTCGGGAAGAGACAGACAATGGAGAGACCAGAGGGAGTAAGAAAAGGAGTTATATGAGGTGGTTGAGTCTGGGTGAGATCTTGAACACGACATCTGAGAGTTTCTGTTGCTGTGACAAAAACATCATGGCCCGAAAGCAAGCTGTGGAGGAAAGGCTCACACTTCCACATTGCTGACCATCACCGAACGAAGTCAGAACAGAAACTCCAGCAAGGAAGGATCCTGGAGACAGAACTGATGGGAGGCCTTGGAGGAATGCTGTTTCCTGTCTTGCTCTCCAAGCTGCTCCACTATCAGCCCAAGGATGGCGCCACCCACAATGGGCTGGGCCCTCTCATTGAGTACATGCTTCACAGCTGGAATTCATGAAGGCGGTTCCTCAGCTGAGGCTCCTTCCTCTCTAGCTTATGTCAGGATGACACATAAAACCAGCCAGTCCAATGACCATCAGAAGAGAAGGAGAGGGCAAGAGCAGGATGCGAATGAAATGTCTTTTGATGTGAAATAACAGAGAGGGGTGGGGGAAGGGATTAAAGGGCGATCGGCTATCACAAGAGATTCACTCTAGGTTTAGTAAGAAGTCTTAGGATGGGGACAGCTAAAGTTCCCCAGAGATCTGGGGTTCCTCTAGGTAAGGATAGTCACCAACTGGTCCTTGCCATTCTGACAGAATACCATGAGTCCAAAGAATTCAAGCCTTGGGTTCCAGGGATGAGACCAGACCTATATTAGGGAGAAAAAGCAGAGTACAGAAGCTGGACAGGAAGGATAGGAAGATTTGCAGTAAAGATTCAAAATATCTGTATCCCTAGATTCAGGTATACCAATGTGGGCTGTTAAAGATGAACATTTCTGGAAATTCTGGTTACCTGGATTCCATGTAGGATGATATCACTTAAAATGTGTTTGTGGTTTTCAAAAAGCTCACATATAAGAGCTTAATACTGAGTTTTGCATGTCCAGACCTCTCTTTCATGCATATTCTATATAAACAATTAAAACTCATGCCACCCGAGCAAGGGCAGAAACCATTATCATCCCTGTGCCACTAATGAAGAAAGTTAAGAGAGTGTTAATTGGTCTAAAAATGATTCCCTGCATGTTGACCTCCCAGAAAAGAAGAGCTGGCTGGCTGCCTGCCAAGTTTCATGGAAAACAACCTGAAAGCAGACTTGCCTTGCTAGCAGGTGGCTGAACTGAGATTCAAACCCAGATAGCCTGAGTCCTCTCCTTACAGGAGCTGGGGTTTCCCAGGCATGAAAGTTGAGCTGATGGCTTCTACTTCAGCCTGACGTTACAAACAGAACAGTAGACAGTAATCTCAGCCATCAATGCTAAATAGTGCTGCAGGCCAAATGCCACCCCATCCTACAGCTATTGAATTCCCAGTCTGGATCATGCCAAGGTGGAGACAGGGCTTTTCAACCTTCCAGCTTAGAGGCTCTATAACCAATTGTGTGGGGAGTATGTGTCTCCCTTCTGAAGTATGATATCCAGGTCAACAGACTGCCATATGCTGTCTCAAGGGGAGTAACTGGAAACCGGTAACTCTATTCATTTTCTCCCCTCCAATGAAATGTCTCAAAAATGGCCATTTGCCATTATATAAATAGCAAACTAAAGCTTGGCGAAGAACTTGCCAACATTACATAGTCCCGTGGCTAGTAAGTGCTTGAACTGAGGTACAAACTCAGACAGCTGTGTCCAGATTGGTCCATACTCCATGTGTGAGTGTGAGAGGGTTAGATAGCTTTTGGGCCCGTGTCTTTGCATTTCTCCATCATGTATGGCACACAGAGACTTGCATATTTATTGTCATTAGATGTGTGAACTCTACAAAAGTGATAGAAAGACATAAGAGAGAGAAACATGGAAGCCACTCATAAAGCCAGCCCAGAAAAAAAATTTCTACAAATACTACGGGTGCTTTGTCTTTAACTGCTAAAGTGTTTTGAATTTGAACTCAAATTTAAAATTTATTACATCTAATCAGTTAAATGAAAGAGCCAATAAATGACAAATTCTGCTTTCTAATACAAGGGAGCATGATTCTTCAATGCAAGGCTTAAGAATGCACATAATCAATGTTAAACTGTGTAACAGACTTTTAAGAGCTTCAAGCGATGAGAATGGGTGTGGAGTAGCTGAATTCTTGAATAGAATTAGGAAGAACAGTGTTTGGATAGAGGAAAAGAGGAGTTGCCCATGGATATAATAAAATCACAATGAAGAAATAAACACAGAGGATTTGAAAGACAAATGGGAAAGAAGTTTGCTCTATATTAGAGGATCAAGGTTAGAAAGAAATATGATGGGCATAGTCTTGGTTACATGTCTATTACTGTGATAAGACATCAGGCTATGACCAAGGCAGCCTTCAAAAAGAAAGTATTTAATTGGGCTGACAGTTTCAGAGAGTGAGGCCATGACTATTGGTTTTTTTTTTTTCCTTTTCTTTTTCTTTTTTAGGGGGCTTCTTACCCAGTTTTCAAATAAATCCTACAGAGAGGCTTCTTTTTAACTATAAATGCCCGGCCTTAGCTTGGCTTGTTTCTTACCAGCTTTCCTTAACTTTAAATTATCCCCAGCTACCTTTTGCCTCTGGACTTTTACCTTTCTCTTCTGTAAATTTTTCTTTCTTACTCTGTTGCTGGCTGTGTAGCTGGGTGACTGACCCCTTGTGTCCTCCTCCTTCTCTTGCTCCTTTTTCCTCCCAGATTTCTCCTTCTATATATTCTCCTTGCCTCTCAGCCTCTCCCACCCTTTCTATTCCTCATTATTAACCATTAAGCTCTTTACTAGACCATCAGGTGTTTTAGACAGGTAAAGTAACACAGCTTCACAGAGTTAAACAAATTCAACAGAAAAGAATTTGCATCATCAAGCAAATGTTCCACAGCATAAACAAATGTAACACATCTTAAAATAATAATATTCCACAACACATGATCAGCATGGTAGGATGCTGACAGCAGATAGGAGGCATGGCAGTGGAGCAGTAGCTGGAGCTTACATCTTATCTGCAAGTTGGAGGCAGAGAGAGAGAGAGAGAGAGAGAGAGAGAGAGAGAGAGAGAGAGAGAGAGAGAGAGAGAAGTTAGAGAGAGCCTGAACCTTTCAAACATCAAAGCCTACCTCCAGTGACACACCCCTCCAATAGAGCCACACCTCCTAATCCTTCCCAAAACAGTTCCACCAAGTAGAGACCAAGCATTCAAATATATGAGTCCATATGGGCCATTCTTATTCAAACCATTACAGGCATATTATTTGTTTCCAGTTTAGTGAAGGTAGAATGTAGCACAGTGTTTGTGGGAGGTAGAAAGACATAATGAAAATACAAAAACACTAAACATGTTTTGCAAAAATAAAAGAGATAATGATGTTCAGATGGATTGGAAGAAAGGCTAGGAGGTTATTTATGGACTTCCAGGAACATAGTGAAAAGAAATGCTTCTCCTCCTACCAATATTAGAAAATTGGAAATGAAATGTTTATGAGTGTTGGACAATAATGTTAAAATTAGTTGGGGTGAGGGCAATACAAGAGATGCATGGAAGATGGGAACAGGGGAGATCCCACTAAAAGATCCTGAAGAATTTAAATGCAGTATATATATACTGACCTAAAAATAAAGTACTAGAAAGATAGGAAGAAAGTATAATTTTAAACCCAGTGGGAGCGATAAAGTAAACAATCCAAATAGAAAAATAAAAGAGTATCTCTTGCATCCTAACAAAAGATGACACATTTATCTCTTGGTATACATGAGAAGTTGCAGTTAACATTTGTGGATGCTCAAATCTCTTCTTATAAAATATATTTGCATATAATCTACATATATGATTTGTATATAACCCACATATATCCTCCTATATATTTTAGACTATCTAGATTATTTAAGTTACTTATAATACCTCATATATTTTAAATATTATGTAAATAGTCTTATGTCATGTTGTTTTAAAAAGTAACAAGAAAAAAAGCTGAGCTTTTTCTTATCTAATTTCCATTTCTTATTAGCTGACTCTATGATGCTAGTTCCACAGACATAGAGAGATGACTGTCATATGGATAGAGACCCTTCCATGTAAGAGTGAGAAGGACATAAACTCTCAGGAGTGGTTTCTTCTGAACTTATTAAAGTAGGGATTATGGGAAATGAGTGGACCAAGGACATAATTTTAAAAGCCTTTAACTCTAAAGTTGATTGTGTGTGTGTGTGTGTGTGTGTGTGTGTGTGTGTGTGTGTGTGTTGGAGTTACATGCATAACCATGCCATTTTTGTTTGTTTGTTTTGAGATCGGGTTTCACAGTGTAGTCCTGGCTGTACAGGAACTTGCTTTGTAGACCAGGCTGTCCTTGAACTCATAGAGATCTGCCTGCCTCTTCCTCCCAAGTGCTGGGATTAAAGGCAAGAGCCATGGCCACCTTGTGTCAGTTGTTGTTTTGTTTTTAATGTAGCTGTTGGGGATTGGAACTCAGCTCCTCATGCTTAGGGAGCACTCACTCACTGAGCCATTTCCTCATCCTCCATAACGGGTTTCTAAAAATAAATAAACAAATAAATGTATCTCCTTGCTAAACCTCAGGATAAGCACATAGATGACGTCATTCTGTAATTCGGCGATGCATCATAACATATTAGAAGAACTTTTAGAGTCAACGAAACCTGAGACGAAGTGTCTGGTTCGCTGTTACTCAGGCGGAGCCTCCTAATGTTACTTTGCACATTTTTAACCCTGGTGGAAATCCCCTAAGTCATGCTCATGAAGATGTTTTGGAAACCAGATATGGAAGAAGTCAACCAAGGATCAAAGATAAGCATCTTCTTAACTTTTGTCATTTATTAACTGTTTAAAACTCTGTAAGGCAGAGGCTGTAGGCAGGAGTTGTATCAGAAAGTCAAGATCAAGGGAATTTGTGTTGTAGTCTGTTTATAGTGCCCTCTAGTGGTGGCTCCACGGAGCTCTACTGCGGCACCAAAGAGGAAAGTTAAATTCGTCTTTATTGTAGAATGTAAAAGCAAACATGAGTTTGGCTTTGTTTTTATAGTTAAGGACTATGAATAGTGCTTGGATTTTTTGACTTTATGTTCATTCACCTTCTGAAAGAAGAGAATTGTGTTCTGTCCTTTTATATATTTTACATTTGTGTAGATAAATTCTACTAAAACAGTAAGTTAAATCTGTACAAGTAAAATATTACCAATGTAATACTCCAGAAATGTTGTACTTCATGAGAATTACTTGGAGATTTTTCACTGCTCTCAAATGTTAAGCCTCAGGGGAACACTGAAATAATATGAATTGGTTCTGGGTCCATATTAATCCAAATGGTGCTAATTTTTTGATGATAGTAGTCAACAACCCTATAGTCAGATTATCACTCACTGTATCTTTTGCTTAAACTTGATCTCAGTCTCCTTTGAGATTAACACCTTCTTGGTCAGTGGATTTTAATCGGGGATACATGCTAAACCTACTGAGGCAAATAATTATAATACACAGAAATTTAAGACTCACCCAAGACTTGATTCAGTAGGGGTGTGTGTGTGTGTGTGTGTGTGTGTGTGCGAGAGAGAGCGAGAGAGAGCGAGAGAGAGAGAGAGAGAGAGAGAGAACATGTTGGCTTTGAAAACTGGTTGTCATTGTCCTTACAGACCTTTTGTCTAAGGGTGGCCTTATCCTCATCTTGCATACCACAGAAATATCAGATTTCCTTTCTCAGTTGTATAATTCTTCTTTACGCTCACTCCTCCAGCCAGTACTTCTAAAGTCATCAGGAATCAACCATCAGTTGTGGATAAGTGGTGTTTTCTCCTCATACTGCCCTCCAGGCTCTGCTGTTAGTGACAGGCCAATTTGTTCCGCAAGTTATCCCTGTATCCAAACACTGTTGATCACCGCAGGGGCCTCACAAACTGGAAGACACTGTTTTAGTAGACATTACTGATGAGATATGGTGCTGCCTAGCACCTCTACTAGGACAACAGGCCAAGTTTTGGGATAGAAAATTATTCTTTTCAAAGTCTACCAGAGTCTCCTTATCAGCTTCCAGAAGAGGAGCTCTGACACCACTTCATTGCTCCTATGTAAGCAGGCAGGCACATCTCTATGGCTTTGCTTATGCCACCAGGTACCATCTGGTCATGTTGTATGTCAAGAATCTGATTCAGATTTCTGGTTTAAATGCTATCCATGTGATCTCTTGCTCTTTGGAAATGATTTGTTGTATGTTTCTTCTTGTGAATGAAATGGAAATATGCAGAGACTTTAACACTTCCCGGTTCATTTTGACCCCCTTGAGGCAGGGAGAGCCATACAGTGAAGGCAGAGGAAGTGTGTGTGTGTGGGGGGTAGGGGATTAAGGAGGGGTAGAGACACGTTAGGTTGGATTTCTGAAATACAGAACAGGACACTTCACAGTAAGCCTTTTCCCCTTTCCCTCACAACTGATGCTTCTAAATTTAATTCTGGAAAATAAATGTTATTGGTAGGAAGTGTTTACTCATAATAATAATTGGAGTTTTGTTACATTTTAATTTATGGGAAAAATCTATTATTTATTTCATATTCTTTTAGTATCTTTTTTAAGTCTAGTAGGATTTTAATAGTAGCTATTATCCCCTACACCTCAGAGCACACATTTCTTTCCATACTATATTCTTAAATAGTTCCATGTTCCTTTATGTGGCTTTCCCTTGAGAAATGCTACTCACTCAGTAGTCCATACTGTCTGCTAAACTAGGTAATACATTTTGTTCAAAGAAGGACTCAATGAAATTGCCTTCAACTGTATTTGCATTGGGAATAGAAAGCCATAGCTGGCATTTGCCTTGCTGGCTGTTTGTTTTTCTTGTATGCTATTTGACCTCCACACCATTATTCAGCTTATGGAAGACTATGGACTATTGCCTGGAAATGTCATGATGACAGAGGAAGATATGTTTCATGGGAATCTTTAGAAATAAAATATGAGAGAATGTCCATTTCAAATGCATGGACAAAACCAGTTTTGTTATGGTGAAAGCTGGTTTGAAATGCTGAAGGCTCTTCTGAATATTCAATACCAGCTCTTGCCATATACAAACTGGGTTTGATCATTCATTTTAAACACAACTTCACCCTGATTCCATGGGATACATATGCACAATATCTGGCTTTTCCCCTGCATTGTAAGGCTTTGGAGCATGGTCCTCTAATCCATGTGGAGGCAATCAGCCACCTCTGCATTGTAGCTCCATGGTTTGAGGAATGGACTCTAGGGTTCCATGCTTCATATTACAATTCTCCACCTACAATCAGCAACTTAAACTCTTTGACCCTCAGTTTCCTAAGCTGGAAAATGGGCCTGAGTATAGTCCTTAGGGTCATTGTGAAGACTAGCGTGAGACAAAGGGCTTCTTGTTTTGCTAGAACATACCAAACAATAACTGCAGTTATTACTGCCCTGAGATTTTTAGGCCCTGGGAAGACATCCTTTCCTCACAGACACTCAACAGGAATGTGATGGAAATAAGAAACCATAATACCGGATATTATTAGAAAGTGGCAAGGTGGTGGCCACCATCTGATAGGAGGGTCAGCCATCTTGGTAGGAACTGACAGCGGAGCACTCTGAGGAACGGCCCTTTGTTCCTGGCAATTACAGGATAGCAAGTGATCAGACTATTCATCTTCAGCCTTTCTGCACTTGCAGGAGCTAATGGCCTGGGAGCTAGAGTTTGCAGCCTGGCAAGATTTTGATGATGCTCTTCTAACGAGAGCCTAGGAAGCCTGGCACGTTCTGAGCAGCTTATTAGGGACCTTTCCTTTACATTTTTGTTTCTTTTTTGATCTCCATTGGTGTAGCTTTTTGATACAACTAAAAAGGATTGAAATTCATGATTTAGGAGTATATCTTTCCCATCATGCCTTTTTTCCCCAATCATTTTTCTATATTTGTTCATATTTTGAGTGGGATAAAAGAAAAAAAAACCTAAAACTATCCCTTCCTTATCCATCATGCCAATGCCTACTAGTCTATGGGAACAGGTTTTATTAGTGTTTTTGCTTAGTATTTGTTGGTTCATAACTTTTACCTGCTTACTAAGTATGTGAGGGGGGGACTTTATCTTCTATGAAGCTCATCTATTCACATCTCCCTAGAAAGCCTTGGGTAGTGTCTTATTTGCTTAATAAGTCCTCTGGGACATTTTGCCTATTAGTCCTCTGTCACCTCCTAGATACTGTTGCCCTTCCCAACTTTTAGGTCTCAGATAGAGAGAGCTTCCAAATCCAAACAGGAAATGACCGCCTTTAGTCTCCTTTAGAATAGTGATGCTACCTCCATGGAGTCCAGACCTGCTCTGTCTGTGAGCCTAGGCAGGGCACCTGATACCTTTGTTTTTCTCCTGTGAATCCCTATATTACAACATGTCTCTTGGGGTCTCCTTCACTCTCTGCAAATTTATGCTTTAGAATACACCATGGGAACACTGTGTGAAGATGTATTGCTGTGGTTGGTATGATAAAGAGATGAATGACCAATAGATATGCAGGATGTTTAAACGGGACTTCTGGGGACAGAGGACTCTGGAAAGAAGAAAGGATGAGAGATGTGACATGGAAGATGACATGGAAGAAGCAGGATGGAAGGTATATGACAGAATATAGATGAATAGAAATGGGTTAATTTAAGCTGTAAGAGTTAGTTAAGAAACAAGCCTAAGCTATAGGCCAGACCTTCATAATCAATAAGAAGTCTCTGTGCTATTATTTGGGAGCTGGCTGGTGGGACAGAGAAAGACTCATGACATAGACAGCTCTTCACAGTCAGTCCTAGACCAGCCTTTCCTCTCCAGTGTGCTGACTCACACAAGACTTTACTATACCTAGAGTGTGATCTCAAACTGTGAGTCTTTTCTTGGACAGCAGATGAATGATTGGTCTGTAAATGGGCCACTTTTCCTTCTAGCTTGACTCCTAGCCTCACTCACTCTGTAACTTTCTAGCTGGACTCCTAAGGTTCCTGACTTTACAGCTCACAGACTCTCTAAAAGCCACATGGGTGAAAGTGATTTCTGGGGGAAGTTCTCAGTCTCTATAGAAAGCTGATATCCTATTAAAGTTGACCTTTAATTCCCACACTGTGTCCTTCACTGGTGCCCCCTGAGGCTAAAGAATTTCTGGGGATATGAGGCAGGATGGTAACAGTTTTTGCTGACTCCAATTGAGCAGCAGATTCACTGCCAGGCTTGGGCCTGTGCATGGACTGAACCCTCACTCTCAAGACAGCCTGCCTTGCACATCCTCAGGTTTGGACCTTGATCTTGGCTTTCTGGCATCTATCTAGTCAGGTGGAAAAGGACTGTTAGAGCATCTACTTTGGACCCTGTCTAGGTCTTTGTTTTGTCCCCTTGGACTAGACACAGTATTGAATGCCAGCTCTTTCTAAGGTCTACAAGGAGCCCAGGTATGAATAACATGGAGCCATCTTCCTCTGCTCCTCCCTTGCACCCAGCGGTCTAGCCATCCCTTCTCCAATCACTACCAATGCACCAAATGGGCCATAACGGGAAAGAGATGGCATATTCAAATGGGTTAATCAAAGAGGACTCTGTATATACAAGGACCAGATGTAAAGGAAGGATGGAATCTTAGGAAACTACAGGGCTCAAGGAGAAATCCGTGCCCAGCAGCTAACGTTCTTAATCAAGGCCTACTAGACAAAAGGACATGAAGGCAATACAGAGTCCTTCCAGCCGCCTTTAGGCCTCTTGATCTTTGATGTCTCTGGAATGACCATTTAGGGGGACCCAGGGGACCTCTCCCATCTCTCTTCTCTGACTTCCTTTCAGAGCTACACAGTGGCTGGATCCAGATGGAAGCAAGAGCATCCACAATGTTGTTGATATAATCAGGGCAGCAAAGGGAAGACATGCATCCCACTCAGGGGCCCCTGTAGTCCATAGTTCGTAGAAAGACAAAACAGCAGGTCTCTATTGGGGACCTAATGTAAAGTTCAGGTCCTGTGTGTTGGCCTCACCCTGGTGTTCTCCACACCTACTAGATTTTAACATTTCAGCCACATGGGCAACAGCAGTTAGTTTCCCTTCTAATGTCTTCCTCTTGGCAATTTTTAAGAAATAAGTATGGCTACATCTACTGGACCAATCCTGCTGTCTTCTTTTAAGACAGGATGCTGTTCTTTGTGGATTGTCAGGCCCAGACCACGGAGCAGTAACTCCTTAGGCACTGTAAGTGAGGCTGTAACTGTCTGCCGGAAGCCCTTGTCTCTCTCCTAGATCTGTTCTATTTGCTCCTATTCCTGGAAGCCAGAAAGTGGTTAAAAGAGACCAGAGCCACTTTTTAAGGCCTATGTCACTGTTCTGGTGGCAGAATACTCAACCCTGGGGCTGTTTGTCCTCTTGTACCTTAGCTACTGGTCCACCGGGAGCTCAGTCAATTACGTGTACTTCAGCTTCCTGGGCCTTATCTATGTCCGTTCCTGCCACTGATAGCTTTAGTTGCTGGGCTCAAAATAGAGAACTGCTTTTCTGTGGGCCTCCAGCAGGGCCTTCCTATCTCCGTCCCCCTGATTAGCTTAGCTGTGAGAGTCCACAGCCTGTTGTCTTAGACAGTGTGAAGTTCCACACTGACTGGAAGTGGTTTCTTCAAGTTGGGTTCAACATGGCCTGGTTTCTCAGACCCCTTTCTCTTTCTTTTTTTTTTAATGATAAAGAAAAGATTAAATTTTATTTTTGAAAATTAATCTCATATCTCCAAAGTTTCTCCCAAAATGACTTGTTTTTTGTTTATTTTTATTATTTTGTTTGTTTCACAGGTATTTCAGAATAGATGGTGCAAAGGATAAAGAAATATGTAAATATGTTTGAACTTCTAAAACATACTAATTTTAGAGAATTTCTTTCTAAAGTAATTTCTCTATACTTGAAATCTATCTACTTTTTTATTCAAAAAGTTTTTTTTCACATACCCAACACTACTTCCCATCCCTCCCTTCCCCCAGTCCTCCCTCAGCCTCCCCCCACCCCCTCCCCCATCCATTCCTCAGGGAAGGCAAGGACTCCCTATGTGAGTCATGATCTGGCATATCCAGGTGTGGTAGGTCCGAGTCCCTCCCCGCAGTATCAAGGCTGAGCAAGGTGTTCCTCTGTAGGGAATGGGCTCTGAGAAGCCAGTTCATGCACCAGGAAAAAAGCTCTGTCTTAAATCTTTTCTTTCTGCAGCAGATTTTCCAAAGCCTTGTTTCTCCTTTCATTTATCCAGGCTTCATAGTCTTTTGCAATGCCCCACTGATCTTAGCAATTGCTACAAACTGTGTCAGCCAGAGTGAAGCTGCGCATAAGGACATCAAAGTCCAGCCTCCTTGTCCTAGCTCGGCTCCCACAGAGCTCGACTGCCTAGCATAGGTGCACTTAAGTGCCCCCCTTTCTCCTCCCCCACACCCAGTAATATTTTCTAAGCCTTAGCATGTTTTTCCAGCACTCTACCGTAGCTCACTCTTTCGTCAGGCAATCTACCAGTTTCTCCTGGTCTGTGCAGGGCCTGGAGCAACGGCCCAGGAATTTTCCATTCAGAAAGTCTAGTTAATGCTGACTCTTAACATTTCAGAGGTCACCCTCACAGGAGGTCCATGAGACTGCACGTATAACTGCTGAAATACAATCTCAGATTATGATTTGCACCCCCCCAAACTAATTCCAAATAAAGACTTGGATTCAGGTTATTTATTTGTGAGATAATACCAGGAAATAGGTAATGGAATTGATAAGTGAGCCCGGAAAGCGGGGGAAACAGCATAAGATTGTATTAATGAGCAGGTTATCACTGTAGATAACTACAGTCTAATCCTGAAAGCCTTTGAGAGAACATCTCAGAATTGTCCTCCTGGGTGGGGAGGAAGTTGGGGTATTTGTCTGTCCACCCTTACCCTCTTTGGTGGCAGATGGATCCTGGTGTGTCAATCTCTTGCATTCCTTAGGACCACACACTCCTAGGCACACACGGGGGAAGCAGGAAGCTTTAAACCTCTGACATTTATGTGAAGCTGATTCTGAGCTGGATTTCTTTCCAAGAACCAGAAACAGATACGATTTCTCATGTTGCACATGTTAAAAGTAAATAACGTGCTAGTCTTCTGAAGTTTTGGAAATTAAATGTTTTCCACACCCAACCACTTTTCATGGTCTATCCGGGATGAAGAGAAGTGAGTTTCTGTCCATACCCATGAGTTTACAATCTCCACAGTAAACATTGTGCTCAGCACATCATGAATCTTCAGTGTTGGGATTCAGAACACAGTGCCAGGATGGCATCGACAGGAACCTCAGGCTTCCACTTCCATAAAAGAGATAGATGCCTATCTCTCAGCATCACTGGAAATGTCATCGAGTCCTTGGAAAGAAAAAAAAAAACTACTAATTTGCATTTTCTGTGGAAAGAAATGCTGTTTGAGTCCATGAGCAGGGTACCAGTTGGTACCCGTACTTCTGATTGTGTTGTGAATGTTATGGAAGCCCCAGATTCAATGAATGATTTGCCTGAAGAAAAGAAGGGGAAGAAGTTTCCACATTAGTCAAGAAGGGTTGAGGCAGGGGACTGAAAAGATAGCCAAAAGAAAATCTATTCCTGCACAGAACCTAGGTTCAATTTCCAGCAGCTCTTCATTCACAACTCTCGGAAATCCGATAGCTTCTTGTGGCCTCTGTGGGCACTGTGCACATACACACAGCAAAATATCCATACTCATAAAAATAAAGATATGTTTTAAATGAAAGGATTAGGAAAGAGATTTTAGTTTCTTTTTTGTTTTCATTACAACATCATAGACTGGGTTGAATTCTTGTATTTAGGCATGTCGGAGGAAGTTGAAGGGGCTATTGCGACTCCTGAGTTGAGGGCAGACATTGTCTATGCTTTTGTACCGTGTTTGGTGTCTATGAAGAGATGCACATGGCCCTTTCTGTATGTGGAACCCTGTGGAGCTCCAGGCACCCACGAGTGCACAGGCAGGAGGTGCCTCCTTGGAGAACAAGAAGCTAAAGGCTTCCCACAGTATCATCAATGTAATATCTGAGAGAGGTCTGTCGGAGAACATTAGGCTTACACAAACCTCAGGTGTCATGTAGGCTGATAGGGGCTGTGAATCAGCCTGATGGGAACAAAGGCAAGCTGGATGGCATGGAGCTGAGCCCTGAAGAAAGCGGGCCTAGGAAACTGGTCATCAGAAAATGGATGTCTATTTCCTTTCTGACTGCTGTTCTTACAGCTGGTGGTACACTTGAAATGCACAAAGAAAACCAGTTTCTAGCCAGTAGAGTGAATGAGATCAGCCCTTCTCTGTACCTTCAGCTAACAGGGAGGATCCCGCCTGAAGAGAATATCTGGTCTGAGCCTCCTTGCTCAGTGGGTCTCAGTGACTGAGACTGGCTGATTTTCATGCAGCTTTTCTTCCTGAGTCCCAAGCCATAGGATACTGACAGCAGCAACAGGCTGGTGCTCTGACATCAGCTTCTTTACCTATGGTCACAACCCCATATGGGATCCTGCTACTGGATGTGGCGCTTGCAGAAGGTGTGACAATGATGAAGGATTCTGAATACATAGTGACAAAAAATGATTTCAGAGTCAAACAGATGAATTCAAGGTATTTCTGTCAGTATTCATGCACATTATATTGTGAGCCTGCATTGCAACCTTGGACCTTGGTTCTTTAGTGCATGTGTATGTGTATATCTATGTGAATGTGCACACACCTATACACGTGCATGCAAAGGCCGGAGTGGAGGCAGAGATTAGGCACCTTCTCTTATCCCTTCCTTACTGCCTGAAGAGAGGCAACTGAAAAGCTTGTTGGTTCAGTTAAGCTGTCTAGCTAGAGGGTCTTAGGAAGCCGCCATTTTGTTTCTGAATGCCAAGCTTACTAACATACCCAACCACGTCTACCTTTTTCTGTGGGTGCTGAGATTCTGAACTCAAGCACTCACACTCAAATAGCAAGTGTTTTATCCACTGAACCATCTTTCCAGCTCCAGTCTGGGTCCATCAATGACATGTTTTTTGTCATCACATTACTTAATACCAATAATTACAGCCTGAAACATCTGAGCTCAGATTTAAGAATACCATATGATTTATGATATCTGTACTGTACATGTAGTTTTATGCTCTTATAAATAAATAATAGAGCATAATTATTTAATTATTGAAAACAAAGATTTTTAATATCTTACTGACAAATTAGTGTATCTTACACCATGTTATTTTAGGATGTTTGCTTTTTAAAAATATTCTATTTCAATTGTTGACTTGAGTTTGATGAAAAAAATTGGCAAATGAATTTTGACTTGAGATTAGAACAGGATTTTCAAAATTTTCTGAAATGCTCCTTAGCATACACCTGCCATTTTGACCATAAATTTAGGTGTAGGAAATGGAGGTGATAACATCTAGATATGAGGTCAGGCCATGTCTCAACAGTTCTAGTAAATGATAGATTTAGCCAAAAAAAGGTTGAATATCATGTCAAGGGGGATGAGAGGAGATAGAATGGAAAGGCTGTGTGTAAATAATGACTCACAACCATGACACATTCATTGGTGTGCAAGCATTGTAAATAAACTCTTATTAAAACACTCACCAATGACAGGACTCTCCAGTAAAGTGGATATAAACACCAAATATTCATAGAATTAAGGGTGAATACCACTTTTTTCCCCTGAGAAAATTTATCTATCTCAGGCTGTACTTATGTTCCCTTGTATCTGAGAATAACCTCAAACTTCTGATCCTTCTGCCTCTACCTCATCACTTCAAAGGTCTTTTGTGACATCACAGTGCTAAAGAGAAATGCTACAGAAATGGCTGATGATTTTATTAGGTAACAAAACATTGTTTTATTTTAAATCACAGTTTACATTTACTCTGCTCTTACTGGGTGTCCAGAGGTATGCATGGGTCAGCCTATTCAATCAAGTCTTCAAAAAGATTAATGTTGATGCTCTATCCTTTGTTGGGTCTGGAATTTCCTCCACAGGGCAAGATGTCAGTAGGCTAGAAAGGAAAAAAATTATCAGGAGATATTTAGCTCATAGGTATATAAACTGAAGTATAAAGAATCCAAGACCCTGGATAGGTCACATATTAGTGCTAGAAGAGTGGGTGACGGTCCCCTCCTTCTGAGGACAGTTTAGCCTTAACGTCTGGCACTGCTGGTCATCTGTGGCATCCTTCTGGACTTCACAATACTCAGATGAATCCTGCATTTTGAAGGCAGGTCTTTCTGAGAATTGTAATCCAGGAACTTTCTGGAATAGAGCCTTATTTTTGTCTATGGCTGGTACCTTGCTAGTTTGTGTGTTCCAAGTGACTAGGGCTAATCCCACAAGTGATCAGATGGACATCCCTGATGGATGCCCTAGAAGCTCTTCTGGAACTTGCCCTGCATGTCTCTTTAAGGCAAAAAGAGCAGAAGATGCATAGTGTGCATAAGAGAAAAGGAATGGTTTATTCCATCATCTCATTTAAACACTCTCTATTGAAGAATCTTTAGTAGACAGAAAAGGAAAGTGATAATGATAAGACCAAAAACTTCCCAACCCGCTAGATTCTATGAAACAAGTCATTTTACCACTTAGTAGTTGAAAATAATTAACATTTATTACCTCAGTGTCTGGGCCAACTTTTCTGGTCGGTTCTGTTGGGAGTTTTCGTAAGGGGCAGTTAAGCTGCTGCCCAGGCTGTAGGCCTCTGAAGACTGGACCATCCCTTTCCAAAGCTGTTTGTTCACATGCTTCTGGTTATGGGAAGGGGCTCAGTTCTTCTACGGGTGTTTTTCCACAGGAGGATAGGTGTCACTGTGTGCTATCTGTCTTTCTCTATGAAGGATCCAAGAGATGGGGAGCTAAAGAGAATTCAGAGTTCTTCTTACGTTACTGTGGAAGCACTACATCTTCTTTTCTGTGTTATCCATGGGCTCTAGAAACAGCCTTGTGTAGTATGAGAGAGAAGAACACAGGACACAGGTGTCAGGGGGTGAAGGTGATTGTTGTTTTCATGGAGTATTCTCCAGTCCTCAGACATTCACCTCCCTAACCATAACAAAATGCTTTCACCTTCCCTAATTGGTAGGAAATAAGGATAGAGACACTTTTGAATTCTATATTGTAAAAAAGAACCTGTCCATACAAGTTGCTAATGGCTTAGCAAGCATATGCTGTTAATGGGTTATTCTGAGCTAACTTACTAGCCCAGGTGCTACCCTGGAGGAGTTCACAAGTGATGCCAGCAGATAGAAACAGACACAGCACTTCAAGATGTGCCTGAGTCCAGACATCAAAGAGTGGGGAAGATAATGAAGACAAGATATCACCACTCTCAGAATGTGGCTGACCTTCTCTACCTAACCAGAGGGGCCAAACAAGTCTCTACTGATGCTTTTGTTGCCTCCCATGAGCCCCCTGGAGAAAGAAGATGGAAGTTTTTCTAGGGTGTTAACTAGATTCTTTCTCAGCATCCTTTCTGAAGTTCTAAATGAAACTTCACTTGAGCCTTTGCTCGTTGGTGTGTTGTGGTGATGTCACCGGTGGTCTCTGAGTGCTCATGTTTCCAAACTCTGGACATCTTATGCAAAGATCTGAAAAAACACAAGACAGCATGGTAAAGGAGCAACAAATGTTATACAGAAGCAAAGCAAAGTACAGAATAATTACACTTTAAGGAAGCAGTGAGATTTACTTCAGAGCCTGGGATAGTTCTGGGGCTTCCTTTATGGGTCTAGAAGGGGAGAGTTTGGTTGTGAGTAGAGTGGGTGGTTTTCTGTTTTCGTGATAAGTTTGAATTATTGTGTAACTTTGCTCACTGCCCATACCCTTCCCCATGATGCATCTGATTTTAATCCTATCCAAGGCTACTGATGCATAGGCATAAGATGGTAAATAAGGTATTTTCCCTAAGATTTCACTTAGAGGACACAGTTTGCTTTACTGAGCACATACCCCAAACTAGTGCAGGCTAAATTGGTCCACTGTCCCAAATTCCAGTTTGATCATAAAATAAATGACTAAAGTTTCTAGGGAGCTGTTGGGATAGGGCAATGACTGTCTTGGTTAGAGAGGAGTGTGTGAAGCTGGATGGAGTGAGGCTCTGAGTTGCTGGGTGCATTGGTGGGTAAAATGTGTGGTCAAAAGCTAACCAGGGACCTAAGTTTATAAGTTACACCTGTAATTTGCCTGCCTGGGGTTCGGAAACACCATCTCTGGTTTGAGGGCCCCCAGGAAGCTATAGTGAAGATGGTTCATGGTTCATAGGGTAAGGATGGAGCTCTGTGGTAGAGCTCTGTTTCAGCACAAGTCAGGCCCTGAGTTCATATCCGACATCAGAAGGAAAACAAAACAAAATGCAGATGTAATCAGGGCAGCAATTGTGTGGAAGTTTTGCTGGGGATGAAGATCTTCTGTGAAGACAGTTCATCATCAGCTGAAGGCTCAGTCAAACCTCCTCTCAGTCTCTGCACAAGGCTGCATTGATATCCCCTCACAAACAGTAGCCAGCCTCCCTAAATGAGGAAAGTGAATTCTTTGGTGTCTTTTATAACTTCAGAAGCCAGAGACCATTATATTTGCATTGTCTTTAGTTAGCTGAATTATTTCTATTCACCGTGGCAGAGTGCTACAAGGATGGGAACACTAACAGCTACCGATCCTTGGGGGCCATGCTGGTAGCTAGGACCATGTGAGTCAAAGCAAACCAAGATAAAATTCTAAGAGTCCTGAGAAGTAGATGATAGGGGCTGAACTGTGAAGTTCAGTTGTAAGGCTGGAGGGATTTGACATGCAGAGGTCAGTTGGGAGTCTAAGGAACACCTCATGACTGTACAGCCAGCATGATCTTCTCAGGAGGCCTTTGGATGGGCCACAATCCTTATACTCTTAAGAGGATGTCTCAGTCAGTGTTCTATTGCTGTGAAGAAACACTGTGACCATGGTAACTATTATAAAGGAAAAACATTTAATTGGGGCTGGCTTCCAGTTTCAGAGTTTTGATCCATTATCCACAAGTCGGGAAGCATGGCATCGTGCAGGAAGATGTGTTAGGGAAGGAGCTGAGATTTCTACATCCTTCTGCAGGCAGCAATGGGCCTGGTTTGGGCTTTTGAAACCTCAAAGCCTACCTCCAAAGACTCACTTTCCCCAACAAGGCCACACCTCCTAATTCTTTCAAATAGTGCCACTCCCTAAGCATTTACATAGATGAACCTATGGGGACCATTCTTCTTTAAACCACCACAGATGACAGATGTATATTATTCATAATTATAGCTGCAGGTGTTGGTTTTGCATGTGGGAAGAGACACACACACACATCACCAGATGCCATACAAGACTTTATTCTAGGGAGTTACCAAGTGGAGAAGAGCTGAGAAGGAGAAAGAGAAAGAGAGAGACTGCCACGTGACGTCTCCTTTTAAGAGAAAGGGTAGGAATGAATTTATGTAGCCATGCCTAGGGGCATGCCCTCTGTATGGGCCATGTTGGCTCCGCCATATGGCTACTACATGCCAGGAGTTCTTATTTCACTCAGTGCCAAGTTGGGTTTATCACGTGGTGTGTCAGGAACACTTACATCAGGTACTTTCCTATTGATGGTGATATTGGATTCTACCCCTGCCCCTAATTTTTGAGACAGCTCTTACTCTGTTGCCCAGGTTGCTCACTATGTAACTCCCAGCAGCCTCAACCCCACTTTACTTGCTGTGTCAGTCTCCAGTGCTGGATTATAGGCACGCATTGTCAAGTCTGACTGCAGTTTTCTTGACTGTGGCTGTTACATGTACTATGCTGTTCCATTTCCAACTGAGCCCCATTTTCAAAGAATTTCTGTTCTTTTAAAAAAATTCTTATTTGTGTGTGTGTGTGTGTAACTATAAATATGCATATGCATGTAGCCATGCAGGCCAAACAAGAGTGTTGGATTCCTGGAGCACCAGTTGGAGGAGGTTGAGCACTACCTGAAGTGCTTGCTAGAAATGAAACTCAGCTATATATACATATACTAATAATATATGTAGATATTATTCTAGAGCTAAATTTGAGTGACTGTAGCCTATAAACACAGATTAAGATTACCCCAAATTCCATGTTCAATGTGAAAACAGTTTCATGAAGTATTACAGTTTTGCAGAACAAAGTCAAGGTCAAGGCAACTTGGCCATACCAGAGAGGTGCCCACAACAAGCTGAGAAACACTGTTCTATAGGCTTCAGATGGCAACATCAGAGGATTCTTAGATGTTTGGGTTGGCGGGATCTAGTGGGTCAGCAAGAGTTCTTGATGGTTGAGCCATGCCATCTGTTATTTTAAAAAGTATCTGTTTTCTCATTGTTCCAATGCTTTACTAAGTGGGTGAAAAATTCTCTTATATGTAGCTAATGCCTTTTTTTAACCAAAAATGCTCCGCTCAAGGCAAAATATTTCATCCTGAGTGTCAATCTCTAACCTTTTCATTATTTGTCTGCTTGTCTCTTGTAGTAATTTAAGCTTATTTATTTATTGGGTTGGTTTCTGCAGAGTAGTTCTTGCTGGCCTGGGGTTCACAGTCCTCACATCTGGGCACTCCAAGCCTTTGAGATTACAGATTTATGCCACCACATCTAGCTTACTCTGAGCTTTGAAATGAATCTTTCACATTTGTGTTGAAATGTTGTTTCCTGATGGAAAACTTCAGATAACAGTTCAATAATAAATAAATAATAAATATATTTTGCTAAAATATATTTGAATACTAGAGTTTACCAATCAACTTCATTCTAGTTTCTCTGGTTCTCTTTCACACACACAGAGCCAGCAAAGCACATTTCTTAAATTAGTAGTTTATTTTTAATAGCTTCAGGGCTATCTCATTTCATATTTTCATTTTCTTTCTTTTTAATGGTATCAGCGGAAATTTTCTTTCTTTTCCACACTATAAGAAGATTATCTCAATTAGTGTGGACTCACCTCTCTCAAGTCCTTTCCTCCACTTGCCTTGGGGGAATTTCCTTGGTGTTTTTACAACTCTTTTAGACTTAATGGTGTAGAAGCTGTTGTTTTGGGGTTGCATATTGGTAGCGTTATATACATACAGAGTACAATTTGGGTGATGACTGTGTAGTCTCAGTTCATCTCCATACATTTTGAAGAGGCTGTCAAATATAGATTGTGTAACCTTGTAACCAAAAAAAAAAAGAAAAAGAAAAAGAAGAAGAAGAAGTAAAAAAACATTTGCTAAAAGCATTCTGTAGAAGTCATGGATAAAAGAGCAACCATTTCTCTGTGTGTGTCTCTCTGTCTGTCTGTCTCTCTCTCTCCCTCTCTCTCTCTCTCTCACACACACACACTTCATTATAGCTCTAGGTACCAGATTAGATAAAATGGTGTCTATATTATTCTGCTTGGTGACTTCCAACTCTCAAATTTATGCATCATCATAAAGACAATAGGTTTCTGAACAAATGTCCAGCTTTTCATTCAAAGCACATCAGGTATCCCAGGGCCAGAACTCTTCCTCAGTCACTTGGGGTCAGGTATACATAGACTCTTCCATAGGCAAATTCTTACCTCAAGGGGACCTAGGTATTCCTGGTAGCCTTGATGTCTACAGCTGCCCTCAGTGGTGTCCAATCCCTTGAGGTTGTAGTTACAGGCAGATGTGAGCTGCCTGATGTGAGTGCTGGGAACCGAACTCAGAGCCTTTGCAAAGCCGTATGTGCTCTAATCCACTGCTATCTCTCCAGCTCCCTCCCCCCTAAAGTCACATTATCCATCTGTTTCCCTGGGTCAGGTTCTGGGTGCAGATAAACTGAGTCTCAATATTGTGAAGTCAGCTCTTAGTGCAGCTTGGGGTCCTCTTCCAAGTCCAGTTAGCTTATTCAGTGACAGGATTCATCCTTGGCATCACTGGATTAAACCTCTTTGCCTTGACCTCTTCTCCATAGAAAAGAAGAAGCCTATTGCTTAAGGGATTGATTGTGTCAGCTCTGCAGTATGAACTCCTTTGAAACTTAGAATCAACCGATTTAGGGGCTGAGATTTATCATGTAATTCGTATCACAAATAAATCATGGCAATGACTTGGTAAGATGCCTGCCACACAATCATGAGGACCCAAGTGTAGATCCTCAGAACTCATATCAAAGCCTGAGCAGGGGTCCACATGCCTGTAACTGTAATAATGTTGGTGGCTTGGAGATAGTTGGATGCTCAGAGTTCTCTAGCCAGGGGCATACTGAACCAGCAGACACCTTTTACCCTGTGTTAAAAGGCAAGGTGGAGAGTTACAGAGAGAGATCTGATGTTGATCTCTGTCCTCTACATGCACCTGTATACTTGCATACACATATGCACCGTTTTTTAAATAAATAGGAGTAATATTTCATATTTTCAGATTTTTCCCCCCTCTCAAGCAGACAAGATCATATGGATGTGTAGGATGTGTGTCAGGAGGGGAATCTTGAGGAACTATTTTAGAATTCTACTCGCCACAAATGGACTTGGTCCAAGTGCTGTGAAACCTTCTCAGACAAGCACACAAACAAACTTTTTAGGGGTTTTTTTTTCTCTGATAGTCAGCCATGTTTAGAATCTTCAGATTAGGATGAAAGGCTGTGGTCTTGCTTGGATAGGCTATATCATCCAGATCCTATCAGCTCTGGCCCATGGACATGATCCCATGGACATGATCCCATGTACATGATCCCATGGACGTGGTCCCATGCTGTGTAGGATGCCCCCTGGGGCCCACTGCTGTTCTCAAGTAGTTGTAATAAGAAAGAGGGAGATCAGAGGCCAGAGATACTTGCCATATGCTGATTTTCACTCAGCAGGGAGTGCTCCCTTCAGAGAGAAGGGGGCAGAGGAGTGGTCATGTGACTTATTAACGCCACCCTAAAACCTTCCATGAAATAAATTCATCCCATAACTAGGTTATATTCATAAACATTACCCTAAAAAAAATCAAAGCAATACAAAACAAAAATGTGTGTGTTGGCCGGGTGAGATGGCTCAGTGGTTAAGAGAGGTTGTCACACAAACCTGAGGACCTCAATTCCATTGATGGAATACACAGCCAAAGGAGAGAAGCAGCTCCTGCAGGTTGACCTCTGACCTCCACAAGCACACTGTGGCATGCAAACACCCCTACCCACCACAAGACCAAATCACACACACACACACACACACACACACACACACACACAAATAAAATTAGAAATATGAGTGGAGTGCAAGGGACAATGAGGAATGATTTTAATGTGTGTAGTTTTCTTGGGGAATAGGAGGAAACGCTGTAAAGTTGTATGTTTGTATTCTAGTGATGTCTGTGAAATGGCCTAGAAACCATGAGACCCCAGATCCATAGGTAGAAATCTCTTAATATTGACCCCATCAAAAAGATGCTGGGTTTACTAGAAGAAGTAGATGATTCCAGGTTTGGGACATTGAAGATCTCAGACCACCTAGCAAATCTTGCTATGTCTAAAAGCAAGAGCTGAGAAAGAATAGGGACAAATAAAAAGTGTTGACACTTTCAGCCCCTTTGTATCAGAAACAAGATGTGTGTTACGGTCAGGGTTTTCATGGGCTCCTATACAAGGGGGTGCAACACAGAAAAAGGTCGGCCATTCAGGAACCAGAGAGGTCTTGTGGATGCTACTGGAGTTTGGGATAGAAGTGTTGCTTGTGAGTCACTGGAAATGGCTCAGCAATTTTATTGTCCCTTTGAAGTGGCACTGTGTGTATCTAACACTTTTGTTATTGTTGTTTTGTTTTGTAATCTTTTTTTTCTTTTTTTTTTATTATGAACAAAGAAGTCACATTTTCTATCCCTGTACATCCTTAATCAAGGTTCCTTCCCCCTCCCACTACATCAGGTCATTCTTTCTTCTCCACATCTCCCCATCCCCCCCATGGACAGGCAATCCCAAGGTCCCAAGATCCATTATTGCTTAGTTCAGCCTCCACTCCTGGCAAATCCAGTTTTCATAATCACAGACTCACTCCCCATTCATTTGCAAGCAGGTTTAGTATCTTGTATTCAAAATGCTTGGGACAAAACTGATTTGCATCCCAAATGTGGAATATTTGCATATATATAATGAGATACCTTGACAATGGATCCCAAGTGTAAACTTGAGATTCTTTACATTTTATTTATACTATGTACACATAGCTATGGAATATCACACAGTATTTTAACCAATTTTGCATTAAATAAAGATGGATAGCATGAAATTTTTTCCTAGCCTCATGTCAGTGCAAAAAGTTTCAGATTTGGGGGCATTTAAAATTTCAGACTTTCAGGATAGACACAATCTACCTTTGTTATGGCCCTTAAAGAGTCACAAATCAGTGATACCTAATATTTATTTTCGCTGGTCAAGAGCAATTATTGCCTTCAGTGTCACCCTCACTGAGAACGAGGGCACCACAAATTCCTACCCACTAGTGTCACGACCGCCTTGACCAGCAAGGAAGACGTGACACCAGGCTCTTCTTTCTGCAGTTTATTCAAGAACCTTGATTTCCGACTTTTGACGACCCCAGGGAAATCTGCTCATGGCCTAAATAGCCTCTGGGCAGCCAACCCTAGTACACCACGTGGGCATTACCCATAGGCCCAGGTATGCGGAAGCAAGCCAGATTCTTAGCCTTAGCCAAATATGGAGTTGTTTATCACTGAGAGCACTCACCATCAGGAAGGCGGAGGGCAGAAGCCAGTGCCATCTTTAAGGCGCGGCTGCACGCAGCTCTCCACAGTTCCCCCTTTTTTGTATTATAGCAACAGGCAACAGTAGAGGCCTGATCTCTGTAGAATGGACCAGGGACATTGTACTGATCCTCACTCAGGTGTTGTCCACCCGATGAGTACCAGACCTGTCCGATACCCTTTTTCACAGAGGTGGGACACAAGGTATCAACCCACATGCAATCAGGCGTGCTATTCTTGGGGCCCAAGTCTCGGTGGGCCCCAAGTACGATGCTCAAGCCTCGCATCCTGTGCCTAGGAAAATTAATCCTTTAAAGTAGCCAGCCAAACATGAGGGGACTGTCTTGCTTCAACGGCTGTAAAGGCTTGAATAATCATGGCTGCATTGCAACACTGGGAAGCCTTAATCCGGAAAATGCACCACAGGCACACCAAAGAGACGAACACCAGGAGGCCCGTCAAGGCTCCTATACCCGCCCATTCCTTAAGATGGTTCATGGCATCAGATTGGTCTCAGGAACACGGACAGGATCCCTCATCTTGGTTCCGGCATTCCTGGTTGCATCATCACGAGGATGAGCAGGAGGGTCGCCACCTCCATCGTTGTGCTCCTCCCCATGCTGGGCTCTTCTAGTGAGGCGTTCAGGTACCCACACCAGATCTTGTTGGTCCTGAGGAAAAACACAAACAGAACCTTGTGCCCATGTCAGCATGGGATCGGGCCCACGCCAGAGCCCTGTCAAAACATCCTTCCATTTTACCATTCCTTTTGTGGTACCATGAGGCTCATGATGTCTATCCGCTGTGGAATGGCTCTGAGCATCCAAATTTAAAAAATTAATGGTAAACAAGGCAAGGGAAAGTCTCTCCTTCGGGGTATGGCCATGGCCTATTCCCCCTTTTAGTTTTTGCAGGCATTCTTTTAACGTGCGATGAGCATGTTCCACGATGCCTTGTCCTTGGGGGTTGTAGGGCAAGAAATAAACAAGTTGTATCTCCATCTGGTGACAGAAAGAAGCAAACTGCTGTCCTGTGTAAGCAGGTCCATTGTCAGTCTTAAGTTGTTGAGGCTTTCCCCAGGCCGCCCAGGCTTCCAAACAGTGGGCAATAACATTACGTGCTTTCTCCCCAGTCAAAGGCATGGCATGCATAACACCCGAGCAGGTGTCCACAGACACGTGCATGTATTTAACGTGCCCAAATTCAGAGATGTGTGTCACATCCATTTGCCAGACCTTTAAAGGGAGTAGGCCCCGGGGGTTTACTCCAATACTGGGCGGGTGTTGATAAACCACACATTGGGGGCAATCTAAAATCACCTTTCATCAGCTCGAGAAAGAGAAAACTTTTGTTGTAACGTCTTTGCATTGATATGAAATGTTTTATGAAAGGTTCTGGCTCTGTCCAAGGCAGAACTTAAGAACATCCATTCCTGGCGAGTCCATAGATCTACTATATCATTTCCTTTGCTCAGAGGCCTGGGCAGGCCTGTGTGAGCTCTAATATGCTGAGGATAAAAGCAGGACTTTCTATGCCAAATCAAATGCTGTAATTGTCAAAACAGCATGCAAACCAGACTGGAGCTCTTAATAGGTCCGGCCACTTCCAAAACTTTGAGGGCATTAATAACATAGGCAGAATCTGATATCAAATTAAAAGGAAAAGGATAAGCCTTAAAAACTTCAATACTATTTTTTAATTCTACCATCTGTGGGGCACTGGGTTGAAACTGATGCTGTACAGGCTGTTGTGTATCTATCATATACATGCCACATCACGTTTTAGATCCATTTTGGGCATTAACAATGACATTATCCTGGGGAATATCACCGGATGTTCTTTAAAAATCCTATTAAGGGGTGTTTGGGGTAGTGATTATCCATGCATCCAGTGAAGCTGCATTGCAAAATGGCCCAGTCATCTATCGTAGCACATAATGTTTGAACTTGATGACTGGTATAAGGCACTATAATGGTAACTGGAATAATCCCTAAATACTGTAAGCATTGTTGGACCCCAATCATGGCAATATTAGTCACAGCAGTAGGATAATGTTCAATGGACTTGGCTGGCGAAATCTTGGAATGAATTCAGAACAACGGCCCATCTTGCCATAACAACCCGGTAGGTTGGGAATAGGGAGGGAGGATTCACAAGGCAACATCCTTGCCTTCCTATATTCTCTGTAAAAAGGCATCATGTAATCTTTCTTCCACCTTTTGTAAAGCCTCCCTTGCCTCTTCAGTCAATTGTCTCAGAGAATCCAAGGCGGAATCCCCATTTAAAATATTGTAAAGGGGCCTTAACTCATAATTTGGTAACTTTAAATAACACCTAATCCAATTTATATCTCCTAACAATTTTTGAAAATCATTCAGGGTTCTTAAATTATCTTTTCTCAATTCCACCTTTTGCAGAATAACATATCTCTCATTAATTTTTGCCCCTAAATAGTTAACAATTTGATTCTTTTTTACCTTTTCAGGGGCTATAAGCAACCCTCTTCTTTTAAGCATATTAACCAAATCCATATATGCTCGTTCCAGCATTTGCTTTCCTTTAGCTGCTAGCAAAATATCATCCATATAATGTATGCATCTCAAGGTAGGATATTTCTGCCTAAGTGGAGCAATAGTCTCATCCACATAAAGCTGACACATAGTGGGGCTATTGGCCATGCCTTGGGGCAAGACCACCCATTTGTATTTCTTATCGGGTTCCTCATGATTGCAGGAAGGGATGGTGAAGGCAAACCTCTCACTATCCTGAGTGCATAGCAGAACTGAAAAGAAGCAATCTTTAATGTCAATAACAATAACAGGCCATGAGGCTGGCAAGGAAGAAAGTAAGGGTAAGCCATGCTGTACAGAACCCATGATTTGCATTTGATCGTTAATGGCTTGCAAATCATGCAAGAGACGCCATTTGCCAGACTTCTTCTTTATCACAAAAATAGGTATATTCCATGGGGACACCGAAGGCTTAATGTGTCCCAAAGAAAGTTAGTTGCTCCTCTACCAATGTTCTGGCAGCAGTCAATTTTTCAGAGGAAAGTGGCCACTGAGGAATCCATATAGGCTCCTCTGTTTTCCAAGATATGGGGATACCCTCCTCAGTGTCCCCTAGGAAAAACCCAGGCCCTGTCTGTGGCTCCTCTGTTGTACCTTAATGGAATCTTTTCTCCCCTGCAGGAATTTCCCTAATCAGTAGCTTGGGTGGTAACCCATGCTATTCATCATCTTGAATGATGTGGGGGAGTAATCATTACTTAATCGGAAACCCATATCTTTTAAAAGGTCTCTGCCCCATAACGAAACCAGAAGTTCCAGCACATAGGGCTGCATAATGCTGGAATATCCTTCCTCATCCTTCCATTGTAACTGCTGTGCACTTATGTCTGGGGCTTTGGCATATCCCAGGCCTTGTAATGTCTGGGAGGACATCTGTATGGGCCATCCTGATGGCCAATCCTTCCTGGCAATGATGCTCTTGTCCGCCCCTGTGTCTAACAGGCCTAGAATCCTTTTATTATCAATGATGAGTTCTAACACTGGCCTCTGATCCAAATCCAGAGACAGAAATGTTAAATCTGTTCCTGTGGACCCAAAACCTCCATCTCCTCTTTCTTTTGACTATGCTGCATAGCGACCATGTAGGCTAGGCAGAAACAACAACTGGGGAATCCGATCGCAAGGGGAAATGGCCGAGATTCCCTTTGGAGACGCAACCATAATTTTTACAGTTCCAGTATAATCTGGGTCAACTACCCCTGGATGTACTTTGAGACCTCGCAGGGTTGTAGAGGACCTCCCTATCAACAGGCCCACTGTGCTGGGCTCAAGGGGTCCCTTAAAATCTGTGTCCACCAGCTGGACCCCCATTTAGGGAGTTAGTATGAGTCTGGTAGTGGCACGTAGGTCCAATCCTGCCGAACCCGCAGTGGCTCTCCGTGGTCCTTGGGGTGCCGGAGGGTTGGCCACTGCTCCTGACACCATTTCTTGTCCTGGCTCTCAATTGCCCAATATATTTGCCGGCCCTGAGGGTGAGGGCCCTGCTGCCTGTTTTTTGAATGAGCTCCTGCTTGGGCCTGAGTCAAAGGCTGACCGTTTATGTCTTTTACCGACTGGCATTCATTTGCCCAGTGTTTCCCCTTCTTACACTTAGGACACACCCCAGGCTGCGCAGGGCATTGTCCCTTTCCTGTTTCTGCTGTACTTCCTCTCTCAGGGCAATGTCGCTTCAGATACCCCATCTTACCACACTTGAAGCAAGCACCCGAACTTCCCTTTTTATTCTGAGTCAACTAGACTACAGCCGCTGCCAGACCAGCATTGGTCAATGGCCCCCCTAGCTCTCTGCAAACCTTCATCCATGCCTCCAGTCCTCTATTCTTATACGGGGTTATGGCAGCCCTGCATTCCTTGGTACACTGCTCATAAACAAGCTGCTTAATCAGAGGCATTGCTGCATCTGGGTCCCCAAAAATTCTGCCTGCGGCCTCAACCATGCGAGCAATAAAGTCCGAGAATGGCTCCGTGGGACTCTGCAAAATCTTAGTGAGGTTACTGCTCACCTCGCCCTTATTTGGTAAGGCCTTCCATGCCTTAATGCCAATTTTATTAATCTGTTCATAAACTTGAACTGGGTAGCCTGTCTGTTGATTAGCAAATCGACCCTGGCCAAGCAGCATGTCTCTATCCCAAGCAGGATTTCCAGCAGCCTGATTAGCTGCAGACTCTTCACTGGTAAACTCAATCAGAAAGGCCTTCCAGTCTAGATACTCTCCTGGGCTCAAGCATGCTCGAGCAAGCCCACTCCAATCACTGGGTTTCATGCAGTGCCTGTTCAAAGCCTCCACCTGGGCTACAGTGAATGAGGCCGTGATCCCATAAGTCCGTACTGACTCAGCCAGAGATTTTATCACCTTGAAATCTAAGGGCTCCTCGTATCGATTTCCTTGTGGATCTTGAAACACTGGGTAAGCTAAGCGTAACTCTGTTCTGGCTGTCTTCCATGCCCCCGGGCTGAAAGAGCACCCTGAACCACCATTCCCACCTTCCACATAGGGAGGGGGAGCCGAAGGTGCAGCTTGACATGCTTGGGATGCGCAGCATTCTCCTCTATCTGGATCCTCCTTTTCCTTCCTTTTTTCTTTTTTCTTATCCTTGTCCTTTTTATCTGTTCTATGAGTGATAGCAGCTCTTCCTCCGAATCTGTAGACTCAGGAGTTTCTATATCAACATGGACAGGGTATAACTCTCTCCTTTCACTCTGTCCCTCCCTACTGCTTACCTTTTCTGATCTCTCCTCCTGTAACATTTCTAAGGCAGCCTGGCCATTTTCTAATGCCTTACTGCAGCACTGATCCTCAAGACAGCCTCTTATTAGTTTCCAGATTGGTCTAAGCAGCTCCTTAAGAGCCAAAAAAATTAGGTGCGACGGAGAAGTGCCCATAACTAATCAAGTCAATTCACCTGCTGGCGAGCCTTTTGTCCCGCTCTCTCTTTATCTGCAGAGAAGAGCAAAAGTTTTTACCCTCTTTTAACACGGATTCCCGACTTACCCGGGAACTTTTTTTTGTTTTGTTTTTATTTTTACCCACTTTTACCGTGGATTCCCACCTTATCCGGGAACTTACCATTGCACTGCCCAGACCACAGAAAGTTCTGAGCCTTCGTTGAGAGTAGAGTCCCTGCACAGGCCACTACTTGTCACAACTGCCTCGACCAGCAAGGAAGATGAACACCAGGCTCTTCTTTCTGCAGTTTATTCAAGAACCTTGATTTCTGACTTCTGACGACCCCAGAAAAACCTGCTCATGGCCTAAATAGCCTCTGGGCAGCCAACCCTAGTACACCATGTGGGTATTACCGATAGGCCCAGGTACACGGAAGCAAGCCAGATTCTTAGCCTTAGCCAAATATGGAGTTGTTTATCACTGAGAGTACTCACCATCGGGAAGGCGGAGGGTGGAAGCCAGTGCCATCTTTAAGGTGTGGCTGCATGCAGCTCTCTACACACTAGGCCTAGGAAGTATGGAAAACATGGTTATTCTTGAGCTGATTAACCCAAGTACCCAAGTATTTGTTTATTCTTAGACCAAAACTGGGGCCATGGAGATTCCATTTCATTCTAGGGATGCAAAACTGGCATTTCATTCCTTCCTCTCTCAAGGAACCAACCCAACTGTGTGCCTCCAGCTTGTAAATATGAACTCAGATCTGATTCCTAATTAATTAAACATCTCTATGGTGTGACTTTGTGTTTTGGTTAGGGTTTCTATTGCTGTGAAGAGACACTATGACCACAGCAACTCTAATAAAGAAGATATTTTATTGGGGTGGCAGCTTACAGTTTCAGAGGTTCAGTTCATTATCATTATCACAGGAAGCATGGCAGTATACAGGAAGATGTGTTGGGGCTGAGAGTGCTACATTTTGTAGGCAACAGGAAGTCAACTGATGGTTACACTGAATGAAGTTCAATCAAAAGAGACCTCAAAGCCCGCCCCCACAGTAACACACTTCTTCCAACAAGGCCACACCTCCTAGTAGTGCCATTTCCTTTGGGGACCATTTTCTTTCAAACCACCACTTTTTAACTCCCTGGCCCCCAAATGCTTATAGCAATATCATAACAAAAGAAAATGCATTCAGTTCGACTTTAAGAGTTCCCATAGTCTATCACAGTTGTTATCACAAAGTCCAAAATCTCTCTAAGACGCATGGCAATCTCTTCACTATAATCTCTCTGTAAAAATCAAAATAAAAAAGCAGATCATACTTTGGAACTTACTTATAACATAGAATGCCACAAGATATACATTACCATTCCAAAACACAAGGAAGGGGGCATAATGAGGAAATACTGAACAAAAGCAAGATTAAAAACCAGCTGGACAAACTCCATGTCTAATGTCTGATGTCAAAATGTTCTCCACATCTCCAACTCATTCAGCTTTATTGACTGCAACACACTTATTTCTCATGGGCTGGTTCCACTTCCTGTTAGCAGGTCTTCTCAGCATGGATTCCATGACTCTGGCATCTCTAACATCTTAGGTTCTCTAAGGCAATCCAGGCTTCCAACTTCACAGCTTCACACAATGGGTCTATCTACAAGGCCTCAATCAGGGACACTCTGAGACATGCCTGGCCTCAGTGGCTTTATTCCATAACTCCTTCCTTCTATCCTTATCTCTAAACCCAGAATACATGACTGAAACTGCCAAGTTCTATTGCTTACTCAGGCTAGAACATGGCCTCTTGTTCAATTACATCTTCACTAGCTTTCTATCTCTTACTGCCTAAGCCTGAAATTTGCTCAGAGATCCAACAGCCTCTGCCTTCCTAGTGCTGAAATTAAAGGTATGCCTCACCACACCAGACTCTAAGCTCCTCTTTAGTTTCTTTCCACAAGTTAGAAATTTAGCTGGGTGTGATGTCCTTAGGTCACCATTCCCTTCATTCCATTTCTTAATCTGTTTAAATCCTAGAACACAAGATTTAGCTCAATTCCACTTCCTGGTACTCCTCAAAATTTACTTTCTGTAATTTACCTTGCTCAGTTTTCTCCTTGTCATTATGAATCTTCATTAGAGTTACCACTAATATCTATATGGCAGAGTCTATCCTAGCCTGTTTTGAGATGTCTTATGCCAACAGAATTAATCCAAAACTCTTCACTTTAGCCTCAGGCAAACTCTTTAGACAATGCAAAAGGCAGCCACTTTCTTTACCAAAATATCATAAAAACAATCTCTAGGCAACACAATAAAACTCTTCTCCTGGGCTGGAGAGATGGCTCAGCGGTTAAGAGCACCAACTGTTCTTACGGAGCACCTGAGTTCAATTCCCAGCATCCACATGGCAGCTAACAACTGTCTGTAATTCCAAGATCTGACACCCTTACACAGTTATACATGTAGGCAAAACACCAATTCACATAAGAAATAAAAATAAAAAAATATTAAAAAAAAACTCTTCTCCTTTGAAGCCTCTTGAGTGATGTCCCCCTCAACCCCCATAGTTCAAACAATTCTTAGCACTACTGTCTTCTGTGATCCTACTAGTATGGCCCATTACACAATAATTAAAGCATTTTACTGCTTTGTAAACTCGAAGTACCAAAGTCTAAATTCCTAAAAACAAACACATGGTCAGGCCTATCACAACAATACCCTAGTCCCTGGTACCAATGGTTTCTATTGCTCTGAAAAGACACCATGACCATGACAACTCTTTTAAGAAAAACCTTTAGTATGGGTGGGGCTTGTTTACAGTTTCTGAGGCTCAGTTTATTATCATCATGGCGGGAAGCATGGTAGTGCACAGGCAGACATTGTGCTGGGGGAGTAGTTGAGAGTCCTACATCTTGAAGGCAACAGGAAGTCAACTAGCTCACTGGGTGGTATCCCAAGCATAGGAAACCTCAAAGTCCCCTCTCCCCAGTGATGTATTTCCTCCAACAAGGCCACATTTCCTTATAGTGCCACTCCCTTTGGGAGCCATTTTCCTTTAAGACCCCACAGTGTGGTTAACTTATGAATGCTGTGTTGAGAGCTGCTGACTGAGCACCTATAGAAGTGTGTGAAGACCTATCGCATGCCTTCAGCTCTTAAGGTTTGCTGCCTCCCCAAAGCTGCTCTCCCCATGTTTTGTGCTTAGGGAGACTGGCCACGTGCACTGCTTTAGTATGTCTCTTGCTTGGCTTCCTGGTGGAATTGGCAAGAGACAGAAAATTCAATTAAAGACTAAAGTCTTTGACTTTCTTGTCAGGGTGTGGGGCCCGTCACCTGCCTCTCCACTGAGGGTCACAGCTCCTGCTTCATTGGCCTTTCTCCACAGGGCTCACTCTAAGTTACATTAATCACTTCCTCTGCTCAGCTTTTCTAGGCCTCAAGGCTCCCTCTCTCACCAGCTGTGAGGATTGCATTCTCCAGACTTAATGGCTAAGGGCTCTCTGCTCTTATTACTCCTGAAAGAACTGAGTTACTCCTACACTTCCAAGTTATTCCTGCTACTCTAAGTAGCTTATTTTTGGAACTTCTCTTTAATTTCTCAGTTTGAAGATGCTATATTTACTGCTGGGAACCCAGCTGACATACTCTGGGATCTCCCAGAATGCAGTTAATGCCTAGATGACCCTACATCCTATCTCAGCTGCAGAGAACTGAATCAGCCACGTGGAACAAATGCCTGAATCAGGCTAGCTCTGATTCCGGGAGGGGAAGGCTATCTATTGCTCCTTGTAATCACATGGCTGTCTGGGATTAGAAAGAACGATGTTACTTATCAGTAGAGCAGGAAAACATATGCATTCAAAATAGGAAGTATGGTTTCTACTGAATGTGTGTGCCCTTGCACCACCATCAGATCAAATCATCCTGTGTCAGGGGCAACCTGTATTTGCTTTTTCTAGGTTAACAGAAATCCACTCAGACTAGCTTTAGAAATACAGTTGCATCCAAATGATGTTGTTTTCCCAGACACCCTGGCAAGCCAATAACAGCTTGGGAATTGGTTCTTAGGAATTTTTCTGTTTATAGGGAGTCTCCAGGTCTAAGGCAATTCTTTTCTATGAGTCTGCATCATCTTTCCTGAGTTCTCTGCTGGAGAAAGAGTCAGGCAAACACAAAGATGCCTACTCTGCCTTGACCTTCTCATGACATGCTGTGAGGCATTTGATATATGTCTCAAATGAAATATAAAAAGGATCTGATATCTTAGGATCTAGTTCTAAGTCACCAAGGCAAGTTGGTTAAAGGAGAAACAATTTATTTGGGACCACAGCTTCGGAGGGTTCAATTCATGGTTACTTGGATCTCTGTTTCTGAGCTCCTTATGATGCAGAATTTTCCCGTCAGAGGACAGTGTGGAGGAGGGACATATTCATCTCTTGATGGACAGGAAGCAGAAGTACAGCAAAGGGTCAAGGACCGGACGCAAATATGTTCCATCTGCTAAAATTCTCAGAAACTCCCAACATAGCATCACTAGCTATGACCAAGGCCCCAGCATCTGAGCTTTGCTGGGTCACATTCAAATATTCACAGGGAATGAACAAGGAAGGCCTTCCTGGCACAGGAAAGAGAAATGATGGGAAATCTCCCCTCTAGCATTCTGAGGACAAATTTCCTCCCTTCTATTAATTAACTTCTTATATCTGACTCCAGAATCCTGCAATTAAAATGTGCTTTGGATGCAACTCTTTGCAAGCCTGGTGGGGCCATGAGATGTGAAAAGGAGTGTCTGGGCAATAGCCCCATAAAGAAGAAACTAACTGGGCAGGGATCGGGAATTGACATAGAGATGGATTTCCTTTTCCTCTACCTTTTAAACCTCAAAAGAGCCTTATGAACCCAGTGTTATATTTGCCAAATGAGATCCCAGGCTACTTATTCCTCTGTCCCCTCTGGTTGCTCTTCAACGCCACACTTTAATCTGACAGTCCTTACCTGACCTCTGAGCTGAACTTTGTTGTGGAAGACAGAGGTCATATAGCCCCAGGAACTGCTCGTAAGCAAGCTGTAATGAGTATTTCTTTGGAATTTTCCTTGAGGTTGAAAAGCAAGCTTGAGTTCCTCAAGACCAGTGGCCCACACACTCAAGAATCACGTTTCCTGCACCAAAGGGCTTCTGAGCAGATGTGGAAGGAATTTAGAAAACGGTTTGATCCTGGATGATAAAGCGCTCCGCTGCGATAGCAATCCCAGCTCTAGAAATTATGGTTTGTAAAGTTATTCAGTAACATCTAGCATTTTCCGAGGCCTCAATTAATGTTTAAAGAAACATAGCAGCACAAACACTGAATTAAAATGGGTCAGTATAAAATAATCTTTTTTTCCTCCAAAGAGCCTTGACCTTTTTCAACAATATTCTGAATACCAATGTCTACCTCCTCTTGCACATTTCCTGTGCATAAGGTTCTATTCTATGCATTCTATTTTTGTAACCTCATTGCAAATTTAAAAGGTGTATTTTTTCATTTTCCCAGCATAAAAGGCAAGCCTTGGAGGGATTGTGACTAGACATTGGCTCAAGTAGGTGAAGGGCAGAGTAAAGATGATTCCACGAGTCTTTATGCCCCTCGAGTGTTTTTCTTTATTCACAGTTTTGATGCCTTTCTGGATACATTTATGTGGAACATACATATATTAAGCTTCGTAGTCAGAAAGCAAGAAATCTATCCTTGAAAATTTTCCCATTCTCGCTTTTTTCTTCCAACCATATCATATGTCATAAAAAGTCAGTATATGCAAACGTTTATTTGGAAAATGTAGTCAGAGGGCAAAAGGAAGAATTGCTTGTTTGGAATTCCAGTTATTTCTCAAGAATCAGCCTTCTGTTTATAAAAGTCCAGTCTTGGCCACCAGAGGGCAGTCACAACATTAAAAATGAGCCCCTTTGTCCTGAGTCTCAGACCACTAGATCATAGTAAATCTGGTTTTGGTTTCATAGTTCAGTTCACATCCTGAAAAGATATGTTTCTTTCAAGTCTGAAATTAACATGTCATGCCACATTTAGAAAAAAAATATAGATGCTCAAAGGAGTTTTTGACGTGTTAGAATCTATTTCTTCATAAAGTTAAAATGGACCAGAGACATATGCTTCATACTGGTCTCATTGGATAGACATGCTGCATTGAATATTCAGTGACATTGTCAAAAAGCACTCTTCTGTGTCCAGAAATTCAGTATGCACTCAGTTACACACCATCTGGGTTTCACTAAACTGTTCCTCCCAGAAAATCAGTTTTATGCCTGCCCTACCAGAATCATAAATAAGCTCTTTGCTCAGATCTATAGACTACACAAGACTCCTTAACTCCTATAAAGCTTAGTCTAGACTGTGTTACATTGTGGAGTAGAACCTTACTGAAGAGAAACTCGGGGTTGTAGGCTAAAACTATTGGGTTTAAAGGAAATATCTGAAATAGAATATTGCCCGTATAGGGATGAGTCTCCATCTATGAAGACCCAACAGGACATTCTGCTATTCAGTTCTTTCAATAATCAGTTTGCTTAAAGATGTCTTATTAAAACCAAAAAATATCAGATGCTAGCCCCTGGCTGATTCTGTCTATCTCTCCTCACTGGAATTATCTGAGACAGCCCCTGGCTGATTCTGTCTATCTCTCCTCACTGGAGTTATCTGAGACGGTAATCTGAAGGCAATGATCAGTTCCTGACAAATGATGGTTTCATTTATCTCTATCTTGACATTGACTTGCCCCTGAGCCTGATTCCTCTCTCACCCTCTCACCTCTGAGGCAGTTGACTAAGCCAAGTTTCTCTCCATCACTGTTCTGCTTCTTCCTCTATTCGCTCAAAGTCACACACAGCTACTGACAGAGGACCAAATCAAACATTAAATTATATAAAGGAGAAGTTTATCCCGAGACAGTAAAATTGCTGTCTATACCTTGCCCAATACTGTAGTCATTTAAGTGGGTAGTTTAAAAAAAAAAAAAAAAAAAAAAACAAATAAAAACAACTATCACTTGTGATCAATTTGGGGTCGTTAAATCAATTTAGGAAGTTACAAGTGCTATCCTTAGGGCCTTTCTGTAGTAAAGCAAAATGATCTGTACCAGATGGATGTATGTCCTCAGTGGGTCATGATGGCAAACCTATTTCTTATAGATGTGACCAGGAAATATTTTAGGCTAGAGTCTAAATTTGATTTGGGGAAAAAAAATACTTCAACTGGCCTTTTGACTGTGAACATTTTTTTTCTTTAGAACAAGAATTCTGGTCAACTCCTTAAACAGCTAACCAAGACTCAGGCTTTCCGCTCTGCCCTGCTTGCCTCTGTACGGTAAACTCATTTCTCATTACAGTCTGCATATAGGTGTGCAGAAGCCTTTGTCTTCTGTATAAACATGATGCTCCTTCTTGGTTCAAGTACCCCAAATATGACATTGCATGGCTTTTTCTAGAAAACTTCCTGGGCTCTTCGCCAAACTGTTATTGGCAACCTCCAAACTAGTGTCATTGTGCCATGAGAGCTTTGTTAAGCAATTAGCAAAGGAACTGCACACTGTATCTCATCTTTTAATTACTGTGCTACCGTTTCACCTCTAGGGGTATTTTTGGTCATTTCCCACACTAGTTCCCTTCTATCTCCCCACGCAAACATAATGTCACAGACACACATAATGTCTCTAACCCTGTGATGCTATAGAGACCCACAAACTTGCACTGTACATTATACAGGATCTGAGATTTTATCTACAATTCCTTCTATACTTATATCCCCATTCTCCCCCCTTTTTCCTCCATAAAAACTATAGCTTCTGTGTCCCTGAGAGTAATTTGGCTTCTGCTGAGAATCTAGGAAACAAATCTCAGGAAAGCCTTACTTATACTCTTAAGACAGTTAAGAGCAAACACATTGATGCCTAGTTGCCTTTCCTTCCTGTTCACAGGTTTATGTCAAATGTTAGAAAGCGTAAGGCAAGTAACGATGACATAAACAATAAATTTAGACGGCCTTTGACATAGCCAAGTGTAGAGTCATTGGTAGTCATCTGCAGGGCTGTGAAACACAAGCCTTGAATGTTGTCTGTAAGCCAGAGTTGGATTATGACGTAAGGAGGTACTTCAGTGGTAGAGCATTTGACCAGCACCCAGGCTTTATTTTTACTTAAGTATCTTGGGGATCTTCAGCAGCTGCCTTGTTCTTTAAGATGTTTTATAGACTAAGATTCTCCATTCGTCCTGTGCTTCTCTGTCTTCCACCCCCAAAGTTTCATGCTGTTCAGGTCATTCTCATCTTATTTTTGCTGAGTCAAATGTACAACGGAATGATGTGGCTTAGACGTCCCTTAAGCACAAAAGACTAAAAGGAAATGCATATGAGGGCAAAGAATTTGTTGGCTGTTTGAAATTAATGGTGTAGGTGTCTTTATTTCCCATAAACCACAACTAGAACCTTCTCCCTCTGCTTGGGGTTTACAGGCAAAGGGGGAGGGGGGGAGACCTGACTAGCTCTTGTGAAGATGAGCACACACTTCATGGTTCACAGGGAGGTTGCACCTAGAGATCTGCTTCCGGTTTCTGCGTTGTCTCTTGGGGTGAGCAAGGCAGAAGGGACTGCCAAGGCTAACCGAGCATGTAAGAGCAATCCTTGCCTGGCCGGCTTGTGCCGGCTGGGAGCTAAATGCATCCCAGAGAGGTGGCTATAAATAGCCATTCATTGTCAGTGTGTGTGAAAAGACAAGAGTGAGTGTGCTGGTCTGATTCAGGCCCAATTAAACGGCTGTCTGGACAGGAGTATAAAGAAAACTAGCGCAAGGACTGGGAATCAAGTCCACAGGCAACGCTAGGGGCCGGACATTCACGAAAGCAAAGCTATTCAACACCGGAGTTGCCTCTGCTATGGCAAAAATCATCTTAAGGCACCTCATAGAGACTCCGGTGCGTTATCAAGAGGAGTTTGAAGTTCGAGGTTTGGAAGACTGCAGACTGGATCATGCTCTATATGCTCTGCCTGGGCCAACCATCGAAGACCTGAGGAAAACCAGAGGTACACCACGGGATCTTACAGAGGACTCAGCCTCCACCGAAACGCCACCCAGAGAAGGCAAATCCCGCTTCCAGATCCTGCTGGATGTGGTCCAGTTCCTGCCCGAGGACATCATCATTCAGACTTTCGAAGGCTGGCTACTGATCAAAGCTCAGCATGGAACCAGAATGGATGAGCATGGGTTTATATCCCGGAGTTTCACCAGACAGTACAAACTGCCAGATGGTGTCGAAACCAAAGACTTGTCTGCCATCCTCTGCCATGATGGAATCTTGGTGGTGGAGGTAAAAGATCCAGTAGGAACCAAGTAAAACCTTATTGGTTCTTGTTCACACCACAGGAGGAAGCTGAAAGCCAGTACGCGGGGCTGTTTAACTTTTGAGATGGTTTGCTGTAATTTTTATGAGGATTAAAGACATATCCACAGTTGCTGGTATGTGGAGGTTGTCTTTCTTATCGGTAGTCAGAAAAGAAGTCAGAAACACATTTCTGAATGTGTTTGTTTAGTTGAAAATGATGATGCCTTTACAAAGAAACCACCAGAGAGCTAGCAGATTATGGTTTGGTACAATGGAGGACCCAGCATTGCTTCCTAGTGAGTCTTACATCCCAGAGAGAGGCTGTTTGTATGATCCATGTGAAAACAGCCATGTTCAGTAAAGGGATTCTATTCTTAACTAATTTCATGAAAAGATTATGTGTTGCTGGAAAGAGTTGGGGAACCTCCAAAGAGGAGCTTTGGTTTCTGTGTGTTTTAATTAAAGAGGACCCTTGTACATATAGAGTCAGACAGAGTTGGGACTCGGTCTGAAACCTGGTTAGGACCACTACAGTTGTTGCGCCTCCCCCAAACATCAGTGGAAATTTTTATGTGGCTTAGTTTTAAAGGTTCCAATACAGACCCCATTCAGTTTTTCAAAGCTACACTGAACTCTACCAGGAGCTTTGCTCATAGACAATATATATTACTTGTTTTATCTGTTAACCCACAGTATATATTGTCTCATAAGTTAGGTATAAGAAACTAAAACATTGAATTGCTGAATTCAGTCTTAATCCTCACTATTTTAAAGCAGAGACAGTGAGTGTCAGGCATCTGCTGTCTGCTGGTCTAAAGTTTTAAATAGCCTTGTGAGGACAGTGAGGATACATGAGCTCACGCAGCCATCTGAGTTCACACAGCACACGCTTATCATGACAGACTGGTGTCTCTGTTCTCCCACACTGCTGCGTTGGCTCAAGATTGAGCCGGTAGCGGTTAAGAATTCCAGCTTTGGGAAGCTGGCTTTCAACAGCTGCTCATAGGCGTGTAAAACATTTGCTATCTCATCCTGTGCATTCTAAAGCCTTCTCTGGAGGGAAGTGGCTGCTTTCATTTTCCTAGACACTGAATGTGAGCTGACAAGGAGCCCCGGACAGTGCTAAGAATAGGATGACACTCGTGTCCATGCAGTTAGCACTGCCACTGTGCGCCTCCATCTTGCCTCCTCTGTATTCAAGTTCAAACAGGGAAGACAGAAAGTGGGTCAAAAATCAGAAACCAACTCTGAGAATGACATTAGCTACTTTTTAAATAACACTGAAAGGATTTTGAACTTGTCTGTTTGTATGATGTTCATGGCTGACATTCAGGGCGTGAAGTCTAGGATGAGGCATCATTGACTGAGAAATTGAATTTCACAGATCAGCATTGTGCACTAACAGGTGTGAGTGGGATGCCAGATCTGGCGGAAAAAAAAAAAAAAAAAATGGAAGCAGGAACAATCTGATCCCTACCAAACATGGTTGCCATCAGAGTAATTATATAGCCAAGTGTTCTGAGAAACAAATCACCCAGGCCTTTCATTCATTTTTTAAATTTTTTTCTAAATGATTTTTTCCTTCTACTCATGAGGATTTTTTTTCCTTCAAAAGTGAAAATTCCACACATCATCCTGTTAGCTCTTCTTTTTTTCCTAAGATAAAATTCAGAGGCATATAGGTTTTCCTAAGATAAAATTCAGAGGCATTTTAGGTTTCCAAACACTGTGGCAAGGGAAATGATTCGTTGTCGCCCACAGTGAGGCAGTTACTTGTTCACATGCCCTTATTACTTTTGGCAAAATTAGAATTGTTCTTGCATGAAATCTGACACCTGATTGCATTGGTCACTGTCTCCACTGCCATCAATTAAAACTCATTCTCCCTAGCCCCACGACGACGACGACGACGATGAAGGCTACACTGTTCTGGTTTCCAGTTGGCTTTACCCAACAAGAGGCACCCACTGAAGAACAGAGGAAATGTAGCTCACAGCAGGAACATGCTCAGGGCTTGAGCTGCCTTCCACAGGGCATCAGATAGACATAGCCAGAGCCAGTGTTCCCCAGCAGACAGACTCCCCAGGACTATTCCTAGTCTAATGGGACTCTGGAGTTATAACACTGGTCCCTTCAGCAAGAGGTGTGGCCTTCTCGCCTTCTTGTCCCAGGTACTACTCTGTCCCTTTTTAATTCTCTGTCTCTGACACTTATTCATAGATGGTGAGCTCATTAAAATCACTTGAGAAATAGAATTCTGTTTCTGGTCGGAACCTGGTCTGCATGGCATTTTATATAAGAAGGAGGAGGAGGAAAAAGAAGAGGAGAAAAAGGAGTAGAGGATTGTATTTACAAATTTACTTTTAGAGAAGAATGGGAATTCTAACAGAATTCCACAGACACCTTTTGAAACACAATGCTGCTTAATATAGGGCTATTCCAATCGTACTTACCATTAGACCCTCCCCCCCAAAATGAAGTTTAATATCCTGCTTCAGAAGGATGTTTGCAGCAAATAGTTGTAAAATGCCTCTTGGCCTTGATCCTTCCTGGGAAAATTTTGGCTGTGAGGAAGGAAAATGACCTTGGTCAGGGATTTTGACAATGCTTTCATCCTATCTGTTGGTCTTAAGCATCTGCTATAGCCATGGCCCCTTGTTCCAGAAACAAATTCCTGTAAATGAACAGTTGCTGCTGCTTCAAATACTCTCTGGTGGGGACAGGGGCTGGGTAGCCTCATATGTGAAAGACCCATGTATTAAATACATAAATAGGATCTGTATGAACAATCTAAAATGTAAACTACCATAAAGAACAAATGATTTTAAAAATTCAGCAGAGCAGAATTCCTATTTGTTCTAGCTAATGATCTGAAATGTTCTTATTAATGTTCTTGTTTATGATATAAAAGCTGTGGTTAGTGGAACCAAGCATGTCAGAACTTACTTTCAGAAACAAATGAGATTCAACCTGGGGTTTGAAAAATATCATCAAGCTTAACAAAAAACTATTTTCACCACTAGCCATTCTTCTCTGTCGCAGCTTCTAAATAAGGTGGAAAAGAGACTAACATATTGGTTTGTGGTATTAACTCATAGTTTACAGTCTTTCTTTCCTTTTCTTCTTACAATAAGGACTTGTTATGCACGCAGAATATTGCTTTCTCAGCCTCTGAAGCCGAGCATACAGGCACACAGTACCAGGCTGGATTCTCACATATTCCATTTGGACAGCTGGTTAGATGTTTCCATGATCCCATAAAATAACAGAAGCAGTGTTTTAAATCTGAAAATAATAGATGGCAGTATATGATTGATGGTTACATTTCCTGTGCATTTAATGGACTCTGTGTACACAAACACCATCCTGCTAATGGATGCTTTCCCATCTGAAGACAAGAGGCATCTGGTGTAGTGAGGTACAATAGTCCCTGGGACACCATTCTTTGTGATCTGTCCCTCATACACTCTGTGTTCAACAGATCTTTTTTTTCTTGGTGGTCAGTAGAAGCATATATTGGCATATTAAAGTCAATACAAAAAGGTAATTTCCCAGCTTTTAAAAAAGTGGGATACAGTATTTTTTCATGTATTTCCAAATTATGTTGCATGTAACTTGTTGTTAATGTATGCAACATAATTTGGAAATACATGAAAAAATACTGTATTTTGTAAGTTAAAAATTAAGTTCTCTGTATTGGGTTGTTTCTTAAATTACTTTGGAAGGTTTTAGCTTTAATCTGTTTTAGGTGAAATACCATCTTCTAGTATATTATTGTCACTGTATCTTTTTTGCTATATACTCAGTGTAATAGCGTGGTTTTAGTAGTTTCAATTTATTTGTTTTATGGTTGTTGGTTTTTTTTTTTTTCACTACTAGGGACTGAACCTGAAGCCTTTTACATGCCAAGCAGTCACTAGACTCCACCAGACCCCAGGCTGGTGGGGTTTGTTTTTTTTAAAGAGTTTCTCCGGAGCAGTAGCATATAATTGACTTAAAAGAATATAACCTTGTAACATGTTCTATAGTAAATGAATTTAATCCATTTACTTATAAGAGTTAAGTATTTAGATTTCTGTTTGTGTCTGTGTTTATGATGCTTTATTTTTCAAAGTTTGTTTAACCCCTTGTTTTGTTTTCTACTGATCTTCAAGATATTAAAATTTAAATATTCCCTGATCATCTATAGGTTAATATTTTTAAGGCAAATACCAAAGACATAAAATTTTAAATATTTAAAATTATCTAGAATTTCTATCCTTACCCTGGGCTTCACTAGAATTCTTCCTGCTTACTTCCTGCTTACTGTATTTATTTTATAAATATATCTATAAGTATATAATGTTTTCTTAATCCTCAACAAATCTGGATGTAGTGAAACTTAAAAATTCTGATGCCATCACTTAATAACCGAGGCTGGGCATTTTATAAAGAATAGAAATTGATCTCTCATAGTTTGGGATCAATTCAGTTGGACAGTTCAAGACCAAGGCATTGGCATCTGGTGTGGATCTTAGTGTGTCCTCATAAGATGGAAGGCAGGAGGAACAGATAGAGCAAACCCACTGTGTTAGGCCCTTATATGGAGAAGCAGCCTCATGGTCTAATCTTTTCCTAAAGGCACCACCCCTTAATTCGATCACAGTGACAGTATCTGGAGTTTGGACTTGACACGCTCTCAGCACTGTGAGAAGGAAAGCATGGAAAGAGGCCAGGTCTCATTTCTGTTGTGTTGAGGTTTATGACATTTCCTACATGTGCTTTGCCATGCCCGTGGGTTAATAGGGTTCTTTTCTCTACCCACCTATCCTTATCTGTGCCACTTGTTTTTATAATGTAGTCTTTTAAAATGGGCATATCCCCTCATACAGTCCCTCAAGCATCCTACATGTAGCCATTTTCAAAGTCTTTATCAGATTATTTCATACATAAATTCCAACTGAAGAATATCAAGTTCCAAGCACAGGCATTTCTGATTTTCTCAGCATTAAGTTTCTTTGAGTACTTAGGATCTGAGGTTTAGGTTTGTTTTGTGCAAGAGGATAGCTGTCTCCTCTTCAGCTACAAACTAGCTTTAACCCACTGAGTCTGATCTATTGCTTTTGCCCTGGTTTTTCATGTAGGGATTTTAGAAAATCTGCCTAAATTTAAGTGACTTTGCCAATATCAAAATTTCAGTCATCAGACAAGCAAAGAGCTCAGTGACTTTTTATTTCTTCTTAGAGAACCTAGAGGGATGTTTCCAGAAAAAGCTCCATGCACCACTGCTTTTTGTCTCATGCAGTAAGCATGATACCTGTCCCTAGAATTTTGTATTTTTTTATTATGCAAAAATCCAAACTCCCTTTGACACTGGCCAGTTGGGAGTATGCTGTCAGGTACACAGGATGTGTTAAGATTTCTTTTAATGTAATAAAAAGCCTGAGCCAATAATTTAGAAAGAGAAAAGACCTATTTGGCTCACAGTTTTGGAGGTTTCACTCTAGCTGGTTGGCACTGCAGCTTTGAGGCCTACATCATGGCTCCAACACACACAGTGAAGCAAACTGTTCCCCTCATAGGCAGGCACAAAGAGAGACCGTGTTTCACTATCTTCTCCAAAGAATTCCCCCAGTTACCAAGAAACCACCCTCAAGGCCCCACTTCTTAAACTTCTCATCACCTTCTAAGAATCTCAGCCTAGAAGCCAAGCTCTTAACTCTTGGGTCCCTTGTGAACATCCTCGTTATAAACTACAGCACAAGGCCCACCCTCGGCTTCTGCTTCCGTCCTGTTTGGGTCTACAGAGTTGTTATGTCGGTTTCAAAGCTGTGTCTTTTTCTTTGCTCTTCTCTTGTTTGATGTATCCTTGCCAAGTGTCAAAGCAGCACGGATCTTCCTGAGGGCTGAATTTTCCAGTGAGATGTAGCAGCTCACAGAATGAAAGTGAAAGCAAGTTCACAGCCAGGCAATTGCAATGAGTCCCCCTCCCTCCTTGCGAAGACTATGCGGCTATGTCTAAAAGTAGCTCTTTCCCCCTCTTCTCAGTTACCACCTCCCAAAATAGAGCGCAGACGTGCCTTTCAGATATTTAAGACTCAAATCCTTTCTCCCCTGCAGAGTTAGCAAACTTTTCTCATTTTGAGAGCGGGTCTTTGGGACAAACTAGTGTCTTGCTTTGGTTTTCATTCTTTTGCAATCGCACTCATGTTTTTAAAAAGCTGGCGGATTCACCACCTCCTGACTCAAAAGGGCTTTGGAAATACTGTGGTAATTTCAGCATCCATTATTTCCAATGCAGAGCGGAGGGAAGGTGGATTAAAGATGCTCGAAAGGTGTTAACTCCAGCTCATCAAGACAGAAGTAGCTGTTTGCCTTCCCCTCCAGAGAGGACCAACACACAAAGATGTTGTTGCCCTTTTCTGGCTTTGTGGCACCCGATGACACATTGCATCAGGTTGTCCTGCTCTTCAAGCTGTTGGTTCTCCTGCCCCTCTTACCGCTGATCCTTGTAGGGTTGGGTCTGTGTTTTCTCTCCAAGGTCGGCACTCTCCATTTCTCAGAATAACATTTCAAAGCTCTGGAAAATTCAGTGTGCCTTCGATTGTCTGTTGCTATTGAATGAGATATAACCAGTATAACCAGTTTCTTTGTTGTTGTTGTTGTTGTTTATTTGTTTGAATTTGACAGAAGATTTGAAATAGCTCATTTGGTATGAAGTCTATAGAATAACTTGATCTCAGAAATGAGGGGGGGGGGAAGAAAAAGAAAAGAAATAAAAAAGAAAAAAGACAACCAATGGCTTCATGGCTAAGATCAGAATAATTAGGGATATAGACTTTGAAAGAAAACAAATGTAAACCAAGAGGAATTTGAAATCCAAGTTTCAATAGACATTAACAAGATGTCCTGGAAATAGGACCTATTTCTGTGGAATTAATTTACATTTATATATACCTTATGCACATAGTCTGTGGTGTTTGGAATGAGTGTCCCTGTGTGTTGCTCAGGGTACCTTCTTCCTTTCTAGACTATAGCAAATTTCTGGATAACAACAGGTAGTTGAAAAATTAGGGAACAAATTAGGAACAGGTTTTTCTTGCTTTTTAATTTTTCTTCTTGAAATAGTCTCTTGGTCTTGTGTTAAATTCAGCTTGAGCACTGCTGATCTGAGCAAACTGCTCTAATATCTGAAAAGTTTTGAGTTCTGGCATGGCATCACATGTGGAAAATTCTACAACTGTCCAGATATGACAGGTTACTGTCAGAATATCGGTACACTGAACATAGCGCATAAAATTACCTTCAGGCTATGTACGTAAGGTATATATAAATGTAAATTAATTCCATAGAACTAGGTCCTATTTCCAGGACATCTTGTTAATGTCTATCAGAACATTTCAGGCAAGGAATATATTCTGTACAGAGATTTTCAGGTTCCAGCAGTAGATTCTGGTTCCAGTAGAGGTGGGAGGCCCTTGAGTCTATATTTGATTAATGTCACCATGGTATTCACAACAGGACATGTTTGGGAATAGTTCTCCAAGAGACTGCTATTATGACTGGGACCTCTTGGCCTTTAGCACCTGGGAATCAGCGTTATCAAACATTCTACTACATTCAGCCAAGAATAAACAGGGTCCTTAAAACGTTCGTGTCCCATTGAGAAGGTGACTGTGTGACAAGGAGGAGGCTGTGGTGGGGTGATATTTGTGGGAGATGAAAACAAAAGGAAGTAAAACGAGAGAAGCTATGGTTCTAATGATGGAGAAAAGGTAGGCCTGCTTCGTTGATAAAGAATGCCAGCCTTGGGTGGAAATACGGAGTGCAGAGGGAATGAGCACCTTCTTCCTCAACAGATAGTGGCTATCAGGCAGGAGAACATAATGGACCAAGTGATTGTAGGGGTGTGAAGCATCAGCGCTCTACAGCAACACGGCATTTGATTATTAGAGCTGACCCACAAACATGGTACACAACTGTCATCACTTACAGAGTCTGTCTTAGCCTGGCTTCTGTTGCTCTAATAGAATCCTTGAGACTGGGTAATTCACAACAGAAAGAAGCTTGCTTCTGGCTTAAGGGCCTGAAGACTAGTATGTCTGGGGGCGTGCCAGCAAGAACCTTCAGCTGCTTCCTTCCACCTTGAAAGCCGTCAATTCCTCCAAATGACCCAATCAACTCTTAAAGGTCCCACCTCCAAATGGCACCACAATGGCAATCAGATTGGAGCCTGAGTTCCAAGGAACCAACCATATTTAAACCTACTTACCTTACAGCCGCACTGACTGAGGAAGGCCACTCCACCCATCTTTGCAGAGCAAAGAGTAACTTCTGTCCTTCCTGGATGACACCTACAGAGGAAGAAGGAACCCTGAGTAACACACAGGGACAGTCATTCCAAACACTAGAGTGGGACTCTGTAAGTCATTTACTCACGTCGTTAGGATAGGTTAACTGTAGGGCAAAGCCACTTACAGTTACACCAAAGAGCCAGACTGATTATAGGCTGGGCTGAAAATGTCACAGAGATGCCAGCCCATAGCAAAATACTAAGGGAAGAGTATTTCACTACGAACAATTATTTTTAGTCAATTTACTCTTGTCCTTCTTTTCTCTAAGAGTAGGCTTTTCCCCCCTCTAGGAAAGAAATATAACCTTCTAAAAGAAAGAGAGAAATAAATAAAGAAAAAAAGATCACCTCACAAAGAAGGATGTGTTTTCAGTTGGCCTCCGACCCACTTCTCGCCAGTTTAACACACGTGGTTCTTCTGTTTATCCTTATACATTCACTCTGTCCAAGATTATTCTCAGATATTTTACACTAGGTTTCAAAGACTTCATTTGTCCAGGGTTCTGTCTCTCTTACTTTGATTTTTCTGGTATTTTCTTCTTCTCTGCATGACGCATTTTATCCTGTGTTCTTGCTAACCTGTTTCCCTTTTCTTCATGGTCTCTCTAGCATTCACTCCTTGGTTTTTTGTTTTAAAGTCCCTTGTTATTCTAGACAGCTGCCATGAGTTATCAACAATACTATGCTGGGTAGCCTATAGAAAGCCCTTTGCGCTAGGCTAGTTTGGGTAGCTGATCACTTGATATAACACAAGATTCGGAGAGATAATATATTGGTTCAGTTCAAAAGTGGAGGGTAGAGCACCTGGGGTCAGCAGCTGCTTGCTGCCCTATTACTCTTTAACCAGCAACAGCTGGAGGACATTGATAATTGAAATAAAGTAAATGGGCTCATAATCAATGACTAACAATATCCTAGCTACCTGTGCAAGCAAAGAAATGAATAGAGTGATTGAAAGAGATTTTAAAGTAAATATTAAAAATCAAATAAATCATAAGAGCCATATGCTCTTAAACTTGTATGTAGACTCCACTTTGTGTGAAGGAAGGGGGAGTTTTAGAATTGAAGGGTTTGAATTTAGTAAAAAATCATTGCTTGTGATGGCCTAGTCTGCTCAGATAATTGCAAAGACCTGGAGAAAGTGATATCGGGATTTATGAGAATTATCTTACCCCTTTGATGTGCAGGATTGAGGGATTCTACAGCAGAGGAAGCCTATCAGGGCTTCCCACTCATGTTCTTGTTCAAAACTTACCATACAAGTGAGTAGGGATCAGCCTGGACCAAATACACAGACTCCATTCCACCCCCTCCCTGGTCCAGGAAAAGAGTATTCTTTGATCTTCAGGTGGTCTTTGAGCACACCTGTGTCCTTGGTAAAAGATGATGCTAGAATACTGTACAAAGACTCTCTGCTAAGACAGCAATTGATGGCTACAGATGCATTTTATTTCCAGAAGCCACATGGAGAATGGATGGTTGTCACTTTATTTTCCTGAGGGAAGATCCCTCCTTCCAGAAACACCCAATGACTAATTGATATGTTCATTAGACCACTCTGGAAACCTGAAAAACTCTATCCTAATTCATTCTAATGCAAATCATTGAACCGAGATAATATTGAGAAATGAAGGGGATGGGGAATCCAGGAGCCTTGTGAGCAGCTAAGTTTAAAGACTAAATCCCATTCTTTTTGCTTTCAGTCAGGAACAGTTACTTCTGAGCACTCACTGTGTCGGAGCATTCACTGTATCTGATCACTCACCATATCTGAGTACTCACTGTGTCTGAGCATTCACCATGTCTGAGTGCTCTGCTTGCTGTTTTTTATGAAATGGAAACAATGTGCTTTTTGATCCCAAAATATTTGTTTCATGGTTTTAGAAAAGTATGTTCATGAATAAATAGAAAGCCATCAGAATGGGTACAGATGCTACTATATATATACATATACAATATATATGTATTGTATACGTAGAAAAAGAGCCTTGTCATTTTGCCTGGCCTGAGGGAGGGTACATGGCTGTGTCTACTGACCTAACCAAGTAGCTCTGCAGTAAAGGTCTGGAACTGTGACTACCATAGCCATCATTGCATCCTGACTTCCTTGTAACCAGTAGGTGCTCAGGGATTTGTTTTCAAAGGAGCAATGTTGCTGACATAGGACACAGAAGATGTAAAAATGTTACATGAGTGGTTCAGGGTCAAGGTGGTGCAAGCTTACACTCCAGCTCTCGCTCCGGCTTGCCTTCCAAGCACTGTTTCCTGAACTGCTGAAGAAATGTGGGCAATAGTGAATTTTCAGTAAAGGTATGGTGTGGTGCACTTTGGGTTTTAGAAAGTTAACATCAGCTGCTGTATGAAGGAAAGCCTAGGGGCTGGAGAGATGGCTCAGCGGTTAAGAGCACCCTCTGCTCTTCCAGAGGACCCAGGTTCGATTCCCAGCACCCACGTGGCAGCTAACAACTGTCTGTAGTTCCAGTTCCAGGCAAACACCAAGGCAAATAAATAAATAATAAATAAATAAATAAATAAAGTTTAAAAAAAAAAAAAAAAAAAAAGAAGGAAAGCCTAAAGTGAGATTCTAGAGATGGAAACAGGACTCAGATACACACCTAGGATTGTTTAACCCCACAGACAAGGGCAGAGGCTGGGGCTGGGGCTGGATGCTTCTTGTCTCCAGACCCATGAGTCTTGCACACACTACTCCTTCCTGTCTATATAGTAATATAACTCCTACCTTATTGAGTAGAGAGAAAGTGTCCTGTGAATAAATGGTATGCACAGGGGGATTTCCAGGTGGCACAGAGGTCGAGACTGCCCACTAAAATCGTAGCTTCCAAAGGGGTTGAAAGATGGAGGCTACATGAGGCTGAGAGTCCTGGGAGTTGATGGTGAATAGGCCACATGTGGGGCTTTGATTTTGTCTGAGAATGTGATAGCATTGAGCTGGCACACATCCAAAGATGTGGAATCAGGCTGCCAGATCACCACCTGAGCTTGCAGCTGAGGATGAATCTCTTACCAGAAACTTTCCACTTGGAAGCAAATATCTCACCAGATGATGTTGTCCACTGTCAGCTGTCCTCGCTGAATACGCAAATCTCAGTCTCACAAAGCTCTCTTCCATTCTCTCCTCTGTGACCATTACCAGCAGGAGATGTGGTGGCAAAATAGGTATATGTGAACCAGACCACATCTTATCTGCTACAGGGAGTGGGGAGGAGAAAGAGAGAACCATAAAGTGGCCTTAAAGCTAATGTTATAATTTTTTGAATCTTAAGGACAGGAAGTTGTTGTGTCTAAATAGCCAGTGTAAGTATTCCTGGCACTCCACGTGGTTGAGCCAACAAGGCTCCTGTGGGATGCACCTCGTACGGAGGCACGCCCCTGGACGTGGCTGTGTAAACTGGTGCACATCCCTTCTCTTAAAAAGAGGTGCCACGGTTTGGTAGCTCTCTTCTCCTCTCCTGTGCTGCTTTTCTGTTTCTGTACCCGCCTGGGAACTCTCTTAAATAAATCCTCGTGTGGCCTTGGTAGTGCGAGTGTGTGTGTTTCTTCTCACACGCAAAACCAACAGCCAGCAGTAATTATTATAATAATGACCATTAAAAACTATAATGTTCTGAAAGGATTTTGTTCAGGGCCTTTTGCTCCCTTGTGACATATTCTCACCCTGAAAAGAGGTCTCCAATAAAGACATCTCTTATTCAATTTCTCCTTTGCTTGTGAATATTTCTTTTCTGTAGGATAAAAATTTTCTTTTAAATATCTCTTATGTTGGTGGTTGTATAGCATAATACAAATGAAATGTTCACCAAAAACCCCCTATAATGTTGGTCAAAAATCAGTAAGGAAGTCTATCTTTCTTGGAAAATGGAATTTTGCCTACAGTAGTTATTGCCCAGGTAGCAAGAAGACTGACCTGCAAAGGGAGTTAAGTCCCTAGACTCTGGAATTGTGTGACAGCTTCACGTGTAAAGACCCAGGACAAGCTGGGTGGTGGTGGAAGACGCCTTTGATCCCAGCACTCAGGAAGCAAAGGAAGGCAGAGCTCTATGAGTTAGAGGCCAACCTTGTCTACAGAGTGAGTTCTAGGACAGCTGGAGTTGTTATACAGAGAAACCCCATCTTAAAAAACAATGAGCCCCAAGACAGAACCTAGACCCACAATACTGGAAATCAATGCATGTTTGTTGTTTTAAGGGACTTTATATAAAACATGACAAGGAATCAAAGCTGACCCTTGCTGGTCTGAGAACATCAGACCTTTCTGTCAGATTCACTAGATTGCCACTGGGTGCAGGGTGCCCTCAAGGAAGCCTCTGAGGCTGCCTCTTCAGTCAGGGTAACTCTAAGAATAGCTGGAGGCAGTTTCCAGACTATGTTAGCAGAAGCTGGAAGATGAACTCCTTTATTCCTAGAGGTGAGTCTGGGCAGCCTGCCCAGCTTTCTCTCCACAGTGCTTAGTCTCAGGAAAGATGCTTCAGAAACTAGCAAGGTCGACATCTGAGTATGAGAAACATGGAGCCTCACTTCATATTTTCTATTCTCTCATCTTTACTATAAGTCTCTTCTTCACTGGTGATATTTCTGGGTAAAGTTTTTGACTTCCTTTCCCATTTCTGAGAAAACTGAAGAAGAAAGTCTCTGAAGTGAAGGGAGAGATGGGGAGAGGTCAGAGAAGTGATCAGCCCATGTTTATTGAGGGTATCAGCTGGGCTTGCGGGAGAAAACTGCCATCATTCTGGGCAGTGGCAGAAGCCTGATCAACAATTCTTGAGAATTAAGAACTGTGGTCAGGGTTGAGGTGTACTGTAGTGGCATTTATAGGTTACCCAAGGAAGTGCTTGTGACATCACAGAATCTGGACCCAGATGGGGTGGAACCAGAAACATTAGAGAGATGGAACCCAAAATTGCCTTATTTGTTCCTGCCTTTCTCTGAGAGAAGACCGAACATCCAGTGTGAAAAGTTCTGACCCTCCTAGAATTGCATTAAGGTTACTTTGTATCTGTGAGTGCTTGTTTAACCCTTTAATAAATATTAATCCTTATATGATATATTACATTTAAATAATTTCAACTATATCTGGCACCCAACATGGGGCTATTCCCTGTGCTAGCCAGGCCACAATCCACGGGCCAAACCTCTGTGAGTCCAGGCTGACCTGCACTCTCAACTACAAAGGGCTGTCTCTGCCCTGCATGTTGTCATAGAAACACTGACATTACAAATATGCACAATGGTGCCATGTTTGTGACATTGCTATGTGAACAATGTTCTCCTTGCTCCAGAATAAAAGTGTTCATTCTTGTCATGGATGGAAAGTGGAGGTCAGAGGAAATCAACACAAGCCAACCTGTAAAAGTGACTGTGGACACTTCCTTGTCCAATAACCCAGTCTCGCTCAAGCCCTATATTAGTTAAGGTTTCCATTGCTGTAAAGAGATACCACAAACATGGAAAAATCTTATGAGGGAAAACATTTAATTGAGGTGACAGTGTCAGAGGTTTAATCCATTGTCATCACCATGAGGAGCATGGTGGCTGGGAGTATGGCTGTCTGAAGGCAGGTGTTGGAGAATTCTACATCTTGATATAAAGGCAACAAGAACACTGAGTGTGGCTTGAGCATATACAAGACCTCAAAGCCCATTTCCACAGTGACACACTTTCTCCAATAAGGCCACATTCACTTCAACAAAGCCACACCTCCTAATAGTGCCACTCCCTTTGGGGGGGCATTTTCTTTCAAATCACCACATTCCACTCCATGTCTCCCAAAAGCTTGTAGCCGTATCATAATGCAAAAATACATTCAGTCCAACTTCAAAAGTCCCCATAGTCTATAATATTCTCAACAATGTTTAAAAGTCCAAAGATCAAAGTCTCTTCTGAGATTTATGTAATTTTTAACTGTAATTCCCTAAGATCAATAAAAAAAATAGATCACATACTTCCAACTTATAATGGCACAGGATATACATTACCATTCCAAATGCAAGGAAGGGAGCATAATGAGGAGACAGTGAATGAAAATAAGACTGAACAACAGCTGTTCGAATCCCAAACTCTGCACCTCCATGTCTGATGTTAAAATGTTCTTAGGATCTCCAACTCCTTTCAGCTTTGCTGACTGCAACAAACGTTTTCCCCTTGGGCTGATTCCACTCCATTAGCAGGTCTCCTCAGCAGGTATCCCACGGTTCTACATCTCCAACACCTTGAGTTCTCCAAGGCAATCCAGGCTTCAACTTCACAGCTTCATAAAATAGCCTCTGTAGGCCTCCATTCAGGGACACTCCTGACACATGCCTGGCCACAAAGCCTTTCTTTAGTTGTGAAAGGAGATTCCATAATGCTTTTCTTCTATCCTTGACTCTAAAGCCAGAACCACATGGCCAAAGCTGCCAAGTTCTGCTGCTTGCTGGGGCTGGAACATGACTCCCTTGTTCAATTCCATATCTGCCAGCTTCCTGTTTTCCATGGTTTCTTTACTACCTAAGCGTGGATGGTCTGGAATTTGCTCTGTAGGCCAGATAGCCTCAAATTCAGAGATCTGCCAGCTTCTGCCTTTCCAGTCCTGGAATTAAAGGCCTGCACAAGCCCCTTTGCCTTTTTGTGTTTTATATACTATTCTCTATCCTTTTCAGCACAGAAGAATTCACTTCTGTCTTTGGGTCTTCATTTTTTCAGGAGGACTCCCACAACATATACATTTGGTCCATCAGCATCCTTCTTCCTGTTAATCTGCATACTGTTAGTTTAAACTAAAAAAAACAAAAAACAAAAACAAAAAACAGTAAGACTTTGGTAAAATATTTCTCCCCTTTACACCTGTGATCATTTTATTTGGGGGGCTTTAGAAACAGATATAGAGTTTTCCCAGAATAACTGCTACTTCATATTATTACCTATCAGAATGAAAGCTTTCAGGTACACAGACTGTCCAGGAGAGGGCCCTGAGACCCTACAAAACCAATGAAAAACCCATAGTTTCATCAAGCCTTCCATGTGCACAGGTTTTTATCTCATGCTCTGATATCCTGGGAGGGCTGTTCTGTGGGTAAATGCTAAAATTCATGTGTGCTATTGCCCTCATAGATGCTTTTGAGTTAATAGAATTAGCTAACTTAATTGACATTAGAATAAAGTCATAATTAAAAAGCTAAATCTACATTAGCAGGCTCTTTCAAGAAAAAAAACAGCTGCTGCAAGATCCCAGAGGATACGGGAAATAAAATAGTTGATGGCAACTTCTAGACCAGCGGTTCTCAACCTTGCTAATGCTGGGGCCCTTTAATGCAGTCCCTCATGTTGTTGTGACCCCCAATTGTAAAATTATTTCATTGCTACCTCATAACTGTAAATTTGATACTGTTATGAATCATAATATAAATCTCTAATATGCAGGATATCTGATATGGGACACCAGCAAAAAGGTTGTTTGACCCCCAAGTAGTTGCGACTCATAGGTTGAGAACTGTTGTTCTGAATGGAAAGTGAAGTCTGATTCGACTGAAATGAAATATGAGATACCCAGGCTATATTAATTCTCATGCACTTTCTTCCTCTCAGATTCTAAAAGAGAAAGAACAGTTTCCCGCATTCACACTTATAGCATTAGTAAAGAAATTACCTATCAACTGGAGGTAGGCTATAGTTCTAGTTCTGTATTCAAAACAACCACTGCTGATAGGTTCTTTACCCATCTCTTTCAAGATTAATATTTAAGTAGGCTTTTGGAGAGAGGGTAGAATGTGTTTCATAGCAGGGTGAATCTAGATGCTCTTCCTACCTGTAATTGGTGTAATCAGGACTCACATTTCAGCAGCCATCTTCTCATGAAAATATCAGCAATGTATTTATCACACTCCACTAGGAAGGACAGGACTGTAATGATCACTCTAAGCACTTGAGGGTCTTAGTATGCAGGTTCTGATAGCCACACCGAAAAGGAGCTTTATCAAGGTCGATGGAATGCAATGCAAGACTGATCAGCTTCAGTGGAGATGGTTTTTAGCATGTGGGATAAATTAAATGCATGTTACTGCTGGCAGCAGTCATGTTTGTGAAATAATGTGACATCAAACTAGCACAGCTTTATGCCATAAGTCATATATCAAGACTCCTAGATGCTGCATATAAAAAGAGGGACCTTTCCTAAGCATATCCACTTACGTATTGATAATGAAAGAAGGTTCATAATGTATAAGTCAGAAACACAGCTTTCATGAAATAAGCTGTCATACTGGCCCTTAAATGTTCCTACTAATTACATTCATGTAAAATGGTGGGGACAAATTAGGTCAGAGGTCAGCCTCAGACAGCTGTTCTAGAATCTGGTTAGCTAGAAATTACATTTAGTGTTGTTGCTGTTATTTATCTTTGAGTCCTTTTGACCTCCCATCATCAAACCGAACCTACAAATGTCTTAGGAAAAAAACAAGACTCCCTCGGGTATTTCTTGAGTCAGGAAATCAGTGAACTGGTATCATTATTACAAACTGCCCTTTTCTCTTCCACGTCTAGATCTAGCTTCGCAGCCTGATATCATCTGGTGGCTGTGCAATGCTGAGGAAGGTATATTTTCCTGAGCTACACCTCTCTCACCTGTAAACTTTGAGTAATTCACAGAAGACCCTTAGCCACAGGAAGCCCCAAATCAGCGACAGTCACCTCAAATACAGAACATCCATGGGATTAATTAGAAACATTCTATTTTCAATGCTTTCAGGATGATGAGCTTGCGAGAGAGAGCCACAGCTTTACAGACTTGATCCCTTCCGGACAGACCTTTAGGAAACAGCACCCTTGGGGCTTGGTTCAAAGATAGAAGAAGACATAGTGCCCTCTAGTGGGAAATGGATGAAACAATTTAGAGACAGTGATTTCTTTTTATTATTTTCTGTCTGAATTCAGACTAAAATTCATCACAGAAATGGAATATAAAGTTATGAAACCAAATACTAATATCTACACAGCATTTGTATACATATGTATTATCCTATAAAACAATGAAGTACAAGAAAGCTTTCTTATCCTCTCATTAGATAAATATTTACATAAAAACTTCAGAATCAAAGCCACACACACTTTTTTAACAAATAAACATGTGACTATTTTTGACAAGAGATTATGTTTTCCACTATATAATTATTTCACTTTGCCTGATAATCTTCCCAACTACTCTGGACACTGAGACAGGAAGAGGCAGGCTAGTTCAAGGTCAGCCCGGATAACTTCATGAGACTCCCTGGGTAACTTCGTGAGACTCTTCGTGAGAACATAAAAAACAAAAATAGAGCTGGAGGTATTGTTGAGTAGTAGGCACTTGCTAGCTTGTGTGCGGTCCCAAGATCAATCCCCACTCCTTAATAAAGATTTCTGTGTACTGTAAGTGAGACAGAAAGACTTCCTTCTGTCCATATGTAGTCCCACTCCAAGGCTCACTCACGGGATTGCTGACCTTCTCTGAGAGTTGGCATACAATGGTATGTTCCTGTAATCCTAAAACAATGAGAACCGGGGGAGAGGACTGAGAATTCCTCTGCCTGCTTTACATGGCGAGACCCTGTCCCCTCCCTCCCAAAAGAACTTGTAACGAGACTGTCTCTAATGATGCTGTCTACTCTCTGGCTGTTACCTAAAACACTTAACTAGATGTTATTGGGCTTCTTTACGTCTGGCTTCTAACTCTTACAGTTTCCTCTTCACCAACACTGCTGTTCTTAAAATGCAGTCAAGACAGTGGAAAACGGTGTTCAAAGGCAGACACTCTGACCCCAGACTAGACTTCAATCTCAGCTTTCCCATTTATTGACAATATGGGCCATGTTCTTCAGTATAAAATGACAGTGTTAATACCAGTGGCTTCCTGGTACATCTAATGGAGGGTGATTAGAACAGGGGCTTACCATTGAGCCAAGTCGTATGGGCAGTCTATATACTATTGATTCAGGAGGTTAGAGTCTATGTGGGGAAGAGTTCACGCAGTAATGGGCCCTTGCCCTATATGCTGGCTTTTAGGAAGAGAACATGTTGTTGTTTTATTTTTCTCCCCTCCCTGCCCTTACTCTTCCTAGAGAAGCAGGGTGGTGTACTTGCGGTAGACAGACTTTGAGAGTGTCCCATGAAGAGAAGATACAGCCTTTTACTGTGACACCAGGTGGGTTCATCTCACACTCTGCAGTAAGCCTACATTTCAACTCTGTTAATAAGGAGAGTAACCTGTGTTCCACCCACCAGTTATGCTATGGCTCTCTACCTGGCCAGAACGCAGTCTAAGAGTAACTAGTATACTTTAGCTGGTTCTTGATTGGTAGGATAGAATTTGCCTAGGGAGAAGGTGGAAAAAAAACAGAAATAGATAGTTTTCTAATATTTACAATAATTTATAGTAGTATATAGTTATAATAAAATATAAAACACTGGTCAAAATGAGTAACTTCTTTATTTTCCTAATTGTGTGGTTTAATTGCCAAGAATGTTATAGGCACATTGTGTTTGGGGGGTATCAGTTTGGTATATGTGTGCTGTGGGGCTGGGGAGGGCTGTGTGGTGTGTGGTTGTGTGATATGTATGAGGGAGGTGTGGTATCTGTGTGTACGGTAGGGTGTGTATGTGTGTGTATGTGTGTGTGTGCGCTCAGTCTTTAAAACAATCTTATTCCCTCCATTTTGCAGCTGATGATACTGAAACACAGAAAGCAAAAATTTGCCTAATGTCACATGATGGCTGATACCGATTGTCAACATGACAGGCTCTGCAATCAATCACATGGGAGACAAATCTCCGGGAAGCTGAAGCACAAGGAAGTCTGATGGAAGTCTGGGAAAGCTTGACCAGCTAAGTCAGGTCCCATGGCACATACATATAATCCTAGCAGACAGGATTCATAGGCATGAGGAGTGTGAGTCTGGAGTCAGCTTGAGCTACAGTATGACTACATCTCAAAACAAAACACACGGACAAAACCAACCAGAAGCCTGGTTATAAAGAATGACCAGACTCTCATGATCCTATGTTAGTCACTGATTGATTTCAATGAAGACTCTGTTGGTTCCGATGTCATAGACTAGACATTTTTGGAACATGAAGGGGTGGGAGAGTAAAACTGGAACTTGACCTTGGCTAGACCACCAATGGGAAGGGGCATGACTGAAAGTAGGAATATGTTCTTTCATCCTTTATTTCCAACCAGGGCTGGAGATATGAATTGGAGATTTCATCTGTATTGGGAAACTGAAACTACAAAGTGTAAAACTCCCTGGGTGGGGGTGGGAGTGGGATGTTGAAGAAGCAAAAGGGGAACAGAAGCTGAGGTGAGAATATGGACCTCTCGCAGCTGTGGACTCTAACTGCTCTCCAGCCAGCCACTTCACAGAGGACAGAGAAAGGAGAACTTGGATGCTGTTAGGACGTTTAACAAGGAGCTGTAGAGCATTGGAAAGAAGAAACTGAACATGGCCTCTGCCCTCACTGCACTGCTGCCTGGAGTGAAACAGGGAACCACTGCTCCTCCTCAATCTCGGGATGCGGGGCCTCTTTGAAGCCAGCTAAAATGATGAAGTGGAAAAGAGGCCAAGGAACAAAGATCTCATCTTATAAAACTGGGACGCTTAGTTTTAAACCTTCAGTGTGCATACTTGATGCCATGTCCATAGTTCCAACCCTTCTGGTCTTTTGATAGGCCCTCTGTGCAGAATTCCATCACTTCTGATTGATTGTGTGGTCAAGTTGGGCCGCTCCTTAGTCTGCCCCAGATTTCTGTGCACCTCCATCATGCCTCAGCCTGAAACATTCTATGAATACTTCTGGCAAGGATTTGTCAGACTCTTTGAATTTCTTATTTCTACAACCTAACCTGTCAAACCCAGATGATATTGCAAAGAATCAGCTGTGCTTGGATGTGATGCTTTGTATACTCGATGGCCATCTGGTCACTCTATAGGCAGTGTGGTAGACACAAGAGAGCAACCCCAGTGAGCCATGCCCCTGTCCCCTGGGTGCTTGGCAGCACCTGTAACTTGCTTTGAAACTGAAAAACAGTGGCAAATATGATCATCCTGTTGGTTACACTTTGTTATAAAAAGGCTGTCTTAACTGGATGGGAAGACTTCTTTGCTGGTTTTGAAGATGCTATGTTGTGGGAGGGCCATGCAGCAAGGGACTATAAATAGCTTCTTCAAGATGATAGCCCCTCCAAAAAAAAAAAAAAAAAAAAAAACCAACAACAGCCAACAGGAAAACAAGAAGCTTGATGCCCTAGCCTTAAGGGGCAAGTTCTGTCAGTAGTGAAGAGTTCAGGAGCAGGAGCTACGTCCCTTCATTCTTGCCTTCAGATGAACACACCAGCTGATCCCTGGTAGCCCTAGAATACCCTGGGCTCAGGATGTAGCTGAGCTATACTCAGACACCTCCCACTGTAAGAAACTCTGAGCTCATAACAGGGCGTGCTTTTGAAAGGGCTCACTGCCCAACAGTAGATAGCTAAAAAAGGCAATAGATAGCTAAGAGACACTTTGGAGAGGCTCAGTGATAAAAAAGAAATCAGAAAAGGCAAAAGACTTTTCAAAGTTCTTTTTAAGATAGCAGCACGTCACAAAATGTCCCACCCAGTCTGTGCTGTATCACTTGTGTATAAACACTGTGATTATGGCTTTGAGAAGAAATGTGCATAGATCAGGTTTCAGCCAGGAAAGAAGAAATCATTACACCACTTGAATCGTCTTTGGTGTTAAGGAGGCAATAGTAGCAGACAGGAAGCCTGAGGACTGTGAGACGTCTAGTCTAGAGATTAGTTGTAGATCTGTGGCAATCTAAGCAATCCTTGGGCTGCTCCTTGAGTTTCATATTTTTTATGGCATTCAGGTATTTGTACATATGAGTATATTTTGTTTTGTTTGAGACTGGTTGTGGCTGTGTTGTTCTGGCTGAGGCTAACCTCACATTCAAGATTATCTTGCTTTAGCCTCCCACTAGCTGGCATTACAGGTATATACCACCATGCTCTGCTTTTGTGAGTGAAATTGTATGCCTTGTCTGTTAATTTGCCTATTATCGTTTGTTTCAGCAGATGTGATTACTGAAAATTTCCCTACAGTAGCCAGGAAATAAAGCCATGAATGAGAGGCAGAAAAATGACTGACAAGAGACCCAGAGAGTGGAAACGTATGGGAAAATGGGAACGCAATGGTATATAGAGGCCTGCTTGCATAGATATTGTTGTAGCATGTTGCCATAGTTGTTATACTTTCATTAACATGAACAATAAGTTCATTCAGAAAAATAACTATTAATAGTAATGTCCATTAGTAGGGACATGTGTTTTGATGAGATTTGGTAAATAACTGTTAATAGTAATGTCCATTAATGACATAAATGAGATTTGGTGACTTTCTGTAAAGAAGGTCTTGGAGACAGAACAATTAAAATGTCCTTAAATGACAAATAAGTGGTGCTTCTTCCTATGTTGTCACATCTTTCCCTACACTGAAGCATGATCCTAATTAGTCTTATCAAATAAAAACGCAGAGTCAAATATTATGGTGAAAGCTGAAAGATCAGAGAAGCAGAGCAGTAGCCACCAGAAACTTCTTACCTCTATGAAATCTCTGACCAAATGGACTCTCAGTCCTGTCTCCATCCATCTTATATCTCCACCTCTCTAGTGCTGGAATAAAAGGTGTGCACCACCACTACCCGACTGTTTAACTTTAAACTGATTCAATCTAGCTCAGGGTGGCCTTGAACTCCTGATCTTCCTGCTTTCTTCTCCCAAGTGCTGGGTTTAAAAGTGTGTGCCACCATGGCCTGTCCTCTATGGTTAACTAGTGGCTAGCTCTGCCCTCTGATCTTCTGGTAAGCTTTATTTGTCAGAATACAAACAAAATATCATACAACACTACATGGCTCCTTTTTTGTTTCACCAAATGATATTATTATTTAACCTTGATGTGGAAGTAACTATCTTAGATCTACTCTAGACACTTCCTCATTTCTGTGGGCAATCATCCATGAACATAGGCAGTACACATACAAAAAAAAAATCTGTTCATTTTCTCTTGCTACTCATTCAGTACAAAGCTCCCTTAGAGTTGGCACTGTTGAGGATTAAGAGAAAATTATTTTTCTTCCCCTATACTGTATGCTGATATGTAACTATTAAGATATAGCATAAACCTTAAAAAGTATATTCCAGGACAGTGTATAATATGCTATTTTTAGACAAAGGAGAGGGTGATGAGTGATTTTGTTACTTTGATTGGATGCAGAATCACTTAGAAGATAAACATCTGTGCATTGTCTGTAGAGGAGTTTCTAGACTGAATTAAGTGAGGTAGAGGAAGACACATCCTAAATGTGGATGTCACCCACATTCCAGGGGGTAGAGTCAGAGACTGAACTATAAGAAGAAATTGAGCTGAGCACCAGAGTGCATCCCTCCCTGCTCCCTGTGGCTGCGATGTGACCATGATTCATGCTCCCACCACCGTGTCTTCCTGCTATGATGGATTTTGCACTGTCTTAATTGTTAAGCCTCAAACCTTGAGGGATGTCATGTCTACTCAAGCTAATTAAGCCTTAGACAGCTCTGCTGTTCCTCCTATAAATCGGGTAGAAGAGGGTAGGGGAGCAGTGGGGGCTATGAACAAAAATTTGGCATCTGGTAGACCTGAGTTTAATCCTAGACCTCCACCAACCAGCTCTTGGTCTGAGGAAATGCTTTTTATAAAATCAGTGGTTGGTGTTTTATGGACTCATATGATACACATATATGTTGTCTTAATCTGATTTCTGTTGCTGTGATACAATCATGATTAGAAGCAACTAGGGTAGGAAAGGGTTTGTTTGTCTTATGCATCCTAATCCCAGTCCATTATTGAGGAAACTCAAGCAGGAGCAGATTCAGGAACCATGGCTCGATCTTCACTTCTGCTCAGCTATTTTCCTTATACAACATAGGACCACTTGACTAGAGATGGTACCACCCATAGTCTGCCAGGATTGTCTCCATCAATTAGCAGTTCATCAGTTGAGGAATCCTCTTCCCTGGTTCATCAAGTTGACAGCCAAGATTAACTACCACATAATGTGTTTGCCTGCATTATTAACACTCATGATTGTATGTGTATGTGCATATGATTAAAACACATTTGAAATGATCAAATGATATTTTAATATCTTTTCCCCTTTGCCTACTCAAGTGCTCAACTTAGACTGCTGATTAGTTTGTATATTAGCTCTAGTATAAACACATTGTAGTTACTCAAGAAATAGCTGCTAAGTGATTGGTGATATAATAATATATCCAGTTCTTCAGAGCACCTAGATAGTGTGGGACTTCAGGTGGGTGGGGGCAGACAAACCCTGAAAAAGAACATTGTGAAAACTCTCAGTGAAGTCTTAGGACCCCAATGGCTGGTGCATTATGGGTCCCCATCCTGTCCCTCCTGCCTCAACTCCATGAAGACCAGAAACACGTCGGTCTGCACCCTGCTGGGAGGCTCTTTTCCTCTTGTGTACCAGGTTCTCTTTAGACATAGTTGAAGGCTAACTGAAGGACAGACTCTGTGACCAGGTTGACCTTCTCAGAGTGTTTCCCAACAATCACTTCATTCAAGCCTTTACACTCTTGGAGATCCAACCCACACAGACATTTGCTGATCACATGTGGCATATATTTTATGGCTCCCAGGCTTTTATAGCAAGGGCACTGAGGCAATGCAGAAGGATTCTTAAATTTGCTTAATGACTTAGCTGTGGTCTGATCTCCAGAGTCAGGGCTGTTATTTTACATAGGAACATGATTATATAGAAGCTATTTAAAAGACTTATTACACATTTGTCTTATATTTCAAAAGAATTCTTTACTGAAGAATACAGACAAAATATTTGCAGAACAGAAAATTGGCAGTTTATTTTTAAATCCTTTGTTTATGTGAATTTTAATTTTTTTATCTGGCATTCAATGGTGTGTGTGACCCTGAATTGATCCTGAAGTATACTTTTAAGTTAGTTTGAAGAGCTGTGTGAAATTTGTTGACTTCCATGCCACTGGAAAGTCAGCTGATACACCCCTGGCCTTCTGGCTTCTATAAGCATGTGCTCTGACTTTGGCCAATATGTGAAAAATAAGATGAAAAATGTTCGCTCACAGTCTGCCTTCTCCTGCTAGGACAGGGAGTGGATGGGTGTGCAGATGACAGAGCTTTTCTCCAGGGGAAGGTGTGGGTCACAGTCCCTGACCCACTTTTACAGGGAGCAAGTATCCTTCCAGATTTCAGCCCCTCTGTGGCTCACATTCCTGAGAATTTTTGAAACATTGTCAGAAATACAGCCCATGCCACACAGCATCACCAGGCAGACCTCAGATATTCCTTGCCTGGCCAGGAAGAGAGCAGGGAAAAATTAACCCAGACCTGTACAGTAGAATCTGCCCACTCAATGCTGGGAAGTAACGGCTGCCACTGGCTGCCTGCTGTTTGGCTCATGTGTTGTTTCCAAAATCAGACATTTTACAAACAAATCTTGCTTCTAAGAAAAACGAAACCATGCAACAGCATAAGTCTCATGTTCATACATGTCATCTAAGGGTAGAGGCTTAGTACCAGAGTCTGCTTTTAAATGGGAGTGAACTCTCAGTCTTTAAAGGGTTTCTGTCCCTCTGCAGAGCCCACAAGGGCATCTGAGTCAATGGCTCCTTTAGAACGCTTCCAGATCATGCCCTGGTCTGAAAGACACTTGTTCTGTGAAACTCAAGATTTAGTGGGGCTGGCAGACCACACTATGAAAGCCAACCTTCTCTACTGGCTTGGTTTACTTTATTCTTTTATGCCTTTGAATTTAAACCCTGTACGATTTCTGACCTCCTGCAAAGGTAGATGAATGAGACACTATTGTGCAATGAGGCTGAGGTTTCACTAAAGGTCACACCAAAGGTAAGTGACACAGTCTTCCTGGGAGAGCCACTGGAGTCATTAGCTGGGGGGGGGGGAGTTGAAGGAGGAGATTCTCACGGGACAGGTGGCCTCCCTCTCTCCTCCTTCCCCCTCCCTCCCTCCCTTTCCTCCCGTCCTCCCTCCATCCCTCCCCCTTGGTCACTCCCTCCCTCCCCCACCTTTCCCTTCTTTTGTTTTCTTCTTTGTATGACCTCTCACCTTTGAACTTGACAAATATCTTTTCTCTTTTCTAACTGAAGAATGAGAACAGAAGAAGATTCTTTGTTTTTCCATAGCCCCAAACCAATTATCCCTAAACATTGCCTTCTATTCTTCTTCTATATTTGGATAATGCCTACATTTATAATATGCTTGTTTTATCCAGGCATCATGGTGGCACATACCTATCACCCAGCACAGAGGGAACTATCATAAATCCAAAGCCAGCCTGAGCTGCATAGTAAGACACAGGAGGAGGGGGGAGCCACTGGTGCCTGTATTGGTCTATAAACATCATTACTTGAAACTCCTGGATTTTTATTTTTGCTGAAGTCCACGTAAATGGGCAAATGTTTAGACTGGTAATAAACCCTTACAGCATTGTGGGATGGCTACCACAGACAAGTGCGGCTGGCCATCATCGAGAACACCAGGAAGGGATAAACTGTTCTGCAGTGACCAAGAGAGGCTTCTGGGAGGAAGAGGAGCAGGTTATTGAGAGATGACCTGCGGTTTGTCTAGCCATGAATCGAGACAGAGGAATCTGTAATGAATCTATAAGCAGAGGACGGAGCCTGGGCACAGGTCTCCAGGCTAGGCAGGCATCTTGGCAAGGGAAGGGGCTGAGATGGCCAGCATGGCTGAAGGGAAGGTGCGCAATGACAACCAATTATTGTCAGAGAGGCAGCTTAGGTGATGGCGGAAGAGATGAGATAAATATCAAATTCAAGATACAGGTGAGAGATGACGATCGACATGGGTTAAAGTGACTAGAATTTGTATCTACCATTGGAGAAGGAAAACCCCTCAGGTGTTGGGTCTGGGGTCAGTCTAAATCCAAACCAATGCTCTTTACTTTCTGGACATGTGACCACCTTCTTCTCTTCCTTGGAATTCTTTGTTGCCTTCCAAGTGTGCTCCAGTGAACTATGTGTCCAGTTATCTCCTAGTTTCTTAAAATACAGTGTCTAAGATCCCTGGACTCTTCAAAGTGGCTGTCTCTCTATGCTCCTAAATGGATTGAGAGTCACTAGGATGGGGACTAGCATAGAAAGGCCTCAGCGTGATTAGAGGGTTAGGCTTTTGACCCTAACCTCTAGACTCTGGGAGAACCTATGAGCATCTTGGAAAAAGTTCATGCTCCTACCCTAATAGGCAGGTGTGGGTGCTTTGATTGAAAGCTGGTCAGAAGTACAGGCTAAGCTCTTAAAAAACTAAGCAAGCACAAACCCTGGCTTTGATCCAAAGCAATACAGCAAACAAACCAACCAACAAAATACAGGTCACAGACTGAAGTTCCTGGGAGACAGCCTCGAGAGTCTTTAAGATGGAAGATCTAATAATCCCTCCAGGGGATTACTTGTGCCCACACAAAATTAAATTATAGACACATCTGCCTGGTATCTGATGTTGCATAATGAATTGCTTGCTTAGTGGTTGGGAGGAATGCTCCTATGTCTCTTGAGGCCCCAGCTGTCTTTGGTTTAGGTCAGTGTAGTGTGAACACTCAGGAGAGTTCCCTGGCTCTCCTGGGCATGCAAAGGGAAAGGAGTAACATCAGGATGTTTCTGTCCTGGACCTGCTTGCTGTTCTCTCTTGGCTGTGGGTTCATTCACTGACAATTTCCCACCCTCATGTCTTCAGTTGCCAGCTATGAACTGATGATTTCAAGCTCAAGGTATACTCCCATCTCATGGATTCCAGACCTTTTTGTACAAGTGCCTAGTGAATATTTTTTCCCTGATGTCTTGTAGGCATCTAAAACTCTACCCTCTATACCTTAGCCAAACCTGCACCTACGCTTCTTCTCATCAATGACCTCTTGGATCCACTGGTGACCCAGTCAGAGTCTTCTGGATTCTAAGTCCATCAGTACAAAGACTATTCCCGTTACAGTTGATCCTAGCATAGCAAGACACAGAGCGGACACTGCTGTAATAAACAAGAAGGCAGAATGGGCCTTGAGTCTGTAACATGCATGGACCCTCAGGGAGTAGGAGTCATCCTCTTCTCTTTCCCCTCCCTCTCTCTGGAGTCCACATTAATCAAATCAGATCCCTGTGACTTCAGAAGGCCTTTCCTGACCCCAACTCTCCCCCACTCCTGGTTTGCCAAGTCTCGGAATTTCCCCGCATCTACAGCATATGGTTGCTATACCAGTTCACTCATTAGCGGTCTGAGGGATGAAGCAGGCACCACTTTCTTATCCCAGTGCATCCTCCTCTGTAAAAGGCAGGGCAGATGTCCTGGGAGAGGTATCTGGAAGATGTTTGGACACTGGTGCTCAGAAGAAGACTGTGTCAGAGACAGTTGTGAAGTACTCAGGGTGATGCAGTGGAGGTGATTGATGTTTATCCTTGGTAGTGCTCTGGGGATGAGTGTCCTTTATCCATGGTGATGCTGTGGGGATGACTGACCTTTATCCTTGGTGATGCTCTGAGGGTGACTGATTCTGTCCAGGAAGTTGTATACAGAGCATATATGAAAGATAAATGGGAGTAAAACACTGAGGATACATGGAAATGTCCAATAGAGAACATACCCCAGGTTCAGAGGCAAGCTAACAACCAGTGTGTAAAGAGGTTGTTTAGTGTGGCTACATCTTCTGATTCCACCCTAGCTTAGGAAGTAATTGTGCTTTGGAACAAATGAATCTCCAACACAGATGCTTCTCAACATACTCTGGGGCTAGTTAAAATAATCATAAATTGGAGATGTATTTAGTATGCATTTCCCATGGAACACTACATCTTAGCAGCCCTACCCACTTTAGAGTACAGGCTGTTTAGTTTCCCCTGTGACCACTGACTGACTAGGCACCATGACTCCCTGCTGCTGCCCAGCATCACAGGAAAATCAGGAAAGATCAATGTGAAAATGCATAGGCCTATTTCTGCTGGATGTATGTTTCTTTGCACAACAAAAAGCCTAAGCCCAGCCAGATACAGAGGGGGATGCCTGTAACCCCAGCACTTGGGAGGTAGAGGCAGAAGCATCAGGAACTTGAAGTTGTTCTTGGCAAAATGAGAGCTTGTCTTAAACAAACAAACATAAAGGAAAAAGTTCACCAAACCAAACACTAAACCATACTGTTTCTTTCTAGATCATAGAAATGTAAGTATCTTAACAGCGGGAAGAAACTGGAAGCCCCAATTCAAAGGGTGATAAACAGCTAAAGGGAAAATTGGGAAGTATATCCAAAAGAATGTGATCATAAGTAAAGTGACCACATGTCCGAAAAGATAGGAGCATTTGGGTCCTTGATTTCATTTTGGAGCAGAAATGAGCTGTGTATGAAGGAGGCTCAAACATGAAAATGAAGAATTTCTTCAACAGTAATGGATAAACTCATAAAGAATTGCAGGTTCTCAACTGTAAATACTGTTGCAAAGAAAATGAACATTATAGAAGCAAAGTGTGATGGGAAATTTATCCAGGTGACCACTCCAGCTTCACCTTAGGAATAAACTGTCCAACCTCAGAAACTGATTTTAACAAAAAGTCTGACTGTCTTTACTATTGTTATGAGTCCTATAGAGTTACTATTTCATTACATCCTGATCTCACCCAAGGAAGGGGACTTAAAGGTTTTTTAAGCTTTTTATTTTATGTATATGAGTATTTTGCCTGAAAGCATATCTGTGCATCCTTGCATGCCTGGTGACCATAGAGGCCAGAAGAGAGCATCAGATCCTGTAGAACTGGAGTTGCACGCAGTTGTGGGCTGGAAGAGAAGCCATTACTATTAACCCCCAAGGCACCTCTCTAGCCCCTGAGGGGGATTTGTTTTTGTTTAAGACAAGGTCTCTCTGTGTAATCCTGGCTGTCTTGGAATTTGATACATAGACCAGGCCTGCCTGGGGCTCCCAGAGATCTGGTTGTCTCTGCCTCCTGAGTGCTGGGATTTAAGGCAGGTATGATCACATCTGGCTCTGAGGTAGATTTTTTTCATTCCTATTTTTGAGGAGTAAGGGTTGGAAAACTTTGTCCATTTATTTATCCATTTGATGAGTATCTAATTTAGTATACAGGGCATATATCATAGTTAAGAAAGATGATTTAAAAAATCATGTCACAGTAAAGTTCTAATTCCAGATGTCACCAAGTAGACCCAGGGACAGAGTCAGTGGCCTTCCTTCCACCTTGCTCTGCTCCTCAATCCATGCCTTCTCACAGACCTCAGACACAGTTTCTAATAGGTAGCCAGCCCTTTTAATAATAAACAGTGGTTTTGAGGAACTGGCAAAGCACAGGCCAGTGACTCAGGCAATGGAAGTTCTCGAGACGGCTGAGTAGGTTCTAAGCCACTCACCAATCATAAGCCTTACTTAGTCAAACAGAGTCTGCGGTTGACAACAATGTCAGTTCTGAGCCGGGAAGAGCTGCTGTAAAAACAGCAGGGACTAACAAATGCAGGTGGAAGTGCTTATAAAATCATTTGTGTAATGCTTGACATATTATATGCATGGTTTCAGGTAATTATATAAATATAGCGTTCTCTAAAGAATAATGACCCATTCAGCCAATTCAATGAAATTTCCAGCAATCTCCAGAAAGTTTGCAGTGGTATTTTAGGTGGATGAGTCAGCGTTGTTGACTTGATGAGAAGTATTGTTCAGTTGCCCTTTGAAATATTTAGTTTGAGCTGGGCTGAGGCAGCCGCGACCCAACCAGAAGGACCTAGAGACAGTAAGGGTCACTTCTGAGAGCTGACATCATAAGGGCAGGGAAAAAGTGGGCGTTTCCTCACTCATTCATTAAACAAATAATTTCCTGGTTTCCTCCTCTGTTTGGTTCATTGCTTTGCGCTTGCTGTCCAGTGGTTTACGTTGTAATAGGAGGAGATATGTACAAATTTAATATGTACAGATATGTTTATGTTAGTGAGTGCTACAAAGAAAATGAGCTAGGGCTCGGGATGGTAGGATGGAGGGAGGGAGACTGTGTTACTCAGATAATTAATGCCAGCTGTCTAAACAAACAAACCTTAGCCCAAGAAAGACATTCTTCCACAAAGTAGGGCTGGGAGTAGAGTCCTAGGGACCTAGGCACATAGGCACTCTCAAACTCATTTCTTGGTCTTCAAATCGGCAAAACAACAACAACAACAATAATAATAATGAGGCTTGGTGGTGCCAGGCTGATATTCTGGATGAGGAAAACGTGCAGCAGGGCAGACCTGTAGAATAGGTGGGGTCCAAGCAAGAGCAAAACCCGGGGCAGTCCCAGGAACAGCGAAGAAACCCAGTGTAGGCTCCCCAGTGGAAAAGGCAGCCAAGAGCCAGGCACTTTGGGCCTCATCTGCCACTGTCGGAATCGAGCAATACAGGTGTTTAGGACCATCTAGTGTCCCTTAAAGAATTTTAAATATAAAAACCTAATGAAATAGAAACTGTTGGTAGCTACAATAACTACATGAACTAAATTATGAACTATATTGTATTTTCTAGAGAGTGTTGCCAGAAGCACTTCATACCCATCGTGTATTTGATTTTGAATTAATTATGTCTTTTTTTCCTATTTGGGATGTTTTTACTGTTGCTAATTTTTTCATGACCTTCACACTCAGCGATGCGATCTCCATATGTGGTTGTAACCCACAGTTTAAGAAACTGTCTTCTAGACATCTTTTATAATTGCATTGCTATATTCATCCTCCTGGATGAATTATTTTAAGTTATTAATGCTTAAGCACATTTCCTCCATATCCATGACACTCCAGGGGTAAAGCATCTCCTACCATTCCGACCACAGAGCCAAGCATCATGACAGTTTGATAACCTTTCTCCCAAACCCTATGTCTGAAGAGGATAAAGTCCTTAACTTGGCTCTCACAGATGTGTGTGTGTGTGTGCTGGGCTGTCAAGAGACCTAACACCCTGGAGGTCCTCAGCTCTTTCTTCTACAGTTGTTCAACCCTTCTGTATGAGCTTCATGCAAACTCCTGGAATTTTAACTGAGATAACCTTGGAACTACAGTAATTAACTCTTGAATCTAACGCTTATGACCAAGTGACTAGTGGAGAGACTCTACCGGTGTTTTGTTTGGACCATCATAGATGAACATCTCTTGAGTTACTACATAAGTTGTTTAGTTAGTGTTGGCTTCATGTTTCTATCATACCAAGTGATGAAGGAGAATCCTAATGATTGCTCTCCATGAGAATCGTCATATCCAGAAAATGTTGCACTTCAGAATTAGCTCCTGGGATTGAGTTAAGGTTTTGTATTAAGAGGCATGGTGTGAATCTGCTGTACTGGGTAAGGGCCTTACAACAGAAGCTTAGGTTTCCATAGTGCTTAGGATAATGGAGTATTCTGCTCATTGGATTCCCAGATTGTCTTAGAAAGGGTCAGAGGACAGGCTGAAATTAATGACATGTGACTGTAGAGCTCTAGTTAGGGTTTCCTTCAAAGGATTAGGGTAGACTCAGTAAGGAGAGTATGAGAAAATAAGCCTTAGGCAAATTAAATGTTGAAGGAAAATATATGAAAAAAATACAACTATAGGAGACTGGATTTGATTAAAATCTCAGGAAGTAAGCTTTAGTCTACTCAATATAGATTTGATCTACTTAATATAAATTTAATAAGAAGAGGAATGGTTAATGACCTAAGAGGAGATGCAAAGGTGTGAACGTGGGGAATTTCCCTATTGTGTATCACATCTGTAACTACAATTTTAGGACCCTTATTCTCTCTAGGAAAGAGGTCAGAGATTGTGTTTCTCCAAATAACAGCAACAGCAAAGAACTGAACTGTGCTTACCACATACATCATTTTCCTTCACCTGGAAGATAAGGGTGACGTTATCACTGAATCCACACAACCTTAGCAGTTAAGTGCAATGCAAGTGACTCACTCAAAGTCATACAAAGTCAATGTCAGAACATAGACTGGCACCTGCAGCCTGGCTAGAAGCCGAGCTTGAGCTCTTTAGTCCTCCGCATACTTGCTCTCCCTACACCACCCTGGCCTCTTGTCAAACAAGGACCTTCCCTTCCCATCTCCTCTCCTTGCCAACAATAGAAGAGAGTTCAAGAAGAAAAGCTGAACCTGCAGGAAACACACCCCTGGCAAGGACATCTTTATCAATGAAGAAGCTAATCTTCACTGTATTCATTGTATTCGCAAGGGGTTAAGTCATCTCAGGAGCATTCACTCCAAACAGTCAGAGGGGGAAACGGCTATTGTGGATACAAATACTCACGTTCTAATTTTTTTTTTCTAGCTGAAAAACCGAAACAATTTCAGGGAATTCACTTCTGAAAAGAAAACAAACACACCCGCCGCGTGGTCAACTCAAGAGCGCCCCTTTTCCACACCGGCCACGAGGGGGCAGCGGCGGCCGCGGAGTCTGCGCGGGAGCCGCAGCTCGGCCATCGCTTGCTCTTGTCTGGCACGAGGCACTCGGCAATGGATTAGCGCCGCTGGGGACGTGGGAGTCCCGGGCCCCGCCCCCAGCCGGCGGCGGCGGCGGCCGTGAGCAGCAGTCCTGGCTGCGAGCGGAGCGGATCGGCAGGGAGTGCGCGAGCGGAGCGAGAAACGGGCTTGCACTGCCCTTAGAGCACCCCTGGGCGCACAGGGGCGCGGGTACTGACCGTGGGGCCTTCGGGCCGGCCCGGGCTCGGGGCTCCGGGCTCGGGACCATGGCGCTGCGCGCCCGGGCACTCTACGACTTCAGGTCCGAGAACCCCGGGGAGATTTCGCTGCGGGAGCACGAGGTATTGAGCCTGTGCAGCGAGCAGGACATCGAGGGTTGGCTCGAAGGGGTCAACAGCCGCGGCGATCGCGGCCTCTTCCCTGCCTCGTACGTGCAGGTGATCCGCGCGCCTGAGCCCGGCCCTCCGGTTGACGGTGGCCCTGGAGTCCCGGCCCGCTACGCCAACGTACCGCCCGGTGGTTTCGAGCCTCTGCCTGCCGCTCCTCCCGCCGCCTTCCAGCCGCTGCTGCAGCCGCAGGCGCCTCCGAGTTCCTTCCAGCCGTCGGGCGCTAGCTTTCCGTATGGCGGGGGCGCTCTGCAGCCGTCGCCGCAGCAGCTCTACGGTGGTTACCAGGCCAGCCAAGGCAGCGACGATGACTGGGACGACGAGTGGGACGACAGTTCCACGGTGGCCGACGAGCCGGGAGCGCTGGGCAGCGGCGCATACCCCGACCTCGACGGCTCGTCCTCTGCTGGAGGCGGCGCAGCTGGTCGCTACCGTCTGTCCACACGCTCCGACCTGTCGCTGGGTTCACGAGGCGGCTCGGCGCCTCCGCAACATCAAGCGTCTGGAGCCAAGAGCTCAGCCACGGTGAGCCGCAACCTCAATCGCTTCTCTACCTTCGTCAAGTCGGGCGGGGAAGCCTTCGTGTTGGGCGAGGCGTCGGGCTTCGTGAAGGATGGGGACAAGTTGTGCGTGGTGCTGGGGCCCTACGGCCCTGAGTGGCAGGAGAACCCCTATCCTTTCCAGTGCACCATCGACGACCCCACCAAGCAGACCAAGTTCAAGGGCATGAAGAGCTACATCTCTTACAAGCTGGTGCCCACGCACACCCAGGTGCCTGTGCACAGGCGCTATAAACACTTCGACTGGCTGTATGCGCGCCTGGCTGAGAAGTTCCCGGTGATCTCGGTGCCCCACCTGCCTGAGAAGCAGGCCACCGGGCGCTTCGAGGAGGACTTCATCTCCAAGCGCAGGAAGGGCCTGATATGGTGGATGAATCACATGGCCAGCCACCCGGTTCTGGCGCAGTGCGACGTCTTCCAGCATTTCCTGACCTGCCCTAGCAGCACGGACGAGAAGGCATGGAAACAGGGTAAGCGAAAGGCTGAGAAGGATGAGATGGTGGGCGCCAACTTCTTCCTCACTCTGAGCACACCCCCTGCTGCCGCCCTGGACCTGCAGGAGGTGGAGAGCAAGATTGATGGCTTCAAATGCTTCACCAAGAAGATGGACGACAGCGCGTTGCAGCTCAACCACACTGCCAACGAGTTTGCACGCAAACAGGTGACTGGCTTCAAGAAGGAGTATCAGAAGGTGGGCCAGTCCTTCCGAGGCCTCAGTCAAGCCTTTGAGCTGGATCAGCAGGCCTTCTCCGTGGGTCTGAACCAGGCCATCGCCTTCACCGGAGATGCCTACGATGCCATAGGCGAACTCTTCGCTGAGCAGCCCAGGCAGGACCTGGACCCAGTCATGGACCTCTTAGCACTGTATCAGGGGCACCTGGCCAACTTCCCAGACATCATCCATGTTCAGAAAGGTAAAGCCTAGCCTGTAGAGCAGGTGATACAGGATGCTCTGACTACTCTCTGGTTTCAGGTTCTGGTACATTCTCCATGTCTGGGCACCCTTAGGGCTATGGGTTGTTGGGACTTTGCTTAGAGAGTTTTCAGTGGATTGCTGAATTGCTTCTTCTAGTCTAGGAGTGCTACTCTTCAGAGAACTTATTCTATGTAGACTTTCCCGACTGTGTTGTCATTTCAGAATTTGAATGGGCAGGAAAATCAGCTGCTCTGATCTATGATCTTGTGGACTAGGGCAGATTTAGCAGGGGACCTGAACCAGGCTAGACATCCCTTTGAACACTGCAGTGTTGGCAGAGATAGGAGAACAATGGGAATAATGGACGACTGGGAATAAAGGTAAGTCAGCCTTTCCCCTCCGTTCCTGCTGTGGCAGGGGTTTGGTCAACCCTGTGCACAAAGCTAGGGCAACACAGGGACTTCCTGTCAGCTTCTTCTGAAATGCCCTGAAAGGAGCCCAGCTCTCCTTGAGTTTGGAATTTAGTAACCAGCTGACATTTGGGTGATTCTTTAGGAACATGATTTAGGAAGCTAGCTGGGACAAAACAGGAATGTCATCATCTGAGAGCACAGTGAATATGCTGTCCCCTTGCTTTTAGTAGCTGGTGCTCTTACTGGCTTTTGTGAAAGCACTGACTTTGCAGATCATTTTTTTGTAAACTCCTGCAGTCTTGCCTGCCCTACCCTGAGGTTCCTCACTAGCTGGCCCTCCCTTATAATGGCTCTATTGATTGAGAGATGGGGAGCTGTGGCTCTTAGGAATGTGGCCTTGCCTCTGGACCTCCAGTGTGGGGGAGGTGGCAGCAGGCTGTCACTTCTTTCAGCATACAGGGCTGGTGGTGGAAAGCTGCGTGCATAGCCAGGTTTGGCCTTGGATGGGGGTGACCCGTTCACTTCTCTGCCAGCGGGGAACAGCATTTGTGAACATCCCTGATCTTTGGCTTGTTCTTTGTGTTCAGCTAAGTTCTTTCTTGATTCTCTTTCTGGTTCGCTGGAAGCAAACAGAACAAATCTGTTCCTCAACGTGTCAGGCCTTCAGACATTTGGGGACACCAGTCTCCTTGACATCTCCTTCCTTTCTACTCTTTTCCTTCCCCTTTCCAGTGTGACAAGGCCTCTGACTCTTAATAGGGTGGGGGATGGGAAAGGTCAAAGGTCTTGAGGCTGTTCTTGCTGCTGCCAAATACAGTAACAGATCTGTGCTTATCTGTGGTGCTAGTTTCTGCATCAAACAGCAGCTTTCTTGACAATTTGCAATTCATAAACACAGTCTAAGATTGAACTAAGTCTTTGAGCAATAATGTTGCTGCTGGACTGTACTGAACCCACATCTACATCCTTGATGTTTTATTTTTAAGTTGTTATAATCCTTACCTTCTGGACGGGTACTAGTGAAACCATCACTTTCAGTCGCAAAGCAACGTCCTACCTTTTCAGCTTCGTTGTATTATTACTTCAGTCGGGTCACACGCTGGCGGCCTACTGCAGCATTTCTGTAGGTTTGTTAGGACCAGACTGTGGCAATAATAGGAGAGAAGAACCAAGCACAGACACGTGGTGGGGGCGGGCAGGTGTCTGTCTGCTCCACCTCTGTGTGGGCTCAGTCACTGGTTTTCCCGTCATGCAGGCCTTTGGCGCTGTGGAAACTGCATCAGAAAGCAGTGTTTGTCTCATGATTGTTTAAGTATGCGGTTGGTCTAGTCAGCCATTGAGCTTTTTGTTTTTCTAAACCGTAAAATGTGGATTGTCTCCTGTTGCTTGGGACCTGGGAATCCTCCTTCTTCTTCACACTGCTGTCTTTTTAACAGTTTTAAAGGGTAAACATCTGTAGGCCTTCCTCCACTGTTGGTTGCTTGTGAAGTTTTTTTTCTGCTGTCGCCTTGGTGTGTGTTGCACAGGGAGCTTGAGTCTCTAGATACACTTGTCTTTAAAACGTTGCCACTTAAAGCCATAGTGTCCATGCACAGGGCCTGTCTCTTAAGGATGCTGGTATTTGAAGTGCAGATGGTAGTAAAGTCCCCTTCTGAGCATGCGCGGGGACTTGGCGATGTAAAGGTCAGCTGCCCCTCCCTGTCCTAAGCTGGGTCGTTGCTTTGGAATGGCTCTTGTTTTTCACTCTGAGCACTTGGGAGTCTGTTTACCCCTGTGCTGCTTGAGTTTTTTCGGTTTTTGTTTTTTCCCATCTAAGGTCTCAAAGTATAATCACATCAAAGGGCTCAACTGACTTTTTAGAATAGCAACTGCAAAAAGAACAAACAAGAAAAACTAGCGGCTTTCCAGTCTTTTGGTGTAGATGATCTAAAGTTTATATCTTAATTTAGGGAGAGATTTTATAATTAAGACAGTCAAAACAATTGTCTCACCTCGGGTGCCCTCATTATTTAAAGGAAAGGCAGCTTTTTGATGCTTTGCCATTTTACATATGTGGTAAATTAAAATTAACTCTGATGCAGACTTCAGTTCCTCATTCAGAGGGTCCTAAGTAACAAGTGCTTAACTGAGTTGTGACCAGAAGATTGGGCAATAGACACAGACATGACCATTGTGGTTCAGGGTTTCAACAGCGCTGCCTCGTTGGCATGACTTAGGTAACGCTGTCCTGAGATTCTGGAAAATTAATTACTTTTCAGTGTGTTTTCCTGGTAGTTTTCTCTTCCTTTTGTAATTTTGTGGCAATGTTCATGTCCCTTGTAAACTTAATTGATAAAAAGTGGGAGGGGAAACAGGTTCTGCTGGATCCCTGTTGCAGTCTTCTCAGTCATTCACTCAGTGAGCATTATTAACTGGTCACGGCCTCATCTCAGAGCACATACTGGCCTCTTTTGGGAATCTGAGCCATCCTGGTGGGGAACCCCCACTACAGAATGTGGGTGGGTACTCTTTAAATGTGGTGGGCTGGCTTTTGCTTAGGCTAATAAAGGTTTTAGTTTAGTACTTTGAGCAAAAGTGAAGAGAGCCATATGGTCCCATCAGCTAAAAGATAATTCTAGAATTGTGTTTTTAAATCAACTAATGGACTCTTAGATAAATAGACCTACTTAGTTTAATGGAGTGGAGTGAAGGATGGGGGTTGCTGTAGTCTGTAGTAACATTGGATGGACATTTAGAATGTGCTCAGATTGCAGACATATTTTGCTTGACTTCACAGGAGTCCTTTCAGCCCCCCAGGCCTTCTGTAGGCAGTGTGTCTGTCACTGACCTGGAAACCCCGTGGCTCTGATTTTGTTCCCCGCAGTGGGAGCATTTTCTCTTCTGTCTGTTTATCATTCTTGCCTGCAGTGTGCTTTGATACTTCCGCAGCCCAGTGACTTTGAAGCAGGATGTGGGAGAGAGAGTATTATGGGACTCAGAGCATATTCAGCTTGGTTTCCAAAGATATGATTAGCTTCTCCAATATAATAAAGCCACATCTGGATGGCTGCAAGTCATGGTTTATGTCTAAGTTCATCTCTTGAGGATTACAGTTGGAAGGACCGTAACAGCAAAATGATGAGATCCTTCCTTCCTTTTCATTTCTATCCATCTTTGTAGATATGGACTAAGGACTGGAGGGACCCACATGGGGCAATTTCTTTATTCAGAAGAAAAGGCTTCTGGGGAAGAATCTTAGAAAAGGGTCTCTGAAGCTACAGCCCACTAGACAGTGATGTTCAATGGAACTTTCAATAATGACAGAGAGGCCTGTTGATGAAATCTCATTTGTATCCTGCAAAGCAGGACTAGATAAATAGCTTGATTTTTATACTTCTCACTTGATGGCGTAAACTGTTTCTTTGCTCTTTAAATGGTCCAGATGGCACTGCCTTTTCAACAACAACATAGCTCCAGGACCTGAGGCATGATGGCCAGAAGCTGGCCTGTCAGTCCTCCTGGGTAGAGTTTCACCATTGTGCCTCCTTCCAGTACCCTGAGGAGGGTTGTCTTGTGGCCCTCAGACATTAATTAAAGATAGCCGGAGTCCTGGCAGGGCAGACAAGGTAAGTCCTTGCTGCCCCAGCCTTTATTCAGAGCCCTGATCTCCTGTACTAAAAATAACCGGAAGGAGGTGGTGCTGGGGATAAAGGGGAAGGACTAAGGAGGCCGGCTGTTTGCAAGTTCATATTTTTGAAACCCCTGGGCCAGAACTTTTTGTTTTAACTCGATTGGGGCATTTCTTCCCCGCTTCCCCCACCTGGCTGTTGACTTTGTTTCTAGATGTACATTTGTCCTCATTTGAACTTTTCTTCTCAGTGGCACTAAGGTAGTCTCTGGGGGTTTCTGAAGTAGAGGAGTCAGTTAGTTACTGGGTAAAAGCTTAAATGTGATTGGTCTGTGACTGTTGTGCTCAGACAGCTAGATGGATGCTTCTCCCTGCCAGAGGTTTCTAGACTCGGGGGAGCCCTGCAGTCCTGATTGCCATGCTGGGAAGCCTAGGCTGCTCTACCCACTCCCACCAGAAGCTCAGCATCCCTGGGCTTAACTGGACTTCTTTCTTGTTGGGAAATGCCACCCTGTCTGATCATCTTACGATTTCCAAGCATGAGAAATTCTGTGATTCATTAGAAAACAGAAAACTTCCCCTAAACTTAGGTTCCTTTTTGACAGCTCTATAAAAGTCTGCTGTTTTATTTCTAATATTTTAAACCAGAGTTTAATAATGAATTGGATTGCATCATCTCTGAAGCCCATGATACATTATTATCATCAATAAAGTGGTCTGGTGGCTGATCTCTAATGAGATTGTATCCAGAAGACCTAGCCTGAACCATCTGGTGGCTGGTGTGTAGATAGCACATTTTAGATTTTACTGGAGGCACGGCCAACACTCTTGGATCCTTGGTGAATTCTGGACCAGTGATAAAGGGTGGTCATCCTGCTGTGGTAGTGTGGTGGTGTACCAGGTTGCTGAGATCCTGAAGGTTAATGTTAAGGTTTGTGTTCTTAGTATACCTGTGGCTTAAGAGTAGTAGAATGGCTGGGCCAAGAAGTCTTGTGTGCAGCTGTGGCACCAGAGCCATCCGTGGACCAGTGTGGAGTCTGCTGGGCTGGTGCATGGCTGAGAGGGAATAACTGTGAACAAGTGGAACCTCCATAATCTTCGGGACACAGTGGGAGCACTTCCTCAAGGTTACCCCGAGGATTAAATTTTATAGTGCTTATAGTAGCTACTTTTTCAGTGTTTGGCTTTGAGGACAAGAAGGTGCTTTTAAAATGAGACTTGATCTCTACTGAAACACAGTTCTGGTAACTGTCTCTCCCAGCAGTCAGCAACCACAGAATCACAGGCACAAATACGAAAGCTAGAGGAACTCTTGGTACAGCCTGGGGTGTTCTGTCTCAGTCAGGTTATCCTGTATCGGATACCAGAGGTAATTATTGGCATCAGTGGGATAAATGGAGATTTTAAACTAGAGTGGTCAGTATATTGTTCTCATTAGATAGTTTATGTAATTTTTTTTCTCTTATCAGCCCTCTTCCTCCCACACCAAATTAATTTTGTGCAGGGTCAGGTTGCTTCAACATTTCAGAAGATCATTCCCTACATCTGTAAAGATGAAGTTGGGATTTCCTAGATACTACTTGTTTAGATGATTTGTATTTTGTTCAATAACATTATTATTTCATGTTGAAAGTAAAGCAACTCAAGAACACAGTAAACATTTAGACATTGTTTCACAATGCTTTCAATAGTGTTCTGTCAGCCAATGTGACTGCAAGCCGGGGACTGCACATCCTTTATTAGCTGACAAAGTTAGGAACATTTAGTTCAGATCAGTAAACATATATCCCTGGCTTAATTCATCAGAGGTTTCTGGAAGGGAGGTACCTGGCTTCCTGTGGGACCCTCAGTGTTGTACACATCTGCTGCCAATTCTAGGACCTAAATGAGGGATGTAATGATGGGGCCACAGAAGAGACTGGCTGGAACCAGCTAGTTTTCTTCTGCCTGCAAAGTGAACTTTATTTTGAACTCTAAATACAGCTTCCTTTCCCAGATTACCTAAAAGAAAATCAAGTTAGTTTACTTTTCATGTTGTGACCCAAATACCTGCTCAAAAGCAGCTTCAGATTAAGGGATGAAGGTGGCCTGCCCATCTGGGAGAGAAGACGTCATAGCAGGTGGCCTTCTGGTACCTGGAGTGTACAGGTGGGACTCCTCATCTGTTTCTGCTCCTGAACTTTCTCCCTCTTTAGTGTGTGACCCCACCAGCCTGTGCGTGGACCTCGGCTTATTTCCTTTTGTCCCTTACAGACAGTCCCAAAAGTGTGTATCACTAATGCCCTTAATCCAGACAAGTTGACAATCAAAATTAGCCATCACAGTAGGTAAATAATCTGATTAAACTTCAGTGTGAATACTTTTTAACCATCATGTCATTTCTACCCTTTTTCTTACAACTTTGTAACTCAAGATGTGATTTGAGTTTTTTTCCTATGCATTATTTAGTGGATTGGGTGATGGTAGTTGGGGGAAAGGCAGTATCATTAAGTTTATTTATAGGATCCTCTAAAAAATAAACCCGATTTTTATTGCATAAATACTTAGACACCATCACCTAAGCACTGCCAACTTTCTATCAGTGACCCAAATAGTTACCGCCCTTGTGTAGCTTACATGCCAGCAGGGTGGAGACACAGTGGAGGATGAACACAGCAAACCATAATGAAAACAGATATGTGTGATGTGAATTCACAAGTGGAGCACAGAGATGGATTATCAAAGTGGGCCTCACTGAGAGGGAGGGGTTTAAGTGGCTCCGAGGAGGGACAGACATCGTTAGAGCTTTGCAGGAGAGCTGTTCAGGCAGAGGGTTCATCTGTAACAAGCCCTGGTAGCTGAGGACTAAGAGGTCAAAGGTTGGGTCTGAGCCACCCCTATTGGAGAGGTCATCACAAAAGAACAGATTGGTGAGGCTTTGTAGGTTATTGTTAGGACATGTATGAAAAGTTCAAGTGAGATGAAGCTGTTGTAGAATTTTGAGTGAAGGGATGACATCCATCTTAGACATTTCCCAGTGATGCTGAGAAAAAGAATGACTCTGAGGTCTAGCAGGTACAAACAGAAACAGTAGGAGGTAGTGACCTAGACAAGGGAAAGGCAGTAGGAGGTGATCAGGGGGGTTCCAACCCATGAGAGATCTGTGTTGAAGGTACAGGCCAGAGGATGGGGCCTGACCAGCAAGATGGGGCTTTTTAAGGCTGGTAGATACATTGGGCTCTTGCCCTGGCATCCACATCTCTCCATCACAAACACAAGCAGCCAAATCCTTGGTCTGGACCTAGTATTTGAGGCCTTTTATTCAGAATACATCTTTTCATATGTCATCCTTTGCAGAGCTCCCTTTTGTGATCCTGCATTGTATAGCTACACTAATTTTTATATTTATAGTAAGTGCTTGCTACATGTTTTTACATTAACGAGTGCATTACAGACACTCATTAGTAAACTACTTGGCTGACTTTGAGAGAGATTTCTTATGTGACTTACATAATGTTTTTGTTTTTCCATTCAAAACTGTACAGGATCTAAAGATAGAATCTGCATATACTTTATGGGTGAAGTCATTAGTATGTGAGTGATTTTAAATTCTTAGATTTATGTGTCAATGATGTGACTTTCCAAAAGTCGTGGGCAAGAGGAAAATGAGTATGTAGCTCATAGTATTTCTTTGTCTGGACTGCTTGCTGTTAAAGTTAGCAGACACACACACTTCTTTTTTGGTAGGTTTTAGTAGTATTACTTTCCTGGTGTCCTTTCTGTCTAATGTGGAGCACAAGGACCTAAGTTGCGTTGACATTACAGATAGACCGGGATTCCTGGAGCTCAGATGCTGAGCAGGTGGTACCTTGTGGGAGTCACAGTTCTCTGGGGGTAGGATGTGTGTACAGAGGATCCAGACAAAAGACAAATTCACCTCAGAATAAGTGTATGAGAATCTAGAAGATGAGAGGATTGTCAGTTTTCATTAGAGGTTTGGGTGGAAGGTCCTTAGTTTCTGCTTTGATAGATTCATATTTGACTTTTGGAAGAACATGGATGCAAAGCACCCACTTGGTCTTGGGTATGGTTTAGGGTAGTTATGATAATGACACGTTGGTTAGCACAGAAGTCTATGACAGAGTCTGAATAGTTGTGACTACAGTGTGATACACACAGTCATGGCATACACTGATGGAGGATCAGGAGAAGGGACTTGTAATTGTGAAATTTCATCCTAAGATGAGTTTTGAAAGCACTTGTAAATTTGCAATCAAAAAGGAACTTCCCAGATCAAGGGAACTGTGTATGCAAAAATCAGTCTAGGCAGTCAGCCACGCCCGCCCTCCTCCACCAGTCTGGGGAGCCTGTATGTCAAATGCATTGTCTAGACATTAGTGTACCTCAACAAGTGCTTATGGTGTGCTTATGGGTTTATAGCTGCTGTTGTGGGTAGTAGAGAGAATGTTATAGAAGGTGGGCATCAATGTGGCCAGGTTAGCTCTTCCGGTGGACAGGAGTGCAGTGTGGGAAAGCTTTTGAAGTAATTGAGGCAAGACATAGTCAGATCTTGAATAGACATGGTGTTGTAAGATGGAGAAAAAGTCAGGACCTTCTGTCCAGAAGTGGAGGAAGGAGGCAAAACGACCTATAGATTGTGAATGGTGGAGCCCCCAACATAGGCCTTGGGAGATTGCTTTAAGCGGAGGTCTGCAAGCCCCAGCCCATGGGCCAGGTGTACAGAGGTGCTTGTTTACAGCACTTGAGCTAAGGGTGGTTTTTATGTTTTCAATGGTTCTGTAAGTGCCTCATAACAACCCAGTTTTGCTTGTTGGTCTGCAAAGCCTGAAATATTTCCTGTCTAGCCTTTAAGGAAAATGTTGGCTGAGCCTCTTGTTAATGGACAAGCAGGCTGATGGAATGGAGGTACAGGTGGCTGGCGGGTGCTGCTGGTTATTGAGTTTGCTGTGTAGCTTTCACTATCCCAGACATGCTTGTGAACATCACATCACAGTCCTTTGAACAAGTGATTCACATCTGTCTTCTATGGGATCAGTGTTTAATGTTTTTAGGCATTGCTATTATGACCTGTATTAGTTTCCTAGGACTGCCCTGACAGGTTGTCACGGTCTAGGTGACTTAAACAGCAGCATTGTGTTCCATTACAGTTCTGCAGACTGGCTGTCTGTGATGAAGGTGTTGGCAGGACCATTGTTCCTCTGTGGAGACCACTTTCATTCCTGGTTGCTGGTCTGCCTCAGAGTGGCTTGACTACAGGTAGTCACCCACTTACCTACCCATGGTGGATGGCATTGTCCTGTGTGTCATATGGCCCTTTGCTCTCTTCTTTCTTGCATCCTCTGCCCAGTGTGGTCTCACACCTGATATCAGCTCACTATTACATGCACAAAGACTTTCCCCAGTGAATAAGGATTGGGTGATGCTCTTCAATCTGGTACAGTTAGCTACCTTCCCCCAAAAGGGTATCATCTCCTGATGGTGAGCCTCACCACTGAGGCTGAGAAGTTGGATGTGTCCTAGGACACAGTTGAAAAGCCAGGATTTGAATTTATAAGAATGTTTCACTATAAGAATTCTGGTTAGGCAATAGATTCTGTTGGCAGTTGGCAGCTGGAAAAGGTTTTTAGCTAAACCATGATATCTGGATCATCCTCAGATAGCTAGCATAATTTGAAGGCTTTTACCATGATTCAGACATGACACTTTTATATATTTCTATACACTGTACCCATTTAACCCTCCTGGGAGTCTTTGAGGAGGAGCTCCTCTGTCATTGCCACTTTACAGGTGGGAACTGAGCCATGGAAGTCAAAGCCTGTGGTTCCCGCATACTTTCTGGTGTAGACTGTGGCCCACTTTAGAAAGCTCTGCAGCAGCAACTCGTGGAGATGAGGAAGCTGTCGTGTAGGACTTGCCCGTAGCTTTGGAAAGGAGCAGGCGAACTTGAGATGTCTGCTAGCCAGAGTGGCAGCACTTGATGAGGTGCTGGGTGTCTGGAGGGGCTCAGTGTTACCTCTGGGTGTTAAGTTTGGGTGATAGGAAATGGTGAGGCCAGTGACAGAAATACACGGGCAGAGAGGAGGCTCAGGACAGGAGACAGGACTGAGCCTGAAAGGAATTGTAGGGATCCTGCCTCACAGGGCTCTGTCTTTTGTTTGTTTTGTTTCTGTTTTCTGGCAGGTCCCCATGTAGCCCAGGTTTGTCTTGAGTTTATGGCTGTCATCCTGCCTAAGCACCGAGATTGCAGGCATGCACCACTATGACCACCTTCATTATTTCAGTTAAAGGAAAAACTTCAGTTTCTTTTGATTTATGAAGATAAAGAGAGGCCCCTCCTCTTGAGACTTGGCAGCATAAATGGTCCTGGCTCTTGAGAAAAAGTCAGGCCTTCCAGGAGTGGGTCTCAGTTCCTGTTGTACACAGTAGGGTACTCTTAACCAATACAGATAACAGCATGGGCCATGTCAGTGTGCTTGTGCTTCAAGATGTGTCTTTTGGGTTTAGCTTTAAGCTCGATATTTTCTAGGCCTGTGTTTTGCCTGTGGTTGGTTGGTTGGTCTTGGGCTCTTACCCAAGGGAGCTCAGACATACTGGAGTAAAGAGTAAAATGGTAGGAGTCCTGTTCCCTGCCAGCACGGAGGGGCAGGGAATCCTGGGGGGGGGGGGGTAGAGATGAAGGATGGGAGGGGTTTCTGTTTAAAATGGCTGACTTAAGAACTACCCCTAAAATTTAATGCTCATTGGCACCGAGCAATGTCAGCCCTCATGGCACTGACGCAGTGGAAGAAATATGAGAAGATTTGAGCTGCCTTCCTTGTGGGGTAGGAAGGGAAATTCAGGGAAAATACTAGACAGCAAAAACTACGGCCTCTGGAACTATTTTTATGGCCCAGGGTTGCTAACTGTGTTTTCACAGCCCAGCCTCCTGGAAGGCCTTGGCTGCCAGTTCTCAGCACCCCAGGTGACAGTCAAGCCCTGGTTCTACTTCTCACTAGACTCCCCCGAGCCTGCCCCATTGGACGGACTTCTCTGCTTAGCAGCCTGTGTAGATTTGATTTTAGACCAAGCCTCTATTTTATCTCCCCAGAACAAAAGAAACCAAGATTGTATTCCAGTTATAAGTACTTCCCAGGTCCCCTGCTCTCCGGCGTGACTCTGGGGTTGGTTGTGAAGGACTGTTGAATGCAAATACTGGCAGCTTGCTGACCCTGCTTAGTGGTGTTTATGGCCAGAAAATGTAGCAAAATTATATTAATAATATAAATATTTGCCCCGCCTATAAGTTTAATAAAAAACTTAGCTATCCGAAGACAAACAAAAAACATAATTAAAGCTACAAGGCTAAAAAAAACCTCAAAAACATCTCAGAGTAAAGACAAACGCCAGACAGAAAACTTTGGCTTTATTATAAATGGTTTGTTTTTTTTATTTTGACTTAGGAATTGGCTTTGTTGTTAGCTTTTAAGTTGTATTTTAAAAGGCCTCCACCTTGATGCTCACATTCCTCCTGGATATCATTCTGCTGTCGGACGTTAGTAAATCTGCTCTAGCTGGGTCTTCAGGACATAGCAAGGCTTCTACCAGGAACAAGCAGAATGAGCTTACTCAATGGATTCTTTACATGATTCCTCCGGGTTGTTGTTTCCCCATTAACAGGCGGCCAGGGGTTTCTGTCACCCATTCTTCTTGTCTCAACACTCTTAACATAGCTCCAGACCTCTTGTCATTTAATGCAGTTATGGGTTGAAAGTGAGTTCAACTTAATTTACCTGTGATGGCATTTAAGCCTTCAAAAATGTTGTTTGGGGCCAGGCTTAGTAATCCTAGAGCCTTGAGATGTTGAGTTTAGGGGGTTGTGGATTTAGAGGTAGTCAGGGCTACTTAGTGGGTGGACTGAGCCTCACCCAGAAACAAGTAACTGAAGTGCTTGTTTTCACTAGCTCAGTGTTTGTACCTGGCAGAGTTCCTAAGTGTGCTCAAAACTTAGGAATTCCTGAGGCATTTTGGGGATGCATCCTACATGAGATGTGGATAAGCAAAACTGCCCAGGTCCATATGCAGCCAGCTAGCACTGGAACTTCCATTCATTTTCTCAAACTTACCTTTACAAACTGAATATTGGATGGTGATTCGTTTCCTGTGAGAGTTGAGAAAAGCCTGCAGCTTGCAGAGGATAGTACAGAACAGGTGCCTTTGACCCTGTGTGCCCGTCAGTGGTGCCCCACCTCTGTCAGATGGATATTGACCTTTGTTTTGGAATTGTTTCACTTGAGGAGCAGGTAAGTAAATACTGGAACCCAGGAGAAAGTGTATCAACTGTGCGGAGACCCACGGGGAGGAAAGAGAGGGGCGGGGGAGGAGGCTGCAAGGGTGTGGGGATCGGTAAAGGGAGGGGCAGGAAGTAGGTCACCTTGACCAAATTAGCATCTTCTTTCACCATAGGGAATGAAAATAAACTGGCCATCAGTCCATCCGTCCCTCCAGACCCCTGGTCCCTGGGCTCCATCCTGCTTTGCCTCTTACACCAAGGCCTCTATTTTCTGAGAAAGGCATAGAAAGAACAGGATTGATTCTACTGTATGTTTTTAGCACATTCAGGATTTCACAATCACATGAGTTTTCACCACTGCCTGCTTTCCTTCAAGGAAAAGCCATAGCCTTGGACCCCTGTTGCTTAGAGGCTGGGTCCTATGTGTAAATGGCTTTGGAGGCACAAAACGGACAGAAGATATTTGGATGAGAATGTGGAGGCAAAGCTGAGGTGCAAAGGGAATCGGGCTGGAAGCGTAAAGGAGCCCTGCAGTACCCCAAACAAAGTTGGGGAAACTCCTGAGGCAGCATAGAGCCTGCAAGGCTGAGCTTTTCCTCTCTTTCTTTTGCTGGCTCAGTTGGTGGGCACAGGTGGTGGGTACAGACAGGTTTGCTAGGGCACTTGTTGACTTGGTTCATCTGGCTGTGGCCTGTCACTGTGTACTGAGTCCCGAGCTACAGGGCTCCCATGGTCTCTCTGCAAATGCAGTAACATGGAAATGCATGGTGAGCAGCTTTTACTGAGGGAAATAATTTAATGACATGGTACATAAATAGCATGACGCTCTGTCAAATGGTACTGACTTCCTTGATCACTATTCATTTATGAAATTTGAGTCCTTAATGATATTAATGAACTTCGTTAATAACTAAATTCTTTTGTTTCATGAATAACATTTGCTCCTGATAAAGCAGGGCGTACCACATACAAGCAAAAATGTGGCTTTGCTCTTTACAGAGCGAGTGGATTGTAAGCCTTTATAGAGTGCTTACCTTGTAACACACACAAAGGTAGGAAGTGAATCAGGACCTTGGGTGTCTGGTGCTGGTTCTGGAGCTGGAAATGGGCACAGAGTTCTTTCCAGAGTGGGGTCGATGGTTGAGAATGACCCTTGCTGAATTTTGCAGTTCTAGAGTCTATATTGGGGTAGATTTTCTTCATTGCAGCAAAGTTAAAAACTTTGGTTTAGTTCCTCTTACCTCTGAAAATGTGGAAAGTGAAGGCTCCCTCTTGGTTTTTCAAGACTACTTGTTTAATATTCTTTCAGCTGGGCTGGGCGGGAACCGGATATTGCTCAGGTGGCTGTGAGCTAGCTCACGGTGGTCCTTCCTGCTTCTGCTTTCAAGTGCTGGGATATATTCGTGAGCTTCCCTGCCAGCCTGAGATGCTCATCTTACATCTTCTCCGGAACACCCACAAAGCTGTTAGCAGTCTCCTGCAGACACTTGTGTAGTCTCAAAGTGGAAAGGGTCAGGCTGGCCCATAGGTGGGAATGGTGGTAACTTAGAAACAAAGAGCCCCAGGACATGTGGACAGGAGACAACCCTTAACTTGCAAGATTCTAGAATTGTATCATAAACTCTTCAGAGTACCTGACAGGTTCAGATAAATAAGGACCTGGCACCGGCTGTGCCCTGCTTGCCTGTGCCTGAGCTCTAGCTCATCTTCCTCGGTCTGTCAAGCTGTGGGAGCTTGACCTTAGGGCTCCTGCTGCTCCTTTAGAAATAAATTATTAGCCAAGTGAACTTTTGGTCCTTCTAATATGTCCTGTCATACCCCCACCCCCACAGAGCTCCTTATTGGAGCAACCATTAGAATGGGCTAAAGGCCCTGCTGTTGCCCTGGGACAGCCCGTGCCACTTCTGCCTCTCAGGGATGTTGCCTAAGTGTTGACCCGCCTCCCCTCAGGCCCCTTCCTGTGCTTGGAGTACATGTCAGGAGCCCATTTCCTGTGGGTGACTCAGTGGGCTGCACTGCTTTGCACCACCTTCCTGTAAGAGGCAAGTGTTCTGAGCGCTGAGTGTCCCCATACTTATGAAGAACACAGCCTGCTCTGTATTAGACCCCTTAAAAATAAGCATCGGGTTTGCTCATGAACTAATTCCTATCTGTCCTTAGCCTAGTAAAGTCCCATTGGGAATTGTTCCCACCAATCACGCATTTCATTCTTATTCATTAGTACACACTCACTGGATGGAAGGAGTAGATTTTGTTATGACATCTCATACACGTTTGGAATCTTCTTTGAGCATAGATGCACGTCATAGGCTCCTCCCCCTTCTTCCCAGACTCCTTTCCTTTCTCCCAAATAGTCTCCTTCTGTTTTCATGTCTTCTTAAAAAGGAAATCTAGCTTGAGATGAGAGCAGTGTGACATTTGTCTGAGTGTTATATATCACGTAACGGAGTATTTTCTTGCAACTGACATCATTTTGCAATTTTACTCTGTGTGCCTACAGGTGGGTGTGTGCGCCAGCGTGTTCCTCTGTTAGATCTCTCCCTGAATCTGGAACTCACAGATTTGGCTAGGCTGCTTGGCCAACAAGCCCCAGAGCTGGCCCCAAAGACCTTTCTGTTTCTGCCCTTTGGCATAGCAGTGTGAGGCATGTTATAAGAGTACTCCCCTCTTTCTAGCTTTTAGTGGGTGCCAAGGATTGCGCTCAACTCTTGATGCTTTGTGCAGCAAGCACCTCACTGATGGAGCCGGCTCTGAATCACCTTTGGACTCTCTATGGCAGAGCAGTACTCCATTCGGTATACCTGCCCCATAGGCTGATTCCAGAATTTGGCTATCGTGATTAATGTTGTAGTAATTATTGAGGTGATCAGTGGTATTCATTCCACCCATGACCTTGGGCTATCTGGGCCCTAAAGAGGCAATTTTTTTTTTGTCTGATAAAGTGAGGTTAGGGTTAGGGAAAGATTGTAAGGAAAGAGAGAGTAGTCTTCTTGGTGTAGTTAGATACCAGACAGCAGGTACATTCTCTCCCAAGCAGAACAGAAGATGACTTCATCTGTTCATTGATTCTGTATTTGTGGGTGTATTTCCCCAATTTATATCCTAATAAATCCCAGTTACTCATTTAACAGACTTAACATGACTCGCTCTTAACAGGGGTGAAGGTGTCTGTTGCATGCTGACTTAAGATTCCTTTGATCTATAACCCAGAAATGCTGCAGGTGAACTATGGAAGTTTTGGGTTTGTTTGTTTGTTTTTGAGGACCCTGCATACTGAATCACTGAATTTCCACAGTAGCTGCGTTAATTTCCATTTCCGCTAACACTGTAATGCCAAGCGTTCCAGCCTTCCCTTTTTACCTGCTGTGCTGTTTTGTTCCTTGTATCTTGGTGACAGCCATTCTGACTGGTGAGATGGAGTCTCCCTGTAGTTAGGATGTATCCCTTCCCGAGGACTAAGAATTATTTCATGTGTGTCGCATCTATTTGTGCTTTGTTGAGAACTGTTCACCTAGCCATTTTTTTAATCTGACCTGTAAGTTCTCTTTTTTCATTTAGGAACTGTCACTCTAACTATGGGCATTATGGGCCTTTTTGTTTACCATGCTCTCTTGGCTTTAGACCTCACCATGTAATCCCCCCCACACTTTCATCATCCTGTTTGGTTTTGAAAGTAACATGGCGATGTGCCTCTGTGAGGGTCGGGTCCCTCCTACATGAACCACTTAGGAAGCAGAACTTCGGAACCCTTACCCTGCCTCCCTGTGCATTCCCTGATGGAAATGTGCGGTCCTTTTGTTGTGTTCTGGGCAGTTTTTAGCCTTTATTCTAACATCCTCTGGGGTTGGAAAGAATGCATCAGTGCTGCTGTCAGGCTCTGCTTGGGCACTGCAGCCGGCTGCATTGTGTGCACCTCTGCCGTTATCCCTGAAGCCCTACAAAGCATTTTGAAAATGACCAGAGAGGGAGCAAGCTGCATTGACCTAACTCTGCCCCAGTCTCCCTCTTCAGCTCCCCACTTTTAACATGCTAGATTTGACTGGAAATTTTGCAAACATTGCTTTTCTTTTGATATTTAAACGTGTTAAACATGAAACGTGTTACGTGTAGGGATCTGCACAGATAGTTTTCAGCTTCAGAACTGTCAGCTACAGGAATGAGCAATTTGTAACAAAACCCAAGCTCTATCCCTGCCACAGTAGTTACTTCCCGTGATGATGCTTGTCAGAGCATCACCGCTGAGCATCACCGCTGGGAATATGTGCTTTTTATTTGCTCTGGTGAGAACTCAGAGGGCAGAGCTCAGTGAGTAGAGATGGGCAGAGGGAAGCCTCTGGACCCTCAGAAGTCACTCTGTTCCCATTCGGCTTCGCTTGTTTACATCTGTCACTGTTCCATTCACTCCCAGTCTGAGATAGAAAATTAGCTTTTGTAATAATGAATCTTCTTCCTGGGACAGAAGTCATACAGCTCCCTGTGTATTTGTTAGAGATTGTAAAATTAAAAAAAAATAATAATAATGGCTTTCTTGTGCAAAGAAGAAAAACTTAGTTTTTATAAAAAAGCAAACATTTTATGTTGCATCAGATGTGAAAGGCTCCCGGAGTTATGATTCTGAACCTTGTAAACAGAACCTGGCTGTTGGTCCTGCACAGAGCATATGTTGTAGAATGCTGGTGGGTTTTTGTGTGTGTGTGTGTGTTTTTTAATTTATTGCTATTAGTTTGTTTTATTTTTCATCTTGCTTTCTTTTGAAAGTAGTTTTCAGAGGAATCAAGTCAGCAATATTTAATTTAAAAGAGGTTATTTAAAAAGATTGGCTCTACACCGTGAGTGACAGAGTGGTGCAGTTTGAGACCGTGTGGCCCAAGTGGCCTGGAATTTACAATCGTGCCTCAGCAGCCTCTTGACTGCACAGAGCTCTCAATAGTCATTCTGTCTGCACATCCACAGTGTGCCATTTAGTACCTTCGTGTACTGTTTTTATGTTCTTCATTGCTCTAGGCATGTGCACCTTGTCACCTCAGAACAGGATTTGAGCCCTTGCACAGGCCCGCCACACATTTTTCATAGACACACCCCCTGCTCATCTCCGCCTTGTCACTTGAATTTCCTTAAGTGGGCCACACTCAAAGTCCAAGTGCAACCAGCTCTTCTTGGCATTCCCCTTCCAAATGCTCTGTCCTGTCCTCTTTAATTTACAATAGTGATTTGGGTTTTTGCCAGAATGTTCCAGGTTCTCCTTCAGATAAACTTATACATTTCTAAAGCAGCTATGTATTAATACTTTGGGTCGGAGTTGATAATTTATACCATCTTCCATAGTGTCTGAAGTAGAAGAAAAAGAAAAACAAAACAAGGAATTTCTTCCCTAGTCTGAGTTTGTTTTTAGACTTTCAAGTACCACAGTGTGTCCTTTTTCCAGTATTTAATATAAGAACGTCATATATCTTTTAAGTACAAAAGGTTTTACAGATTCAATTAGTAAATTGAATTAGGTTAGTAAAAGAAAAAAATTCAAACATAAACAGATATTTTCTTTTACCTGCTCAGAATGCCTTTTGAATTACATGGGTAAACAAAAGCCAGGGGTGGAGGGACTGTCACAGCGTTTGCTGAGTAAACCTGTGGAGAGTGGACCTCAGGTCACAGCTCTGGACAGCAATCCAGTAATTTGGTAGGAGAGAACAGGAAGGTCCTTGGGCTTGCTATGCTAGTCTCAAGTTTTGCTCCAAGTTACAGTAAGGTGGAGAATGATAGAACGGGACAGCTCCACATCCCCTGGAATCTGCCTGTGTGCATTTACCATACGTGTACACCACACTTCATACCCCTCACACCTCCAGGGAGGCTGCAGCCAGCAGGCACCCCTCAGCTCACTCCCTTGCCTGTTCAGGTACCTGTTCCCCTTCTGCATGGTTGTGGTGTTTGCTTTGAAATCAGTTACACATCAGATCCCCCCTCAGCCTCTTACAGGATTGCCTGGTGACTTTCAGGCTCACATGGTGAACAACTAATCTCAATGTTCTTCAAATAAGAGTAGTATCTGCTGTAAGTCGTGGCAAGGTTAGAGGCGGTGTGCATTGTGCCTAGCAAATATCTGGATTGTTTTTTTGTTTTTTGACCGTGACCACTTACTATCTATGTATTTCTTTTTTTTTTTTTTTTAAACTTTATTTATTTGCCTTGGTGTTTGCCTGGAACTGGAACTACAGACAGTTGTTAGCTGCCATGTGGGTGCTGGGAATCGAACCCGGGTCCTCTGGAAGAGCAGACGGTGCTCTTAACCGCCGAGCCATCTCTCCAGCCCCTATCTATGTATTTCTAATCTATCCCCTACTGCCCTTAGCACAGCACATGGCCTCTAGCTGGCCCTTGCAGCATTTCCTGTCATGACATAATTCATGGCACCTTTGGGCAGGCACATCCAAGTCCCATGCAGGATTCTGCACTTCGTGATACTGTGTCACTGTGTCTGGCTGGTACATGTGTCCTGAGTGCGCTTGCCACGTGGCTTCCTGGTGAGCTCAAAGGGTGGGGCTAAAGGACACGTGTTTGAGTCTACCTGTTCCACCAAGCCAACATGTTAAACATGTTAGGCTCTCTCTCCATCAATATTCTTTATATGAATTAAAGCCCTTGCAATGGGCTGTATGTAAATAGAACAACTCTATTACCACCTAGTAGAGTCACATGTGGGAGAAAACTGTTCAGAATTCCTTGTACTTCAACTTAGGAGACAATCGTACACCCCTGGGCCATGTTTCAGGCTTTCGCTGCTGAAGAGTCAGAAGAAATTACAGAGACAGCAGCTGTTGTTCAGCGCATCAGCACCTGATCAGGGCATGCGCTGTATGGACAGGGGAAGCACATGGTGGCTCTGTGGTAGAGCTTGACCCTTGTGTTTGAATCCTGGACTGTGGCCTCCAGAGGTACCTTAGGTTGAAATTGAATGAAAAAAAGAAAAAGCGGTGAAATCACCAAGACTTCTCTCTTTGCCATTTTAAAACATGGATTTTTATATTTTTGATTGTTTCTTGGAATATTTTTTTCTAGAGTGTTGCCTCAGTGTTCATGATCATTTCATCTTTATTTTTGTATGTAAAATGGAAGCCTGTACAAAAGTAACAAAGATACTATATTACAAAAGGCATATGAGTAGATGCAGTCTTTTTACTATAAAGCAAGCTGGCCCAGGCAATGTGCATGTGTTTAATTCCAGCACTTAGGAGGCAGGGGCAAACCTATCTTTGTGAGTTCATGCTCACCCTCCCAAGTGTACAAAAGGGAGTTCTGAATCAACTACGAGTTTACAGTGAGACCCTGTCTCAATAATAATAATAATAATAATAAGGGAGCAGGCAAATATTAATACTTTACTGATGCTGCCGGACTAGGAGAAATGTTAAAGGTCTGGTAACTTCCCTCAGTTGGGCAGGTCCTGAAACCATGTGTTGCTTTAGGAACCCTCTGCCCGGCAGAGCATCCTTCTCTCAGTGTCAGGAGGAATGGTACCCATGGTAGTGCAGAATGATTCAGGCATGGGTCTCTGCCCTGCTGTGCTATGACCTACTGCTCTGGGACTGCCCATTTCAGAGAAAGATCTCATTTAGAATGAATACATGAAACAGCATGTGGATATGTACATTCCTCCCTCCACAGACATGCATTTCTCTGCGTAAATTTGCTCTTGGTGGTTTTTAATTTCCCATCTTTGTATAGTGCTAAAGTGTGTGTGTGTGTGTGGGGGGGAGAACACCAGAGCTCAGTGGTAGAGAATTTGCCTGATATATGTGAGGTCCTGGGTTTTAGTCCACAAATATTAACTTAGCATTTTTGAAAAGCACACTGTTTAATATTTGTTTAATACTAGTTTTCTCTGTTAATATGAGGATTTGAAGAAATTAAGAAACAGGGAGGGCCTCCTAGGGTAAATCAAGCTCTGAATAGGCTGCCTTTCCCCCACAGGTGTCACACTCACGGGTTGCTGGCTCCCATTGCTGGCTTTTGTGCTCTGTAGTCTCTGCCTTTTAAAGTGCTCTGCCAGCATGTTTCTAGATGCCTCTGTACATCTCCATTCCTGTCCAGGCCATGTGAGCATCAACATTGTTTAACGTGGGAACCAATAGATACTTTCATTCCTCAGCCTTCTGTGTGGCATGTGTTTCTGGGAGAGAGTCCACCCATGTGTGGCACCTGCCAAAATGACTGATCCCATACCCCCTGTCCTGCAGCACTCCGGAGAAATTTCTAGATATAAGCTGTGATACTTTTGATGACTTTCTGAAGCAGCCATGAGAACAAACATAAAACCCACTGCCCCTGAAGATGTCACATTCTCATCATTGGAGATGCTGGTGTTCATTGTGTGTTCTCACGGTAGAAGGTGATGTCAGACTAGGCACACATGCCATGTGTCACCCTGTGTTGTCAGGCGTGGTCTCTGAGTGAACTAGTATGGGTAAAGGTCCTCTGACAGCCTCAATGTATACTGGCAATACTACCCAGCCTGGCCCCCACCACAGCTTGATTTCCAGAGCCAGCTTGAGTTGGTGCTAACATGCTTCAGGGACTGGTTCTGAGTCTCTTTAGTGAGATTTTCTCAGGAAAGGAGATTTCATCCTTTATGAGAAATTGTTTGGCATATAATTCTCTTAATATGCATGAGTATCATAGTCTCATACATTTTAAACATGAAAGCTGCAGGTTTGGGGTTTATCTTTAAAAGAACAACTTCTTACACCTTTTTGTTAGGTATAGTACCGCAATTAATACTGCAGAGGCTTGATCAGTATGGAAGATAATGGTTGGGTAAGTGATGTTGGAGCCATGTGATAGCTTCTGGAAGCCAGGATGCTTTTCAAATTGGTATTTACAGTCACCATTTTGAATTCTAAAGGATGTTCGGTTTAGACCATACTGACAGTATCCAAGTTCCTGTGTAATACTTAGCTGTGTCACTGAAATGTGTGTCTAGTATTTTAATTATTATTCTCTTTGACTGCAGGAGCTCTTACCAAAGTGAAGGAGAGTAGGCGCCATGTGGAGGAGGGGAAGATGGAGGTCCAGAAGGCCGACGGCATTCAAGACCGCTGTAACACGATTTCCTTCGCCACTTTGGCAGAGATTCATCACTTCCATCAAATTAGAGTGAGAGACTTTAAATCACAGATGCAGCATTTTTTACAACAACAAATAATATTTTTTCAAAAAGTGACCCAGAAGTTGGAAGAAGCGCTTCACAAATACGACAGCGTCTAAAGACTGGACGTGGGACTGCACACTTGTTTTCAAGCTGAGGATGGTTTCTACAGTGGAATAAAACCTGCTTTCAAAGAGCTATTGCCAACTGTCGGTGGTGGTACAGGGATGGTTTGGTTCAGCTCAATGCCAGCTGGATGTATAATTATGTAGGGAGGAAACAGTTAATATGGTTATGTAGCAGAAACAGTACCACACTTTGTAACTAAATTATACTATGTATGCCTACACTACCATTGTAACTTTTGGATAATGATTATACTATTTGCCTTATTGCTTTTTGAAGTATGGGTATATTAGTGTATACTTTGTAGACCTCAAAACCCATGAAGAGTCTCAAAGAAGCTGGCTGGTAAAAGCCTGCTGTGGATGCCTTTTTATTCTCACAGATCGAGATTACCTAAATTCAACCTATTCTCTGTTTACAAACTCCAACTAGAGCAGCTATGCGACTTTGTGCCTTTAGACTGGTTGTTTTCATTTCTGTCCCGCTCCTGTTTAAGCCCCCATTTTTCTGATGGAAAGAGTGAAATGAAAGGCCGGTGCATTGGTGATAAACTGATGGAAACCTCGTATTTCTTGGGGCGGGTAGGAGAATCAGTGGCCTTCACTCTGTACAGAAAGCATCTTCTGGTAAGATTGCGGCAGGAGTGAGGTTTGATGGCATCTTTGGATGTGAAGTCTCATAGTGAAAAGGCAGTGAGTGCACCATAGTCCCTTACTTACACCTGTCATAGCATGGCCTCCCGACTCGGGTCCTGCAGACAGGGTGTGGGGTAAGGACTTGAGCACACGGAGAAGGAGGAGTCCGATCAGTTGGGGATAGAGTATAGAAACAGTGAGTGACAGACAGCATGCTGTCTCTTACTTCTCAGGAGGGCTTCCTTCTGTCTTTGTTTGTTTGTTTAGCTTGAAATTTTCTTTTAATGTTCAGCTTTTTGTTTTGTTTTTAAATGGATCTACACTGTTAACTGACTGAGACTCCACTGTGATTCACTCGTTTACTTAATCAAAAAAAAATTTCAGGGATGTCTGTAAATTTCAGTGTTCTACTCGATGAAAAGTATTGGTTGATTTAAGGAGGGACCAGAAATAATTTCTACTATTCCAGTACTGAAGAAAAAAAAAGTATTGATTTATACTGTGTTTTTAAAAACTAAATATTGATAACCCCCCTCAATGCATTTAACCTTAAAAATTATTTTAAATATAGCCTTTTATTATTATAAGGGAACTACAAATAACTGATAACTACCAAAAAAAGAAAAAAATAGATTCAAAAGCAGCTTTGTTTAAAAAGCACAAAGAGATTCTGGCTTGAAATGCTCAGATCTCAATATTTTTTGTAGTTGCTGAGCTAAACAATGTGATTCTTGAGTTTACAGATATAAAAGCTGTCACTGAAGGTTGAAGCACCTGTATCTACTGTTCCTGTGAACTACACTTCTGCTACCCAGAAACCCTGGTACTGAAATGGGGACCTGGGAGTCGAGCGGCCAATGTCAATGAGGGTGAGCCACAGTTACAGGGTCAGCTTGCAGAGAGGTCAGAAAAGAAAAGGATGCTGGGATAATTAGTCAACAGTGCATTTACTCTCTACGAAGTAATCACGTAGGGGTTGAGTTTGTAAGAGCAGATTATGATAATTTTGATCTCTGGTCAAATTCTTATACTTCAGAATTTAGATCTAGACTTGGCATCATGTGGCATTGCCTTCAGGCACGTGGGACTGTTGCCAAAAGTCGCATTCTCTTAAAAAACATCTTCCTCCTGTTGATTGCAAAGTACAGTTAGATAAAGAAAGCCCATATGTATTTAAAAATTAATTTTATTGCAGAAGTTTGGAGGTTCTACGGATAGCATTTAATTTAAATTGTTTGAGTTGGTTCTGAACAAGCAAGCTCTCTGCTTTTCAAATGATTTGAAAGTCACATTTATTTGCCTTTCTGTTTTGATGATGGTTTGATTTTTTTTTTTTTTTTTAAGTAAAATTACTAAACTTGTGCAATAGTAGCAAGAACATGACCTGAGGTGTCTTGTATGATTGTGACATAGCCAGGGTGGACATAGGTTAAATGATAAAAATCTAAAGATTAAAATACAAAGAAATATAAGTTCATGCTGCCTCCTTCTAAGAGAACTTTTGTCTTTCCTAACCACATAGCATAATGCCACTGACTCATGGGACTTTAAATGGATTCTGTAGGGTAAAGCACCAGAGTTCCCAGTGTCCATTTCATCCGAGATCCTTATTTTCTAACATTCTTGGTCTTATTGAAACATTTCAGTATCTAAAAATACTGCAATGTTAATACCCAAGAGAAAAGCCATTATGTGTATGCTGGTCACCATGATCAGTGTGGTACCTTTTGTTTTTGGTTTTTTTTTTTTTTTTTTTTTTTTTGGTTTTTTTTTTTTTTTTTTTTTTTTTTTTT
>PVIH01000524.1:121446-138859 GCA_004025045.1 Sigmodon hispidus | reverse complement strand
TGTTTATGGGCTGTAGCCATGGTGCAGCAGGACTGGTTGGACAGCCATGCGTAGTTTCTAGGCAGTTGTGTCTAAAGGCATTCGTCCAGAATGGGGAAACACATTTGAAAGTGAAACATAAATCAGAACACGTTGGCTAGAACAGTGTAGGGATTACAATTTCCCAGGCCTCCCTGGTACTAATAATATAGTCTTATATTTATTCCGGCAGACTCTCAAATGCTGGTTTTTTAATATTCTTACAGTTTGTTAATGTGTCTTGCGTTTAACTAAGGACCTGAAAAATGTTTGTTTGTCAAACCAAACATGTAAACATTTATATGTAAACCTTTACATGTCAGTCCCTGTGAGCCCCTTGCTAGGCATTTCCACCCTGCCACGGATTTTAATTTTCTCAGAGTCAAACACCTTTTCTGAGCCTTTAATGCCGTAAACATTATTTACTTTCCTCATTTCCAGTTTTGTCTTTGGTTAGCCAAGTAAGTCAAACAGGGTACTATTTGTTTTTAGATGAGAAATGTTGGCTATTATTTACTTCAGAATGTTATGAGTAGTGGGGATCAGACATGTTTATCTTTCAAAAAATAAAGATTGCTTCATCCTCATCTTCAATAGGATAACATTTTCTTCTCCATTCATAGAGGAAGTATTCACTAACACAAGACGCAGAGAAACTGAAAAGTGCTCTCTATCCTCAGCCGTACTTGTCACTTGGGTCGTCCATGGAACTCTAATTCAGGTGGTCTCACTGAGTATTGTCAGTAAACTGAGACATTTGAGATGATAGTTAACTTGGATCCAGCATCAAACGTACAGGTGTTGAAGTAAAATCCTTACAAGCTGTCTCCACTGGTTACTGGGAAGGGGCAAACACCCCTGCCCAAGCCAGACAACAGTGTGTCAAGGACCTGGCTCTTTCCAGCATGTGGAGATCACACTTGCTCCCTTTGGGACTTTGTCATTCAAATCTGCTCATTAAACCTGTTTTCCCTTGCCACCCCAGCCTGTCCAGCCTGCCTCTCTTAAAGACCTGCAAGGGAAGGAAGGAAATGGCTGGTGCTTCTCAGCATGAGCTACTTCTAATGGTCCTTACAGCAGGCCGCGGAGGAAGAGGCCATCATTCTAGTTTATGTGTGCATTAAAGCCCATGAAGTCTTTCCTGAGATCACATACACTACCGACACCCATCCTGGGATCTGGCTCAAGCCATTAATTTTAACTGGTTTCAATGGGTGACATTGCTCTGCTTTTTAACATTCTCTAATCATTCTTAGGCCATGACAGAAAAGTACAGGAGAAATATCTAGAATCTGTTTTGTTCCTTTTGTGTTGGGGAAGATGAGTGTATGTGGAGCAGCTTTGTCATAATGGACAGGACTGACTGACTAATGTCTTGACAGATTGAGAAGCGACTCAGGGCTTACTGATGTCACCTAGCTCCTCTCTCATACACATGACATGCCCTTGGTTGAATTTGGGTTACATATTTGATCGCAGATGGTCAGAGTGTGAGGTAACTATGACAAGTACTACTTGGTTACAGTAGTGGGAGCGACAGCATTCTAGTGATAAGTTCTGGTGACAGAAATAAACTATGGAAGAAGGATGCTGTTGTAGCGGGCTTTTGTGGACAGGAACCCAAGATAAACCCACAGTGAAAGCCAGGCCTCTGAGGTAGGGGAAAGTTAGTCAGGATTAGTTTGTGGCCACAAACTTTATGGAGGTCACAAGTTCTAACTGGGTACTGATCCCTTAGTGTCCATGTGCCATCTTTCTTTTGCTCAAACACATTCTAGTGGCTGCCTGCCTTAAAGGACAGTCAGTTCTCACTGGTAAAGCATTTGAGTCATGTATCAAGGACCAGACTAGCTATTCCTGTGAAGTTATCCTTAAGGGGGCTTGAACTATTACTCAAGAGCCTGTTCTATTGCATTGTGACTTACTCGTCCACTCAGAAATGGTCTCTGAGGTTGAAATGGTGCTTCAGGCCTCCTTAGGATTTGTGACATCGGGGGCCTATTGGTTGAAACCACCACCGAGAGCCCTTAGTCATTTTACACTTGACCTCTAAAAAGACATGAGGAGTGATAATTGATCCCAGAATTAGGTGATGAACATCACATGACCTTGAGCTAGTAAGTATCTAACCTGCACCCTATAGGCCTCATGTGCCCAGGATAGCTGTGAATGTGTCTCAGAACAAAATTGTAAACTTACTCAAGTCTATGACTCGGGCAGTCCTTGAACTTGGGCTTTTTAGATGACAACCATGTGTTGTACACCTGACTCCTACCGGTCTCAGACACACTGAACCAGTGAAGGGTGTTGGAGTCCAGCTCCCCGCTTACCCTTTTGGAACAGATACCCTGGTTTTAGGAAATTTTTGTCTCATAGCTCCAGCCAGGAAGGAAGAGTGAAAGGCAACTCAGAATTCTGTCCTGATTTGCCAAATTGAAAGTGGTTGCATTGAGTCACTTTTCTTCTACATCTTACAATATGTACTGGAGACGCAAAGGAGCAGCCTACTCAGTGTCAATCCTGACTGACCTCATCACATAGGCATTTGGATGTTCAGTGCCTTTTCTCTGGGGAGCTGAGTCCTGGATGCCTTGATGTCACTTTGGAAGCAACACACATGCCCTTATGTTTAGTGTTTATCAGGTTAGATCAGATAACATATTGGCTCCACTTTTGTCTAACCCAACTGTTCTGGAAAATCGTTTTGTTTTTGTTTTTGTTTTGTTTTTGTTTGTTTGTTTTTGTTTTAAAATAGTTACCTTGGGAACAAAAATCCTAATAATAATAAACTCAAAAAAAAATAAAACAAAAGACCCAAAAACTGAACTACAGTCAATGATTTAGCAGATCAGGTTCAATCTAAAACTAATATTGACTCTGTGATTGTTACAGAATATTTTAAACAATTTTTCTATCAATTGGCCCACCTGGGAATTCTCTTCCAAGCCAGCTGGAGTGCCTAGGTGTTAACATGTGTAGTCTAAGGTTTTATGGTCTTAATTCCATGTCTGTAGGTAAATCAGAAGGCATTTAGGAAAGTAAGACCTGGATTTCTGAGCAAAGGGGTTTATTGAAATGTTAACACTGGCTGTGAAATTATACTCTTGTACATTGTAGATATTTGTCCCTCCTAGTGGTTGAATAAAACACTGATTGGCCAGAAGGCAGACAGGAAGTATGGGCAGGGCTACCAGAATAAGAAAACTCTGAGAAAAGGAAGAACAGAGCAGAGATGCTAGAGACACACAGAGAAAGGAAGACAAAATGCTGCTCTGAGAAAAGGTACTAAGCCACTTGCCTAATCATGGATTAGTTTAAGAGTTAAGAGTTAGCAAGTAATATTCCTGAGCCATACACCAAACAGCTTGTAATTAATGCAAGACTGTGTGATTATTTGGGACCAAGTAGCTGTGGGCAGTTTATTTGGGATTGCTGGTCCAGATCTTGGGACTAGGCCAGATCAGAAACTTCTTACTACAACTCTTTGTCTAGAATTCACAGAAAGTTTGACCTTTTTAGATACTTAAACTGATATGATCTCATGGTATACTTCCACAGTATCTAAAGTACCAAAACCTATGTAGGCATCAGTAATTTTAAAAAAAGAGAATGATGGTACATGTTTGTAATCAAGAGACAGAGGCTGAGAGGTTGCTAAATTCTAAGTTAGCCTGATCTATAAAGTATCAAGCTGCCTGGAACAGTATAACAAAATCCCATCTGGAATAAATAAGAGGGAACCTATATGCAGGTACAGAATTTCCCAAGCTCTTTAAAATAAGAGACAAACAGTATCCCACACGATATACCATAAGCAAAACAAATGCTTGTATATGTGTTGATTATTTCATAAATGCCCCCAAACTGGTAACAAGGTTATGTTGTTTGTTTGAGGGGCAAAGTCAAGGGAGACTTCATTGTATGTTCTGTTGGATCTTTTGTGTTTGAGTGATTGACTGTTTGGTCTTTCAAAAATAGATGGAGGTAAGATTTGAAGTTAACAGAGGGACTAGCAAAATTTAAGAGGGTTGCCAAAGAGGTGGATGGAGCCCTGTACCAATGGCTCTTGAGACCTAGAAGCTGATCTGTTTGCTCTGGTACCCTTTGTTGAGACCCAACCACATTCGCAGTAACTGGGCCATAGGCTGTAAAGACAGCTGTGATCAGGCCATACTTCTTGTTTTATATACTATGAACAATCCACTTGTCTTTCAAATCAGATTCCCTCCTGGCTCTAATCCTTTCATAATGCTTTCTTCAGTGCCTGGCCCCTTCTCTGCACTAACACTTCTATGATGGCATTTAACAAATAGTTGTTACCTGTGGATTCAGGGATAATGTGAGGTGTCTGCTATGGGCATGATTTTCCTTCCTGCTATTATGTCCAAGTTTTAACTATAGGACTTTTCTTTCTAAACAATTTGGTGATTGAGGAAGCTGCTGGAGGCTTATTGTCACCTCTAGAAAATAACAGATCTGAAAAAAAGTAGAGCTGGGATTTGAAGATGGGCCATCTGATTGCACAACTCACAGAGCAGTCTAAATCACTTGTCTACTTACCTAAAAGCACTGGGTGATCCTATGCAACATGACAGGGAGGCTGTGTTCTTATCTTGAAGACAAGTCTCTTTCCTGTCCCTGTCTTATACTTGCCTAAGACCCCAGCTGTACATGAGCCAGTAAATGCAGACGCAGGCAGCCTTAATCACAGAAAATCCAAGTGACTCCCCAGGTTGCTGAATGATACTAAATGGCACTTTAGGAAACAAATGAAATGGAGACATTTGAGCCCTGTGCACCAGCATTGCAAGCACACACAGTTGCCTTCCTGTGAGGGCCATCTTTCACAAAGACAGACCTCTGTTCAGCTTCCAGGAGAATGGTGGGCTGGTTGGCCACAGAGGCGCTTTGTTCTGCAGGGTGCTGCTTCTGTGCACCAGCCTGCCGATGCAGATTTGTGACCCTGCAGAGTGACAGATCCCTCACACATCACCCCCTTTGAGCCATTTATGAATGGCTGTTGGGTTTTTGACTGTCAAATCCTTGTCTCATAAGTTGCTGCTCTGTAGAGCTGGAGAAGGGCTTTAGGAATCAGGAGGGAAGCCAGCCTCTGAGAAGGGACCCAGGGAAACAGCATCATCAGAGCTACTGGAGTGGAAACCCCTAAACTCTGAAAAACTGGTCACTTAACAGGCTGCCTGTTTTTTGTAATAAACAAACTTAATGTAAAAGATCTCAGACCAAAAGGTTCGCAGCTTTTTGGGAGACCACTTTTCATCAAGGACATTTACCCCCAATGGACTACAATGTTTAAGTAAATTAATTCCAAAAGCTTATGAAGGCATATATCACAGCAGAGATATCCTGGACAGGGGTGGATGAAAGTGCTTCATTCATTGAACTTAACTGACTACCTGTTGTGTTACGGGTGCCTGGAATACAGTGGTGAGCAAAACTCACTGTGCATTCAGACTGTACATCCTTGTTTGTGGAGAGTGAGGATGATTTGTTAATGAAGTAAATGGCAATGCTTAGAAAGGGCAAGTGTTACAGGGAGAACAGGAAGCGAAAAAAGATAGAGGATTGGTACTGATGATGGTTTTGTTATCCGCTGGTCAGGACAGGACTTAGAAGCTGAATGAAGGATTTGAGAGAAAGCCACATGGATAACTAGAGACAGAATGTTGCAGACCGTGTACAGCAGAAGCAAAGGACCTGAGGCAGGAGTACACCCAGTGTGATGGAAGGAAGGGTGAGGGTCTGTGTGACTAGAGGAAGGGTCGGGGAGGTGGGGCTAGTTTTACGGGGTTGAATGGAAGGAGTTGGCCCAGAGGTGATCGAGGAAAGAGCAGAGAGGGCACTGGCTATCAGGAGGATCTGTGTGTGCCTTCCCTCAGAATGCTGTGGAGGGCTCTGAGGCAGTCCATGGAAAAGGTTAGGATTTGCTTCGTGTGACAGAAACAGCGGCCACTGAGCCTGTGGATGAAGGAGACCCAACAGAAAGCTTTGTGATCCTCCAATTGTGGGGTGGCTCATACCAAGAGTGCATCAGGGAAGCTGAAGGCAGGTGGTTTGCGTGCCTAGACCTGGCTGCTATGCCCCCAGTCAGTTCCTTGGCAAGCTGGAACCCTTCTGAATTATCACTGTTCTTTGTTGATTTATTTGTAATTTATTGACTGCTTGGCCCAGTGAGTCGTTTATTTCCTTAGGTAGGACCTCTTAGGGACCTCCTTTATAAGTCAACTCTTAGAGAGTGACCACATTCATAAGTTCTAGGATCACCTCACCACTGTCTCCAAGTATAATACCCTGAACCAGAAAACTGCCTTGCAAGTTTCTGGGTGCCACATCTATTTTACAGTTTTTGATTGAGTTTCCTGAGAACTTTGCTTCTGGGTGCAGTTGAGTCTGCCTAGTTGTCCTAAATGCCAAAGTCTGGTCAGCCCTGTAATCTCCATTGCAGGTCCAGCCCTGTTCATCAACTCTGAGGACTTCATAACTGCCTGGTCAGGGGGCTGCCAGTTGGTATTGCAGACTTGATTAGCCAACTTGGACACACTGAAGATTCTCTTGGGTTTCTTGCTGCTGCCCAGTGCACAGACTTTAGTTTTCTAGCGTTTTGTATATAGCATCAAGGCTTCAGCTGTTTGCTTGTTTATTAGGCTGCCTGTTGCCTCCCAATGAACCTTTGTGGGGCTCCTTGTACCTCTTTTGTACTTTTGGTTCTTTTTTTTTTGTTGTTTTCCCATCACTTCCCTGCAAACAGGTTAGCAAAACTACAGACTTCTTTTGTGTCCTCTTCCGGATATGGTCAGTGGTCAGTTTTGGAACCAGGTTTTACACCAACATCACCCAGGACCTTTTAAAACACTGTTTTGTTGGGCTGGAGAGATGGCTCAATGGTTAAGATGGTACACTGCTTACTCTTGTAGAGAACCTGAGTTCACTTCCTAGAATCCAGGATCACATCAGGTGGCTCACAACTGTCTATAACTCCAGCTCCAGGGAGACCTCAAGTGTCCATTTTCCACAGGTACGTACACTCATGTGCATAGGCATGTGTGCGTATGTACATAATTTAAAATATTTTTAAAATATTGGGATGTCTAGACTAATCAAGGAAATATCTTGAGGGTGGGCTCAAGCATCAGTGTACTGTAAGAAGCTCCCAAATAACTGGGAATACAACTTCACTTTCCTTAAATAAATTTGAGTAGGACCAAGCCCCAAACTGTTCAGCTTGCTCATTCTCTACAGCTCAAAAGTTCTCTCTGAGTGGGGCCTTATAGAGAGTCCATTGGGGAAGGGATTAGAAGAAGAGATCATTCATTATATAAACTCTCCATTCCATTACCAGGACCCAAGGTCTGGAGTACACTGTGAGTTAACATGCTCTAGTCTATAATATGTTCTGAATAGTACAATTACGTGTTACTGTTGGGGTGGGCGTGGCCACGTGCCATATTGCAGCCATGCCCCTGCCTGCAGAGGTGTGCAGACCATGCCATGCCTGGGACGGGTCTACATGGGCACCCTTTAAAAAGCCCCAACCCTGTGGCAGACACTCTCTTTCTCCTTCTCTCTCTCTGTCTCTCTCTTCCCCTCCCCAACCCATTCCTTCAATAAACTTAATATGGCTCCTTGACAGCGTGCTAGGACGTTTTATCCTTCCACGTACAAAATGCTAACAGTTACAGTTAGTGTTCATGGTTAGAGGTGACTTGTTAACTATGAGTGATTTTGATGTATCACAAAATGTTTCTTGTTCTTTAATGCATTTGGGATTTTCATATTCTAGAAGTGACCTCAGCCTGCCTGGGAAGTGCGGATTTGGGGGAGAGAAGATATAGCCAGGAAGACAGAGATTTCTACAAGTTGGACCATCTTTTTCTCAGGACTCAAGACCCTAGAAAGTTCTCTTGCCCCTGCCTCAATGGAAGGTTCTGTGTTTCTATTACAAAGGTAGAGGACTGAGGGCTGGGAAATATTACAAAGTTAAATATGCACAGGTCCTTCATGCAGCTTTGTAGAACTTCCTGGTCTCCTTGTGCTACTCCACCCATCTCCACATTAGACCTCACGCCAGCTGGTCTTTTGTAAGCTGTTTCCTCTGCTGTACTGGCCTCCCAAGCCCTCTTTGTCTGGCTGGATCCTGCTCCTCCTTCGGAACGGGATTCAGGCATTACCTCCCATTGGCAGCTGTCCCTGCCCAGTCTTCCCAGCCTTACTTAGCTGCCCCTCCCCTTGTTCACAGGGCTTCCACTCTGCTCTGACATTTGTCATACTTCATATAATCTCTTACCTACCTTCTTTTCCTCTATTCGTCTTGCTTTTTATTTTCTAGTGCCTAGTACAGTGCCTGCATATTGATTTATTACAAGATTGAAATGAGGAGTGATCCCAGAGTTCTACAGTTTCATTGTAGGTTTGATTTGCCATGTAGTTCCAAGCAGAGTGGCTTAAAAGCTTTACCCCTTCTCTTGGGCAAAGTAGAGTCCTCAGCATCCATTCTCAAAGCACAACACTTTATCAGCTCCCATGTTTGAGTGTTCTAGCCACTGCTATGATTCAGATTAGACTTGAGTATGCTGGAGGCTTGGTCCTCACTGGTGTTAAAAGTGGTAGAAGCTGTGTGTGTATGGGGGCGGGTAAATCATTGAGTATGCCATCTCTGTAAAGGCATACTATAGTTCTTGGGAGCAACTGGTTTCCATGAGAGCAGTTGTTATGAAGAAGTTGAGCCAGCCTCTAACGCTCTCTCTGGCTTCTTGTTTTACCACGTGATCTCTTCTACACATGTTTGTGCCACTGCGACACCATTTATCATCAGTACCTCACCAGCAGCTGAGCAGGCAGAGTGGTCCAAACTGAATATTCATTCTCTAAAACTATTTCCTTACAAAACAGCTAGTCCCAAGTCTTTATTAGGACAATAGAAAATCAACTAGTACAGTTGCTCACATTTTTGTTGTTACAAATAATGCTTCAGTGAACTGCCTTACTTATTAGTTGCCTGCTATCTGTTAGTATTTCTCGCTTGAAAAGAACTCAACATCACGATGCCAAGGGAGCCATATTAGGTTTATTAAGGAGGGGGAGGGGGGAAGAGGAGGGAGAGGAAGAGAGTAGGGAGCAGAGAAGAGAAAAAGAGAGAGTCTTCCACGTGTTTGGAGATTTTAAAGGGTAGGCACGCACTTACATCAGAGGCTTTGGAGCGAGCCCCTGCAGGTGGGGGCGTGGCCACAGTAACAACCTAACACTATCACTATAACAAATCATCACAAATTTGGTTACTTAAACAAAGAGAAATGTAGTTCTGGATGTCGCAAGTCCAAAATAGATATCATGGAGGTCAAAGTGTCAACAAGATTGCACTTCTCTTTGGAGACTACAAAAGAGAATCTTTGCGTGTCTTTTGTAGCATCCCGATGCTGCTTTCATTTCTTGGTACCAAACGTCTTCCACCTTGACAGCCTGGGCTGACTTGAGTCTTTCCTATTTTGAATCACTGTAACAGTCCTTTCTGTCATCCTGTTCACAATTCGAAGACCTGTGAGGCTACACTGGGCCCAAAAGGTATAATCTAGGAGACTTTTAGTAAGGCAAGTTGATTGCTTATGTAGCCTTTGCTGCTTTCTGCCAAGAATGTAACAGGTTCACAGATTCTCAGATTTAGAATCTTTGGAGGTGGCATTATCCAGTTTACTATAATCATATGTCTTTGAATGTTTGTATGGTGATCTCTGTAAAAATAAATTAGCTTGAAGAATTTGAAAGATCTGTATAAAATTTTCAGTTGCCTTCATGAAGGTCTAGAGCTCTACTACCCCATTTCCTGTCATCCTCCAGCCTAAACATTTTAATGCATTGATTCATTGCCAGTTGTGCTATTGAAAGTAATTTAGTACCCCAGAATATGAAAACTAATAAAACCTGACACATCCATTTCCCTAAAAGCTGATGGAGCACAGATGAATTCAGGATCAAAAAGCCAACTGTGTTTGTCTTTCAAAGGACCGTGTTTTGCTTAGGATATGAGCACCAACAGCCAATTAGTAAAGATATACAGAACCAAGGATTAGGGAATATTTTATAACTTTTTGAGCTAGCAATACATACCAAGATTTGAATCCATTTATTTTTTTAATTTATTGTTTTGTGCATTTTATAATTTTTGACCTAGCAATACATACTGGGATTTGAATTCATTGATTTTTTTTAATTTATTGCTTTGTGCATTCGTATTTAATATACACCCTACCATGCCAGGCATTCCCTGCCATCCAGGAACTTACACATCATTAAAAGGGATAAGACAAAAGTGCCAGTACACAGCAAGTTGATGATTATCTTTATATAAAATCCATCCACTGTAGCTGTGTACTGTCCTGTTACAACAGGCTACCTTTATTCTAGAAATGTCTATGTTTTCAGGCAAATAGATGATTATGCAATAAAAAGCATTGTAACTTGAACTTTTGTCTGAGTGCATAATTTTATCAAGCCTCAAAGAGGAGTCTCAAAAATAGACTATCTGAAATAAGCCAATCACATGGTTTCAGCAAGTAATGTAAGGTAGTGAGACTGGTCAAGTCCATAGGCACAAAAAGTAAGCTAATAATTACTGGGGCTGGAGTTCAGGAGAACAGGAGTGGATTGTTGATGGGCAGAAATCTTTAGGGTTTCAGTTTTGCAAGAGGCTGGGTGTTGGTTGCACGTTAGCATTAATTTACTTGATGTTACTTAGCTACAGACCTAGAGAGGATTGAGATAGTAAGAATTGTATGCCACATATACCACTCTTTAAAACATTTTAAAATGTTCTCTTCTAAGCAGTCATGGGAGGAAGTTACTGTAAGCATGTGAGGGCCGTCTTTGTTTGACACGTCTATGCCCTGCCCATGCAGTGCTCATCCAAAACTTTCGGGTTAGATATTAATTGACCTATTTTATAGGCTTCACAACTGTCCAGTCACAAACTAGAATTTGAGCCCAATTTTCTTTTCTCCTGTGCTCTCGTGCCTAATTTCTAAAAGCACCCAACTGATTTATACTGAGCATCACCCTTCATAGTCTCTAAGCCAGAAATAACCACATTAAAATTGAGCTGATCCTGTTGATGCCTACCCAGGTGGGAGAGAGGATCAGAAGTTCAAGGGCAGCCTTGGCAACTCAGTGAGTTTGAGTCCAGCTTTGTCTTATCAGCCTTATCAACAAAAAGAAGATACCTAGAGCGTGAGGCATGGTAATTCATACATCCTCACTTCAGTGCTCTTGAGGCTGAGGTAGACAGATAGAGAATTAGGAGTTTTAGGTCAGTCTGGACTTGTCTCAAAATGACAACAAAAACCCTACCAAACACCACAAAGTAAAAGATTCCTTTCCACATGCAACAACAAAACACCACACACTTATTTATTCAGAATATAAAAGCCTTGGAAATAGTCAACAAGTACAGGGAAGTTCTTCATTTCTCCTCTCTCTTTCCTTTCTTCCATTCCCATTCCTTTCTGCCGGCATTTAGAGTCCTGATCAGTCACACAGCAGAGCAGCCTGTGCTGAGGTGACTTATAATTCATTATCTCCAGGCAGAAGGCTGGGGCAGCGCTGTAAGAGATCAGACAAAGGACAGGCCCCACCTGCTCCTCCTGCTTGGCCCTGAATGACATCATATGAGAAGTCATTTCCTGCTTGATCCTTATCTCTGATGCTCACTAAATTAATGGGCTCACTTCCTTTACTCTTGTGTGTAGAATGTGATAATAGAAGTACAATCACTTCCTATTGAGCTTTATACCGATGACCCTGAAAGGTCGCATGTTTGGCTGGTTTTCTCCTCTCTTGGGAGAAGAGGCAAAAAGCAAGCAAGCCAACAAAAAACAAAACTGGTACCTTGATATAGAAAGCGAACAAAGGAAATGAACTCAGCTATAGTCCAGGGCACACCATTGCCATTTGCTGATGGCTGTATTTCTGACCCACACATTCACTGGAGACTTGAAATAAGACCTGAAAGACAGTATAGAAGTTTTCCTGGTTGGAAAGCATGGTGGTCATTATAAACTATCACTGAAGCTGATCCCTCAGGGATTAAGGGACAATGAATCAGCACTAGACTGGTTTCCCACTTTGCTACCAGAGTCCACAGCTGCCCATTCCAAAGGGAAAGTGGGCATCAAGAGAAGAACTGTCTAACAGTTCCTTCCCTTCAGGGAAATTCATGTTTCTAAGAGGACCAAGCTGTAGCCTGTGGCCATCACTAAAGCACATGTGTGTTTAGATGACATCATTCAAGGCTCAAGCTAGCTGATCAAATTCACTGCACACTTCTATTCTCCACCACCCTTTTAATTATTATAATGTTTCATTTTATGCCCCACATCTTTTGGAACACCATCTTATTGCCAAGCCTTGACAGTGGTTTCATTTTTTATTTAAAAAGTTTTTTTTCTCATACTCTCCACTGCTCCCCACTCTCCCCGCATCATGCCTCAGCATCCCCTCTTCCCCCCATCCATTCCCCAAGGAGGGCAAGGAGTCCCAAAGGGGGTCAGTTCAGTCTGGCATATCCAGGTGAGGTAGGTCCCTCATCGCCCATCCCAGTACCAAGGCTGAGAAAGGTGCTCCTATGTAGAGAATGGGCTCTGAGAAGCCAGTTCATGCACCAGAGGTAAACTCTGGCCAGCCATCTCTGTGGGTCTCCTCCTCATGATCCTGATCCCTTTGCTCAAATATTCTTTCACTTGGACCAGGAGCTCAACCCTGTGCTTAGCTATGGACCTCTGCTTCTGCCTCATCAGTTGCTGGATGAAGGTTCTCTTCTGCTAGAGTTCTCCACAGGCTGTGTCTCAGGCAGCAGTTGAAGTTGGGGGGGGGATCCTTGACAGTGTTTTTAATGCAACAGAGTGACAGTTATGTCTACTGTATAGATGTATTAATAGTTTAAGAGCAAACATATTCAGAGCCTTTGGAATCTTGACTAAGTAAAGACTGACCATCTTTATTATTTCTCTTAACAGGAAGTGGATATATGACTGACAGAAACTAATAGAGAGCAATGACTTCTACAATTTTAAAGTTTTCTTCATATCATGATTATTTTTCTTGGAGGGATAAAGCCAACAAATTGTTTGGATTGTTCTAAAGGGTGTTTTAAAATTTTATTTACTTCTATTTTATTTACATTGTTATTCTGCATGCATGTATGTCTGTGTGAGGGTCTTAAAGTTAGAGTCCATTGTGAACTGCCATGTAGGTGCTGGGAATTGAACCTGGGGCCTCTGGAAGAGCAGTCATTGCTCTTAACAGCTGATACCGCTCTCTAGCTCATTTTTTATGAGAAAATTAATACATGGTAAGTAATATTTGTAAGCATAGGAAGGTGAGGTTAAAAACAATCACTCTGGTATTAAGCTATTTTGTTTTGTATACACACACACACACACACACACACACACACACACACACACCTTCTGAGTAATGCCCTCCATTGTCTCTCTGTCCTCAGACAACCTTTAGGAGTGTGGATATCACTCTCTGCTGCTGGGTACTAAGAATGAGATGATTTACAGAAGGTCATAATAGGAAGAAGTGAGGCAGAGGTGCCTTGAATATGTAGGTAGAGCAACCTCACAGCCTTTGTTCTTTAACGGTGGTTGTATTCTTGAGCATTTCCCTTAGGTTTTCTTTGAAATATATAATTAACATGGATGAAGGGAAAATGTAGTAGTTAAACTTACACACCAGTGAAACACTGTGGTGACTTTGAGAAGGGGCTCAGGAGGCAGGAAATGCCTCATCCCTATTCCTTGTCCAATGTATGCCCTCAGGCTGGTGACTACCCTCTGTCTTTTCTATCCAGGCAGAGGGAGCTATAATCCTGGAGCCATTCCTGCAGGGCCAGTTTCCTGAGATCCTGTGTAGATTAGATATACATATAATAAAATTTTATGTATGTTACCCTTTTTGTTTGAAACAGCTTGAGGAGTTCACTTTTTCTGAAGCAAAACTCTGATTAGCAGATCTTGTGTGTGTGATATGTATATGTATATATTTGTGTAGAATATTCAGAGTATGAAACATTACATCGGTTGTCTGTAGAGATGTTCTGTGTATATAGAAGTATACTTGTGCCTATGTGCTTCCTTTAGAATATAAATTGTTTAGACTTTTGCATTTAATGTAGGAAATTCCATTTTGAATCTAGAAGTTTGTATGTAAGACTGCAGCAATAAATTACTATTTATTTTGTTTTAGGCATTTTGAATGTATAGAGACTTGCTCATTGTTTACTTAGGAGCCTGAAATGCACAGAAACTCTAGTTTATATAGCTGGAGGGTCAGAGTCAGGGTCATATTGAAATAGTTCAGCTCCAGAAGAGGCACACACTCTTTATTCTCAGAGTGAATAATGAAAATGAAATGAAAAATGAATAGTATGCTATGTGATAAAACTAATCTTTCCTAGCTGACAAATAAATGATAATGTAATATGGGCTTATGAAAAATATAGCAGATAAGCAGATTACACTACTTTGAATTTGTACTTTCACAAAGAGTAGTATGATCACTTTAATAATTACTTTCTGAACTATAGTGTTTTGCAACTGTTTTGGAAAATAATAGTTATGACGGGAAAAACCCTATGATGAAACAAATTCAACCCATCTTTCCTACATTCAAACAATAAACAGGGTGGGTCTTCCCACATCATGGAAACAATCAAGATAAGCTTTCACATGCAGGCCTAGAGACCTGTCTCCTAAGTGAGTCTAGATGCTATCAAAGTCACAATTAACACTAGCTATCACACAGTCTAACATATCTGTAGATGACAGAGTCATGTCTCAGTATCAGAAGGTCAGAAACAGGACTGTGGAGAGAGCTCAGTGATGTGTTTTCTGCAAAGGCATGAAGATCAGAGTATGGTTCCTCAGCACTGTGTCAAAAAGGTGAACACAGAGTAGTGCACACCTGTACCCCAGTGCTGAGGGGGAGAAGATTTTTTCTGGGGGCTCACTGACTGCCCAGCTTAGCTGAAACAGTGAGCTTCAGGTTTAGTGAGAGATTTTGTCTCAAGAAAAAAAAAAAAAAAACTAATGGTGAGCAATAAAGAAATGTGGACATCTACCCCTGACCTCCACACAAAGCCACACAGGCTAGTTACCTGCATATCTACATGCACACATGTATCACACACACACACACACACACACACACACACACACACACACACACACACACACAGAGTTTTGGTAGCTCTGGAAATAACATTATATACTGTTCATAGGAATACAAATTTATAAGTTACAAGTTTATTTCAAAAGACAACATTTAAATTTACAAACCTCTTGTACATTTTCATTGATATTTCTCTAGGCTACTTTGTTAAAAACAAGAATGTTTAAAACAAAGATAGTTATAAATAGGGTGTATGTTAATGTTCTTTATAATTTCTTTCCCCTCTTCAATGTTCTTTATAACTTCAAAGCATTTGATGATAAAGTAAAGCTATATGAAAAAAAACTGAATCACTATAAAACAATTTTAAGAAGAAAAAAAGCATATATTTCCACATCTATAAATGTCTATGCTAATATTCTATAACATGTCAAGATACATCATGTTGTATATCTAAAGCTTGATAAGTCTCTTTAAAAGGGGACTAGACAGTTATGTGGGAAACTGTGGGTTCTTGAATTTGTCCTCAGTGGGCTGAGAAAACAAGAAAAGCAGCTGTGGCCGTGTCCCAGCAAGGGCTGTGTATGGGGGGGGGGGTTATCACTCATGAGCTTCATGGTCTCTGAGGCCAAGACCACACAGTAAGCCCTTCCCAGAAACGGCAGGCAAAGGAACCCTGAAATGAGGCATATCCGTCTGCTTTTCCTGTTCTTCTCTTCTCTACGAATTGAGACGCTGCCAGTCTACCTCGCACTTTTGCATTAGATTTATTAAATTTGCGCTGTTACAACCAATTTTTACTAGCTTAGGAGCAAAGATAATGTTACTTGTGGGGTTAAATATAGTTATTTGGAGCAGAAGCATAACATCAGTGTGCGTGTGTGTAGAGAAGGGTGTGCTCAGAACCTTAGGCACTGGATGTGAGAGTCAATGTGAAATATGGTTAGAGTCAGGGTTTTTTTTTTTTGTGTGTGTGTGTGTGTGGCCCAGAAAAGACTGGTGAGGTGTATGTGCAGCATGAAGGTTGTCATACTGAGCATAGTGGAGTGGAGGAACCTGAACCAGGCAAGCATAGAGTATGTGTTTGTGCTTGAGAGTTGATGCTTTGTGTTGACTGGAGGGAATTATGATTTCACCTCTTTGTCTTACAGCCTTATGCAAATGAGACCCAGGTAAGAATAAACCTTCAAGGAAACGGAGGATCTGCTCAGAAGACATGGCTGAGAGAAATGTTTAAGAACTGGAATGATAGCGCCCCGGAAGACACTCAGAAATATCTCACCTGCACTTAGTGTGGCTTGGAGCACTGGCACACACTTCCTGTCTGGTCTCTGGGGCTCCTGCCCCTTTCCAGCGCCCACTGTATCTGGGCTCCTGCTTTGAAATGCTCTGTAGAAGCAAGCAGCTGCTGCTGGGGAAGCACTGGCCCCATGGCTGGGAACTTCTACTTTGCTTAACAAGGGCCTCCCTCACTGATGCACTATTTGCTTTCAAAGTTTCCCTAGAAACCATGCCTATAACACTGAACTCAGCCTTGGCCCCATTCAAACACATTTTTTTTTTTTCTGTGCAAATCACAAGGTTTGGTCTTTTTAGTTTTGCACTTTCCACATGTCCCTGCCTTCCTTCTGTTCCTAAAATGTGGCCATTCATGAGAGCCAAGACCTCCTTTGTCACAGTAAGGTTTGTGTTTGTGGTCTTGGCAGGACTGCATCTGGAGGAAAACGATGTCCTCTAGTGACACACATGTCAGCGTCTTTGCCAGCCACGGGAGGTGACATCAGTTGCTCACACAACCAATTCCATGGTGCAGTGGACCTGCATTGTCCAAATGGGGATGCAGACTAGTCCCTTGGCTTGGCAAGCACACAATTCCCTCCAGTGTCTCTGTTGTCCCCTTTACTGCCCTCTGCCTCCCCCTGTCTATGCTGCCCTACAACCACTGCCCACTTCCATAAGCAGAGGGATGGCGGTCTGAGCTCTGAGCCCAGACAACCTCCTTTTTAACCAGATCTCAACTGTCATTCATTGCAACTGGAATCACGAACACCATATTTCAGCATGACCTCCTTCTTCAAGAGGCTTCCATTTCATCCTGTTTACTCGCTGTAAAGAGTGCAGGAAATCAATTAAGATGTAAAGAAGAACATTAATCACTACTCACTGCTAAAAGCTCCCACCTGTTAGACTGTTTCCCCCCCCCCCCCCCCCCCCC